>FR997831.1:7336105-7936105 GCA_905475405.1 Schrankia costaestrigalis | reverse complement strand
AGATTTTGTAGGCGGACGTTTTGACACCTGTCACTTTGACAGCTTGGGTCAAGCGGCCGCCACTGGGTTCAATTTCCGGAGGGTGTGACGATGTTGCATGATTTGAATTTAATTTTGAAACAGTTCAGTCATCCATCATAAAGTAAAGTTAAGAAGTTGACTAGTACATGTAGTTATAATTAAATTGGTGAAAAATGTTTTGCTATAATAAAAAAAGGAATAAATAACAAGTCTGTATGTAATTAATTCCGGTCATGTCGCCGCTTCCACAAAGATGCACATTTCACAAAAATAAATAAAGGAAAAGTCGCAAGCATTTCCTTGAATACAAAATTCTATGCAGTAACATATGCAAGAGAGTTGTCATACATACCACGCTGCAACGGTCCGGAACATAGCATGTGACTTCGCAGCTAGAATAAATCACATTGTGATTTATTTTTATTCGGTTGGCAACAGTGAGTGGCGCATACATTCCCACCCTGCAATGCCGTTACCATTCTTTATTTAAATTATTTTCGTTGGTGTTTGGCCAGTACGTGCCTAGTGTATTTTTTATCTGTATTAACTCCACTGACCGTTTATGAACGGAATTTATTTAAATTGTTTTATTTATTCCAGTTCGTATTGGATTTTGTTGGTATACATAAATGCATATGTTTGCCTGTAGCATTGTACAAAATAGAGATAGATTGGCGTTATCCATTTTATTTGAATAACGTTTTTGTAATTTTTGGAAATCAAAGCTGACTGGATGGCGCGGCGATCGCAGTACGCGGCTGAGGAGCACTAAGTTGCTAGTTCGAACTTCACGCAGTATAATTTTTGTGTGATAGCCTAGACAGAGCCCTAGAGATGCTAGCAGCAAAAATGTATTCTCTTGAACACAAAGAAATTTCTCCGAAGGGGAAGGGAAGGAATTCTTCAGCGTCAAAATTTTAATATCGATTCAATAAAAATAAGGTGTTCTTCATGATTTAATTTATTTACATCATAAGTATTTACATCCCCATTACCTTAAGCACAACAATACATTTATGAACATAAACAGCCACTACTTAAGTCAACTAAGTAAAACCGCATTAACAAATGTTACCACAGTTAAATATACAAACAAATCATAGAGAGGAAGATATTAAGCAACGTTGTAGTCCCCAGTAGCACAATAGAACAGTACTGGTAACAAATCATCAGTGACGTTTGTACCGTCTTATTTAGAATTTCACGCCTGACCTATGTTAGGAGACAGACTAACTACCCATTATATTGTTGTCTTACTGTTATTGACTTTACTTAGAATTACTATTTAGGTAAGTACTTATGTAATATTTTTAGCACGTATTTTTTCTAGTTCCCTTCATCATCATCATAACAGCCCATTAATGTCCCACTGGAGGGACAGGCCTCCTCCCGGGACGGAGGGATACCTGGCCTACTTATACCAGACGGATTGGTATAGAGTTTAATTTCAAGTTTTCCTCCTTTTTATTTCGTAAATATAATATTCACGGATAGTCCCTTAGTTGGTTTTTACGACCCACATGGGATGAGATGGGGTGGTGACATATTGCATTCTTACTCCATCACCACACGGAGTAGTTGGCATAGTACAGAATAAAAGGAGTTACGATTCTGTCTTATTTTAAAGGTGTCCCAAAAAGTAACAAAATCACTCTATTGTCCACCTCTGTGGTGACGTACAGGTTTAATTAAATTGTTGCTAAGTACGCAGATTTCTTCTTCTTTCTGAGGTTTCTATAATATTTTTGCACATTTGCCTCAATTTTTTAGTCCTATTGCAGGTCACAGCTGGACATAGGTAAACCTTTCCTAACACGCGTCACATAACATTTTTTCCTCTGTGTTAAGCTTACAATGTATTTTAAACTACGAGTAGTGACCTAGCAGCCTGCGTTACTAAATGTCGGTTCTGTAGTCTTCCACTTAACACAATCATAATGTTTACATAGGACATAAATAACATTACAAACTGACCTCAAACCAACCTAAATAAATTTCAACCTCATTTTTAATTGCGTCGAAAGCGATATTAATTTTCAATAAACACGTTATCATAGGCGGTCACTTAAAAAGAAATAAAAATGGTAATTTATTAAAACTAAACTGATAACCTTCATATATTATCATAGAGACATAGAGATCGCATTGTAACATAATATTAAATGGTTACTTAGTGATATTAATAATTGTCATTATTGACCCCTTTACAAGCATTACATGTTAGTATAAGATGTGTCTACGAGTAGGGTGTAGGTTTTCAACTTTTACATTAGGTCATAACACCTCGCAATTTGGCAGAATTGTCGAAATTTGCCTTATAAAAGGAAAAAGAAGATCCACCTTAATACCCCTGTCATAGGTATCATTTTCCTATATTCTGAGTAAAAGCTTCTTCTTGGGTTCCAAGCGTGCACATCTTGGTCATATAATAATTAGGATTTTAAAGAAGGTCTAGCATTTGTTCTTTAAACTGTTAACGTTAATTATAATGTAATGGTGAGTGTAAAGGACACAACAGTTCTTGCAATTGTCACAAAGCATAATAACAGAGTTTTGTTAGTATGTGATGCAACGTTCAACTACACAGTCCTGAGTTGTTCGAACCACTTTCGTTACCAGGTTAAGTACTTAATCACATGATAATAATAATATTCTCCGTGTAGTGACGAATACAATATGTCACAACCCCATCTCATCCCATGGGTGTAGTAAAAACCGATTAAGGGACTATCCGTGAATATTATCTTTACGAAATAAAAAGAAGGAAAACCTGAAATTAAACCCTATACCAATCCGTCTGGCCAGCATGGTATTATTAGACCAAGGATCCCTCCGTCATGGGAGGAGGCCCGTCCCTGCAGTGGGGCATTGTAATTTTTTTTTGGTAATAGGCTGGAGATTACCATGCACCTTGATTTCTTGATTCTCTTGAGAGCTTTAGGTTCCTCAACTGGGCGTGAGGTTTAATCACAAAAGCGAAAACTGGAAGTTAAAAATGTTATGACGTCGGAGAATAAAATATTTTATTTTTCAAAATAACACAAGACATTTAAATGTTTTTGTAGTGTCTACTGATAAAAGTTGTTTTTACAGTTAATTATTTTTGCAATTACGCTTATATAAATGAAAATAGGTAGGCGATTTATTAAAATTATTTATCTGAGGTTATTTTTGAGTTTTTGTTATTGGTAGATAAAAATTCTTAAGTTAATAAATTACATATAATAGTTAGGGTTACTAACAATTTGGCATTTAATAGCAGTTTTTTTTTGTCCTAAGTTTTGACGCAGTGCTATTACGGGGTTTTCTCACCCCAACTCATCACATATTCGTTGGCAGACATTGTTTGATGTTTTGTATGTGAGAGTATTCCAAGAATTTATAAGCCAATCATAATTCAATCTTTTTTGTAAAAAGATTTTACTGCACTTACATCAGCAGTAAAGAAGCCTTAGAAGTCGAACACATGGTTGGAGGTGGCAACTGCTCTCTAGTAAGTAGTAATCGTCGGAAATCAATTACATACTATAATAAATCAATTAATATATTTCGGGCTTACGTCAGATTTCATACGTTTAGTAAACAATGGAATAGGATAATGGAGGTGGAATACTGTGTCGCTTTATTTTTTTTTTTCTGTGTTTATTTAGAGGCTTTTACCTTACAAAGGTATGACGGCCTCATCGTATCCTAATATTAAATAATCCCACCACCAAATAATCCTAGTACTAAATATTATTATTAGAAGAGAGAGCTAGCAATGCAAAAACCATTTAGTATATTAATTTTGCTTCATTAGAATCTGGTAAAGATAATTTTTAACAAATGCTCCTATGTCATATTTGTTAACTTTTAACGCTTGCATTACTAGTTATGTGTCGCTTAATTTCTAACAGAGCATGATAACTTGAGAACTGGACTAGAGATTATGATTTAAGATTCTCGCATTGCTTGGAGAGAAAATTTCCTTACTTTTCCATTTTCTTATAATTAGTTTAGTTCCAGGTTCCAAGAACATTCAGGAGGTAGATGCTAGCTAACATAGGCATCAAAGTTGTGAAAAGCTAAGTGCAATAAAATGTCGTACAAAACACACACACACACACACACACACAGACTTAAACTATTCAAATAGGATGTTGTTAACTTAAATAAAGTAAAAAAAAATAAGCATAGGACTAAATATTTAATATGTCAATGTTCACAAATGTTATTGGCAACCCTAATAACACACGAAATCAATAAACAAGCGTATTTTTAATTCAATATTATAATAATTAGGCAACTGGCGACAGTAACGCGATAATACACCATGTTCCACTAATACAGAACAAAACAAGTGCGGGTCACAGATCACAAGATAAATCACTTGTATTAATTTGTTTTCTTCGCCGCCGTGACAATTTTATTACCTCATATTAAAAAAGAAGTGTCATCAAACGTGATGAAGTAATTTGGTGTTTATTTAAATAGAAATTAAACATCTAGGAATCTTCTATGTAACAGAAATTGTATAGGTATCAACGTTGCGATGCCAGTTCTTTGTTTAAAAATAATGCATTCTTACATTTACTAATGTACTTAATAATGTTGTCTAAGTTAAATTAAGTAGCTATGTACCATTAATGGTGAGAAAAGGTATTAAGAGCGTTTATAGGGCTCACTAGCGCCCCCAATAAGTCTTGAGAAAAGGCAATAAACTATTTGTATAAACATTGTAAAAACGGCAGTTTTGCAATATTTATCTAATTGAAAAACAATTTCAAGTTTTGAGAGTGTGTTATACAAATACTTTATTGTCTTTTCTCAAGACTTCGTTACCAATATTTTGCATTATTGATCCTATTTGCGAATTATGATTTTTTTAAAGGCCCTTAAAACATGAAGACTTCGTCGTTTCGAAAATGCAGGATTAATTACGAAGTGGGTAATTGACGTAGATATATACTTATGAAATGCGACAAAACGGTGAGCTCCGGAAAATGTAAGTCTTGGTAAGTCTCTTTAGCCAGAGACCTAGATACAAACCATTTCAAAACTGTTTCGTAAAATAGAGAGAACAAAGGTGAGTCTGCAGAAATACCAGCGCTGCTGCCACATGGGTAACTAATACCGTAGCAGCAGCATTAATACTGAGTACTTAAGAGTTCTTTTATACAACACTAGCTGACCCATGCCCACTCCGTTTGGCGGGGAAAAAAACGCGTCACTTTTTTAAACATATTTCATTACTGCTCCACTCCTATTAGTCATAGCGTGATACTATATAGCCTATGACACTCCTTAATAAATGGACTATTCAACACAGAAATAATTTTAGCTCTTTATAATATTAGTTTAGATTTTATTACTTATCTTCTGAGTGTGTCCTTATAGTCAATAAACAGTCTTGTTTTCTTTCTTAGAAAGTATCAAACAAATCTTTTAAAGTGATAAACTTATATTATTTTCGTGTGATTTAGTTGTGTTATGTTGTAACATACTATAAAATATAAACGCTGCAGTAATACGATAAAACTATTGGTATATTTCTTGGTCATGAATCATCTTTATGGGCTATTCCGCCGGTACATTTCGGCAATTTCCTGAATTATTGTACTCCCTTGTACCGAATAACTGTTATATGCCTCTCAATACTTATTTATATAGTTGTTGTTTTTCTCATGTACCTAGTATCTAGTAAATATAATACTATGGATAGATATATATTTGATTGTACTTTATGTTCTCTAAAGTTCATATTTACATGGAAATATTGGTTTATTTATTTTTTAGCGGGAACGGTCCAGATGGAGACGGATTGGGTGAGTGCACTAACTAGATGCTTTCATAACGATGGTTGAGGGAGGCACAGGAACACTTTTCAAGGTGGAAGTATTTGGAGGAGGCCAGTACCATATTTGTCAGAGTCAAAAGCATTGAATTACATCTTATTTGCAAACCCCCGTAGTAGTTACAGGCATAAACAAAATACATTACTAAAACTTACACGGATTGCCATTTCCAGTTACTGGTCAATTATTATTTAAATTGGCTAACTTCGATAACCCAATACAATTCATTTACAAGATACTAACAAGATCAAAATGAATATGAACATGGTGATATTACAATTTAATTTCGAAGCACGACTCGGGATCAGAACCCATGTATCACGGACAACGAGGCGGTCACCAGGGACACATAACTTAAGCGTACGCGCCAGATCAAAAGGCCCGCGGGCTTCGTACACTGTTCGATTTGTATTGAGGCGTGGTTAGAGAAATAGCGGTGACAGGTGGCTCATAACACTTCATACGGTTATTAGTATAAATTAAACAGAAACATCAAAACCTGAGCTAAGAGAGCTAAGCGCTGTGATTCATAGAAATTGCACATTGATTCCTTTCTTTACCTCGCTCCCGATTTCGAGATTGGGCCCGTAAAAGAGCGGGACAGCATTAGTCGCGCTGCCCCCGTAAAAAAAATGAACTATTCCAATCACCAAGAGAAACTTAGCTAAACAGACTTGTGTAGATAATGGAAACGTTGTTTTGTAGACCCTTGCTCGTGGCCTCGTAGCTCAAAAAATAATCTTTCCAACAGCAAAAAATTAAAGAACCGAAATAAGAGGAAAGACACTAAGAAACCTAAACCATAACACTAATATAAGTACTTTACATTACGGTTTAGTGTTAGGTTTAAAAACAAGATTCGCTGTTAACATAACCTCACCCTATGTAGGAACAGCCTGCGTAGAGATACCGTGGATATAGTGAAAAATAATGGCGCTTAAATTGCCTATGTGGGGGTTATTGTGTGATATTATTGTCCAAGATATATAGGGCTTAGTAAGCTATACTCATGATATTGTTATGTTTGTAGTAATATGTATGTAGTTACCACAGACAGTGAAGTATCAAGCAGTTAGGTAGATGGATTTTTAAGAAATCGTCCCACCAACTTTAGCACTGTAGTTAATTCTATGAGCCAGGATCAGCAGAATCAGAGACTAGGACAACCTTTTTGAAAACGCAAAACACATTGAAAGATGACAACATATTATCCAACATACAGTAACCAATAAGAAAACACCTGTTTAAAACAAAGAAGCGTCACCAAGTATTTTACATACATAAACTCACACCTTCAGGGCCAGGCACCCGTGGGCTAGGCATCTACTGAGCGTCATGAACCTTTCAAATCTAGTTTGTTTTGTCTCATACATAATATCTTCATACATGCCCGTCTGTTCTAAGTGCTACTCACTTTCCATTGCAAAGCAGGCTTGCATTTTACCCTTTTACTTATACTTAGTTACTTATATTAAGTTATTAGTTAAAAAAATTAGATTTAGATTAGATTAAAGTTATTTGGTAATTTACCTTAGCGGATAAATATTATATAAACGGGATATTAACGGGCATTTTATTTACCTTTATACTTACTTGACGTTTCGGCACAGGTTGCGCTGGCCGTGGTAGCAAGCTGACTCACTACAAAATTTATAATTACCTTAGACGACACTAAGCTCAGTCGCAAGCACATAAGAGGTAATATAATTACTGTCTCCTTTTTACATAAATCGTGTAATTAGAGGGTATTATTAAAGTGTGGAAAATGTTTGCAGTGTGTAAACACAGAATGGTGCGCTAACACGAGAAAGCGATATTACGAATAGCGAAGTTAATGATGAGTCCTTAATTGATTTAGTACTAATTTGAAAAGTTATAGCCAGTAAGTTTGTACGTAAAGTGTTGAGATAGTGTTATCATTAGGAGCGGATGCAGCGGTCCGAATGAATCTGCGTCTGATAACCTATTGCGAGATGTCGAATATGAAATTATCGTAGCACGGCAGTAACCAACAGCTCCTTTGACATCGATGCGCTTGTACTGGATGGTGTTATGCGATAATGTTTTAATATTACTTGTTTTGTAATTGGATAGTAAGCATTTTGTTTTTAGTCCAATTCACTCATCTTCAGCAGATGATAGCGTTACTTCATGTCGTTTGTAAAATGTACACTGTACTAGACAACGAATATTAGCAACGAGCTAAACTTAGCTCGTTACTCTGTTAAGGATTTATTTATTTTTATTTATTTATAAAAGGTTAGTCCACAGCAAATCTATACATATTTCACATATTACAGCCACAGAATAGTATTGAATCTGATACATTTAAGGCAATCCTTAAATGTATCAGATTCAATCTGATTCAATATTCTTACGGAAATACCTACTGGAATTCACATTCCTAATAAACAATTTGTATTTTTTTAACAAAATTATTTGGATGACTGGACTGGAGCGAAACTCGATTTTAATAGCATTTAGAAACAAAGCTACGTAAATAATCCATTTCAATCAATCAACTGCTGGACATATGGCGTTTGGTGATAGTTAAATACAATAAGTGTGTATAATACCTATGATTATAGTAAGGTACTAATTATATTTACTCATAGAAAAAAATAGCCACAGTACCTTGTTATGTATAGAACTAAGCGAGATATTAAAATGTCAAGCTTACCTCCTTCAGTAGCACTTCCTCCGAAGCTTTTCTATTTAAAGTTGAATTGATTGATTAATAGAAATTTTTCTGACTTAAATAATAGCTAAAGCATATTTTGGAGTCCAAAACAAATCTATGGTGTGATGGTTCATTTCAAACACAAACTATCCCGACAAACTTAATTGGTTAATAAAACATACTTGGTAATGATTTGTGCAAATGATAACACGTTGTTAATTATTATTCACGTTCATTGAATAACATATGAATGTTATCGATTCATTCAAATATAATTATGTATATGATACGACCTAAATAATTAACCATTATTTGTACGTTCACAAATAGATTACTCTTGATAAACGTTTCTGTACGACTATGTAACATTTTGTGGTGAATACAGACTAGGATGGAATATAGAGAAAACAATAATTTGTGATTCGAGTCCGTATTTTGCTAGGTATGCACTCCAGATGCCTTTTCAATTAAGGTTTATTGAGGTTATTGTGTGATATTATTGTCCAAGATATATAGGGTTTAGTCAGCAATACTTATAATATAGTTATGTCTCTGTAAATTATTATGTATGTAGTGGCCACATAAACTCTTAAAAGTACACTTAATTTTTTGCTAAAGTAGCAAATCACCGGCTAGAGAGAATTTCTAAATGAAAGTCTCACTTACCTTTCGGCAATCTGTAAATTTATCTCAGAAAAAGACCTTTCATAAAAACATTGAGCATACCTCTTAAATTAAAATCACTTAAATGGTAAAAAAATTTTTTTGTTTGTTTCCGAGTAATTTTAACTCATCTTCGACATGGTTAAGTTACAATGTGTGTGACTGTTACTATGTAGTAGAAAATAAAGGACTTTCGTGCATTTATGCCTTTTGTCATCCATGTTAAATAAGTTTTAACCTCGCATAAATACGTCCCGAGACAACTTAACTCCGTGCAAAAATAAATATCATGAGGGCTTGCGATTTGGAATAAAATTAATCAGAAGCAAATTAAGCAGTAGCATGTGATATTTATCTTTAATTAAAGTTACAATTAATTGTATTTACAAGTTAATTACAAGAAACTGTTATTATATATTAAATCATTTACTGTAATAACATATTATTGAGTGTACAATTTGTATTTCTTGCCAATTAGTGCAATTGCAGTTAACATTGTCGTTTTAACTGTACCCAAGTCAATAATTACAAAAGAAAAAGAATAACAAACTTCAATATTTCCATTATCGAATGCCTGAAGTGTAAAATAATGAAATAATTACATTTTATCAGCCGGTTATGCCCTTTAGGAGAAAAAGTCATCAGGGAGATTAATAACAACTGACATTTTACAATAAATATAAAAATACAAAATATATTTTATTGTATAAGTCATTTGTTATTTTACAAAAGAGACTGAGACGCCATTTAATTCTTTGTGTGCGTTAGAAAAGGTAAGGAAACAAGGCGTACATTTTTCGCATTTCACTTAATATCAATGTCAAATATACATTATAATAAAGACAGAAATATACAACTTTCATAAGGTTAGTAAGAGATAGTAAGTAAAAGATATGAGAAGCGAAAAATTTACATATTATCGTAAAAGATCTTGTTGTTTAATTGAGAGGAGTGCGAATGGCTTGGTTAAGAGTTAATTAACGATTGATTAATGAATACCGGCTACTGTCATTAATTTAAAGATAATCATCTTGTAAAATTGATCAAGTGTTTTAAAGAAAAATGTGCTACGTAATTACGTCAATACTCATAAAATGAGAATGTTTGTTATTTCATATATTAATTATAAACTTTAATTGAGCTAACGCTCTAAAAGATATACGATATTCATTGTAATAGAAATATTTTGTATTATTCTTACTTTGCTATAACATGTCTTTCTTCAAACGAAGTTTAATTATAGCTTTACTTCCAGTGTAGACTGGGACTTGGCTGTATTCTAACATTTACCACTTACCATCACGTGGGCCGCTTACTCGTCTGTCACCTTCGTTTAGATTTCCAAGGAATAGAATTAAAATCAATTGGAAAAATGGATATTTCTGTCATCTTTTAAAGTGGATTTAGTCCTAGGATTTGAGTCGTGTTTTGGCGCGAAGTTATATCTACATTACAATTGATTTAAACACATAAATAAAAAAAACAATATAGGTAAACATCAAATACTTTTAATTAAATCTTATCAAAATAAAACTTCCGATGCATTTCTTAATTCAGTACAAGGTAAAATCCACTTTATAAGTTAAATAAATAAGTTTTATTTAGTATGTGTTAGATTTAATCTTTAAATAATTGAGTCCTAGTTTAAAACTTCCGTTCCAATGACTTCATTGGAATCAGTGCCCTTTAGTTGCATCTTGTTCGTCTAACAGGCGTCTTGATATACGAGCGGTGTTTTCTGATGTCTTATCTATACTTTATTGGATGGCAAAATTATGAACGATTTGTTTAATTTAATAGTATGTTATTACTTGCTTTTATTTGTTGTTTGATACAAGTGCTTGTGAGAGGAAACTGATAATAATATTGTGTTGTACTTGAAGTAATTTAACGCAGAGTACAGTGAAAGAGCAGTCGGGTCATCTGATATAAAGTGATTTTAGTTCTAAGTACACACATCAAAAAAGTCTAAGCAACATGCATGATATTACAAATTTACCATTTATATTAATTAATTTCTAAGTATTTACTCACTCAAAGTGTATAGGTAAAAGTAGGTAGGTAGGTAGGTAGGTATAGGTAGTGTGTGTGTGTAAAAAAAATTTCAATTATGTTTTGTTTTTTTTCATAAAATTCAAATGACTGCGAATTTGTTTGAATTTGAGTGCATGTTAATTGCTACGTTTTAGTCTTGATTTTATAATTTTACCAACCATTTAAATACAGTTGGCGACAAAATTGAATTGTTAGATATTCTTTACGTCATGGAGCGACGTCATTTGACGGCAGATGAAATGCAAAGAGCTGTAGGGATGTTGCAAGCGGGAAGTAATCAATCTCAGGTATCTCGACATTTTGGTATTCATAGAAGTGTTATTTGTCGTCTTTGGCAGCGCTACAATAATACAGGGGAACCCGCTGAACAGCATCCAGGCCGTAAAAGGAGTACAACCACTCGGCAAGACCGGTACATACAACTGACTGCAAGACGCCAGCCGATGTTAACCGCTCGAGAGATAAGTTTGAGGCTACAAAATTCAAGTGGTGTTGATGTAAGTCCCCAAACTGTGCGAAATCGACTGCATGAGTACGGCCTACGAGCTCGACGCCCTATCAGATGCCCACCGATACGTCACGGGAATCGCGCTCGTCGAAATGAATGGTGTAGAGAACGCATAACATGGACCCAGGAACAATGGGATAAAATTATGTTTTCCGATGAGTCGCGATTCGGGTTTAGGCCTGATACAAGAAGGGTGCGAGTGTACCGTCGACCCGGAAATACTGAAAGACTCAGGTGCGTTCAGGAAGTTCATCCATACAGCGGCTCAACAGTTATGGTATGGGCGGGTATTATGAAGAACAGGCGAACTGAGCTCGTTTTTGTAAATGGAAACATGAACGCTGAAAATTACGTTGAGGATATTCTCAGACCTTATGTCCATCCATTTGCACAAACCTTTGGCTCCGATTTTACGTTAATGCATGACAATGCGCGTTCACATACAGCTCGGCGAACCAGTGAATACTTGGCAACGGAGAACATCCAGGTATTGCCCTGGCCTGCACAATCACCAGACCTCAACCCCATCGAGCACGCATGGGACATGCTCCAGAGACGTGTTTTGAAGGACTTGGACGGAGTGACAACAACCCAACAGCTGAAGGATTTGCTACAATTCCATTGGGAGCGAATACCGCAAGATGACATAAACAGTCTCATTAATTCAATGAATAATCGTTGCCGACAAGTTCTGAATAGCAGAGGAGGCCATACTTTGTATTAAATTGTCCTATTCTTTCACAATAAATTCATTTTCTTAAGAAATTTCAATTTGTAAAAAAAAAGTTTAGTTTCTTATGTACCTGTATATTCTAATATTGTTAATTTCTGTTAATTAAAGAACTTATAAAGAAAACAGCTGTTATTTTTACATCATAGAACCCTAAAAATATTATTTTAAAAATAAAATACAACGTTATAATTAAAATAAATGGTAAAATAAATTAATATAAATGGTAAATTTGTAATATCATGCATGTTGCTTAGACTTTTTTGATGTGTGTATTTACAGACATTGTAATACAAGGTCAAGGAGAAGTTTTCATTAGCAGATGATCTCCAAGTGTTCTTTGCACTTTGAAAAAGAGTAGGTGTTTTTTTAGAATACAGGCAATCGTTCTATACCTAACTAAAAATAACGGGAGCTCTATACTGGTTATCTGTAGCTTTGGTATCTTATTGCCTTGAAGATGATAGTATGATCCGGTGTAAGAAGAAAACCACTTGAACAAATCCTGTTGTGCTGTCTATTTGGATCTGCCTGGAGTGGTGTTTCATCTAAGATATTGTAAGTTACTCAGTCATACGTTTTAGTACTTGTAGTTATCACTTATAATTTTATGGACTCGTGTTGTTTATTCGTAACAATCGGTTTTATGAAATAAAAAAAAAAGATTTCATGTCTTTAATTACGCGACCAAATAGGTACCTATATTCTCTGAAATAAACACCATTACTAAAAATAATTAGGTATAGGTACTTACATAGAGTTACAATATAATGTTATCTTATTTTCATTATGTCTACTCTTTTCAACTATCTTAGTCATGGGTTTGTTTGTGAGTAATAACAAAGGTATGCCAACATTCATTACTATAAAACGTCACAATTCGTCTCAGTGAAATTAAGTTTTAAATCAATTTGTAGAATTGCGAAGAGAAAACATCTTGGTTTTATTGTTTTCTGTAGAGTAACCATAACCATGTTATTAAACGATTAGTTACGGTGTCTTAGGAAATTTAGTATCAGCAACCTTAAGAAATTAAAATGTTCTTTAAAATTAAGAGGTATGGTCAGAAAGCTATTTGAAATCATATCGTTATTTAAACTACAGTTTAAGAAAATACAAAAGAAACCCATTAGTGGGTATTTTCAACCGACTTCAAAACAAGAGGAGGTTTTCAATTTAGTTATATTTTTTTTTTTACGAAATCGACTAAGGAAAATTTCGCATTATCTTTACGAAAAGGAATGAATAATCTTGAAATATATGTATCTTGCTTTGAATTTTATAGCAATTCATTACCGTGTTTAACTAATTTTATTTGGAAATGATTTGAATTTCGTGCCCGCTACGACTCTACCTTTTATTCAATTTTCTCTTAATGCAAATGTTTGCATGCAAAACATTTCATTGAACTCATTATTTTCTCTGCATAATGTATTTATTTACAATAAAATATAAGTAAAATTATTTATCTGTAGGTAGTTTACTAACAAATATACAAGCTCAGCTTAGTTGAGGACTAGATTGTGCTGTGGGAATGTTTGAGAAATATTAATAATTATTATGTTTTTCTCATTTTATATTTATCGAGTCTATTTGAAGCACGGATTTCTGAAGACATGTGTCGGACGGACCGTAGCAAAGATACTTAATCTGTGTACTCTGTGTGTTATAAATATAGTGTTTATACTAACTTTACTCAATAATATATGTTCTATATCTTAACTATACAAAAGGTGCATCGTAACTCAGTCATTTATAAGCAGGTGTGAACAAAATAATTAAGGACATACAATAAATCATTCCACAAATTGTATTTGAGTATATTAATTCTAACTTTATGGTGATGGTACAATCAAGGACGGTCCTCACCCCATGTGGTGAGAAGGATCAGACGCTGCGGGGAACCGACTCTTGCGCAGTAATTAATACTTTTCAACACGACTGTAACCGCAGCGCTAAATACATGGAATTGATATACCCCTAACAGTGACGATAAATGCCTTAATTGTAGCACAGTGATTTTAGTATTTTTTCTTCTTATTAATTAGATTTTTTGTGATTGACATTTTTGACCGATATTTTAGAAATGACGTTGAATAGTAACAGAAAAAGTTTTTTAAAAATTTAATTCTATTATAAATATTTTCTATGGCACCAAACAAGCTCAAATAAAAAAAAACTTTAAGGTAGGTTACGTTTCTAATTTCCTAATATATTTTTTTTCTTATTGATAAAGTTGACACCTATTTCTCTAGATAGTAATGTATGTCGAACAAAAAAGGACGTAAAGCTCTCTTACAAACCAAAGTATGCATGGAATGTTAATTTAATACTATGATAGTATTTCATCCAGCCAATGACATTCAACAAATATCAAAATAAGAATGTCAAGTCAATTTATTCAAAAGTATAACAGTAAATAGTAATCGTGATTCCCGATCCACCTGATCCAGGAATCCAAAGAAAATTCTATAAGGCAAACTTTTTTAAATGCTGGAATGCGCATGACCAATCGGGCGATGCTTCTATAGATACCATAAAAAATCAACGGAAATGATCGAACCACGACAAATGAGAATAGCTCTCGAAATTGAATAAGTCGATATCACCAAAGTAGGAATTGAATGACGACGACGATTGACTGAAAAAAAATACGATCGATTTGTAGCTTCATTCGGTTGGAAGTAAGATTTAACTATCGACTATCGATTAAATCGTTAAAACTTTTATGAATACCAGCTTAATGCCTGATTTATCTTTGTGGTTTTATAAGCAATTAACTATAACAGATGTTTTCCAGGACTTAGAAGTAACATAAGTGTTTTGATTGACTTGAATGTTTTAATTGGATTTTTCTTCGGTTATTCGGAAGCGTTAAAATATAATTATCACTGTTAGTCGTTAACGTATAGGGTATTTTAATATCGGCAACTGTAACTGAAAGCAAGTTAATTGGCAAGTGCGAGAACCATAACGAAAGCTGTGATAAATCTATTTTATTTATTGAAACCTATTTTTCAACATCCACTTCAAATTAAATTAAATGTTTAATAGTCTATAATACCGAATGTGATTACTCTCTATAACTACGTTGCCGTGAATATTCGTTAACTTTTTTTTTCATGTACAATTATTTGAGCTTAGAACACGACTTCATTTAATTTTGTTGCATTGAAAACATCGATATCGATATCCAATTTCCCAGCTGTTTGATACAGTCGAGAATGACATTTGAAAACGGTAGCCAACGTCCCAGCAGGGGGCGGTACCTATCCGCCATCTTTATTTTTATTATTTTTTAGCCCTTGTTTATCCAGTCCGGAGCGTTGCGGCTCACTGGCTGGAGCAATCAATAAAACGCTGTGACCGTAAAACCACGCCGGAATTAAATACGGCGTTCTGCCTCCAATGTAGGCAGGTATCGCCCGTCACGCACCAACCACTGATGTAATTAAAAAATATAAAAGAAACAACGACAATTAACTTGATTCCAAAATAGGTGCAGTCACCTTAATTTGTCATTTGATTTGATGTGCATAATTAAACCACATTCGTCATTTTACTTTTAACTTCTTACCAACAATGTAGTTTTAAACTAATAAATAGTAACCACAAAAGAACAGCCGCATCCAGCTTATACTCGAGGGAAGTCTCACAAAAAGCTTAATAGAGAATTATAACAAACACCGACCGTCGGTAGCAATTTCACACTTTATTAATGTAAGTATTACTGCTAATTCCATCGGTTGACACGTGCCGAATTTGCTATTCTCATAAAACGTACGCCACCCTTCGTCCAACACACAAATGTACAACAATCCAATGAACTTTCTGTCTTATAACTATACATCTAGATATTATGTTTGTGTGTAAACAAACAAGCGAAAAAATATCAACGTCGCTATATGAATAACAATTTTAATTCAAGCACCTAAGGAGTAAAATACTTTGCAGATTGAAAAAGTACAGTATTGCACTAAATCGATTTCGATTCCCTCCAATTTTGACAGATCCGCAATGGCGATTCATAGATAAAGTTGCGCGTACAGATTCCGCGGACCATAGATCACGGAATAATGCGGTCACGCTCTATGGTATTAAGTGTCAGTTATCGTCTCCACGGGGCTTAAAGCGCGCGTATAATACATTTTTATGTTTGTAGCTCCCCTTGTTGTAATAACAACATGAAGTGAGGTTTACTCGGATTGAATACGGCATTATAATGAAATGATTCATATTTAAGTGAGTCCTCCCCTTCGTCTGTTGTAATTTGATGGTGTCAGGGATCGGAAGCAATGTTTCTTATTAAAGTGGTGTTATGACTGTCGTTTTTATTACATTGTGTGGACTCTTTTTACTGTTATATGCCTAATAACGTTTCACAATGGGATATTAATAGTATACTTTTATTCAGCACCTGAGAGATTGGTAAAAGAAAAATAATGAATATACTATGTATGATTTTTTTAAATTTGAGTTTACCCTTACATCTTCTGATATTTATATTTTTATTAACTTATATATACCACTATCAAATCATCTGTCAACGAAGTTCTGAAGCATCATTTTTTTTAATAATCGTACGTAGTATCAAGTATACATTGCTCAAATTCTTGAAAAATATATATCTAAACTAGCTTCACCATATCCCATATTGTCTCGTCCACTTTCACTTGCAAACAGTAACATTAGACTGATCATACAAAACTGTATACGTTTCCCATGGCTGGCCCGCAGAATCCTGGATCAGCAGATACCGAAGATAACGCGATAAGCGTCTAGTAATAGCCCAAATATCTTCTTAATGTGTATGTAATAGGGATGCGCGTGGCGGTCACGTGCCGACGACATCACTGTCACAGAACGAAGGTTGCCACTGTTTGTACGCGCCCTAAACCCGGATTAGCACTTTAGCTCCCGACTGTACAATTCTGTTTTAGTTACTGATTGATCCATGAGATACGTTTGTTGATATCAGGCGCTCATAAATTAGACAAAAGGATTACTTGGATATTGTTGGTTGCATAATGATATAAAATAACAATTATTGATACCAGTTTGTAAAGGAACGGCTTAGACAGTGATTTGTTATTTAGTTACTGCTTGATTTATTTTGATTTTATTGCTTGATATAGTTTTAGTTGTGTTTTGTTTATGTAGTTATACCTACTTCTGGTTCTGTGTAGAGAGTTATATCCTTGACAATCAGCAATATATTAGTTATTACAGCTTATATGGTTATACTAGTTGTCCTATTCCGACTTTTATCCTGGATGTCTCTAAAATAAAACGATAAGTATCTTTTAGGAAATTAGTATAAATAAATAATATGTAAGGTGACTACAGTTTGTACAAGATAGTCCTATTACTAACAATTGTATGTAAAAAAGTTCTATACCTCTATATACAGAAAAACCCTTCGCAAATACAAACAAGTTACCCAAATGTGTATGTGAACGCAAAAGGATTGCGTTGTATCAAACGAAGACAGATTGGACACGATTCTGATAGTCGATGACTAAACGAAATAGTAGACAGTGTTATGTGAGAACAAAACAAGACGAATACAAAATACTGCGTAAAGAAATAGCCCATAGTAGTTACTTATCACTTATATTTACGTTAATACTTGCCTATGTATAATATGTATCCGTTGTCTAGTACCCATAGTACCTACAAGCGTTGCTTAGTTTGGGGCTAGGTGGCAATGTGTGAATGTGTGAGATTTATTTATATTTTCAGTATGAAATAGCACGAGCCAAGCTAGTACTCATTAATTTTTTTTTTGCGGTTTACTAGAATGTGTAGTAGTTAAGCTAACAAAATACTCGTAACAGTTATAACTTTTAATACTTCATTTAATAAATTTCCTTTACATTTTAAACAAACCAAATTGGATCTAATATCCAAACATTTGGATATCTCGGTCAGCACTGCTCTATGTCAAGCAAAGCAGCGCAAACAATGGAGACATCTCTTTGGCCATAGCAGAGGAGTCAAAATCCTCGAAATTTAACGGTTCTTATTACACAAGAGTAATTAGGAAGCGATAAAAGGGAGACAAATAATCATATAACCATCATGCCATTAATAAACAGATGTTACATCAATCAATAAGCCAAGTAAGTATAAGTAAGCCAGTAAGGCCAATTTACCCTTCATCATGATTAAAGATTCTGAGATGTTGTATTCTTGTATTATTTATTGTAAACTTAACTTAACTTAATATTAGCTTATCACAGTCCACTGCTGGACACAGACTCCTCTCCCAACTCACGGCACAGAACCCGGTCCTCCGTCTTTGCAAACAGTCCACTCAGCGACCTTTTTCAGCTCGCGAGTTTACTTTTCTGGTTCCTACACAATTTTTGCCGTAGAAGAACACATTAGTAGTCGCGGTCTCCACTCTACAGATGTTGCATAACACCGTCCAATGTTTGCACGTCGGTATAGCCCAGTAAACAAGAGCGTCGTAAGCGCTACGTGGTATCGATATTGCTTTATGTACGAATACTTGTGAGCTATTTTGATCCCCACTGGTTTGCCAATACAATCTGTCATTGAAACAATTTTGTATTCATTGTATGAAAGAGATCTTGCTACTCATAGCTTTGATGAAGCTTGTGTAATGATTTAAGTAAATGGATTCCTGACATTCCTTTAATAAGTAAATACAGTTAATATTGTAGAAATTAATTGTTTCAAAGTTAAAAAATGACAAACAATAAAATCCTATCTTATCCCGTGGATGAAGAAAAGGCTGTTGACGATACAGCATAACAGCAAAAAAAAATGGGCCCTCAGTCCACACATACATCAAATTTCGACTATTTTGACCTTTCAAAATTAGAAGACTAAACTCTATGTGGGTGTAATGTTGTCACTATAAAAGGACCTGAGGGCTTTCAGTGTCATTAGGATCTCACTCGAACCGTTTAAAACCAGCTGTCATATACCGGGGACTCCTCAGCCTTAGAAAGGATAATTTGCCGAGTGTTTCGAGGGATGCACTGTGATCCTACCATAAAATTAAGAGGACTCAAAGTATACGATTAACCTTTGAGTAAGTATCTACCATGCGTTAATATACCTACGGTACCTAAGGTATAACGTTATGTACTGTCAAAATTACCTACTTAAATTCACACATATTACACGGTTCCCTAAAAATCATATTCATTATACATTCTATAAAAAAATGTAATACGAACATTTGTGTGCCTATGCAATAAAAATGAACAAAGTAGGCTATATAATATCGGGGTCGCTTCGGGCGATGAAAAATAAATAAAAATGCGTTCCACGAGGGAAAATGAAAAGCCACTTAGCGACGCCCCCTAGCGGATTTACTAACAAACTAGTATTGGGGCGTATGTCGCTTTGTGCGAACAATAGTTATAAAATATACCTACAGGATTTTAGAAGTCATTTTATAGATTACTAAGTATTTGCTCGCGTGATGGAAAATTATAATAAAGTAACTTGTTTGACAAAACGACGACGCCGACATAACTCATCATTTTGATAATTCGTCCTTCAGTGATAGAGGAAACCTAGGATTAGGTAGTTATGCAGGTGGACAGACAGATTTAGCCATGATTTTATGTCAAGTGTTCCTCCTTTTGCTTTCAATACTTCTTAATGGCAGCTTTTCCTAAATCGATAACTAGGGATAAGATGGGCTGTAGACAACAAGTAATCTTCCTATGTCCCCCACACGGATAACAACATACAAAAGATATTATTAAAATTCATATATTTTTCATCTCGCGTCTCACAAAATTTTCTCAGTAGGTAAAACTTTTTCCTCATTGTTTTTGTTCAGAGAGATAAAATTTACGGGCACTAATGACATCGGGTAGACGGGTCGTGAATCGACTACGCCACCATAACTCATCATTTTCCTACTTTTCTCCACTTTCTCTGGCAATATATTATATTTTTTTTCTTATAGTACATCGTTTACTGCGCTTGTAAGGCCGAGAAGTCATGATTTGAATATAAATTTAACCCGTAACCGCTATGTATGGACTCGTGTAAAGGGTCAAAAGGATTTCATGCACGGTCTTGAGCTAAGTTTAGATGGAATATGAGATTTATTTACTAGTTATGATTTATCTTTAAACCTTAAAGTAACGGTAAACTAAAAGGTGAATTTTAAGATAAATAATGAAGAAACATTCATGATCATCATAATAGCCCATTAATGTCCCACTGCTGGGACGGGCCTCCTCCCGTGACGGAGGGATACATGGCCTACTAATACCACGCTGGCCAGACGGTTTAATTTCAAAATATTCTCAGAGAGTCCCTTAGCCGGTTTCTACGACACCCATGGGATGAGATGGGGTAGTGACATATTTTGTATTCTTACTCCGTCACCACACGGATATGAATAAACATATATGAAGAAACATTGATTTCTGTTTTTGTGTACATGTGAATTTAAAAAGTAAGATTGTAGACAAAAGTATAAGAAATGATTTTTTTTTAAATTAAATTATTAGATTAACTGTAAGGCTTAGGATTTATTGCGGTACTTTGAAAGAGTTATTATAAACCAAAATCAAGCTTAGCTTATGTTATATGCCTATGTCAGTTTTCTTTGTTTTTTCTTTACAAAGGTTAAATACTCGTGTAACTTCCGTGTATAACAAAACGCTTCTCTTCGTTTTACGTAAGTATCCATAATAACATAGTTAATAATACAGTGTTTAATATAAAAGATTTACGACAATCGGATGTACTTGTAAGGTTATCGCGATAACATTTAGAATAAATCCCAAAGATTGCAACAAGAAACACAATTATTTTCCATCATAAATCTTATAACAATCATAAATAATGATAGAATTATTTAATACTGAACATATACTGAATTCAAAATTCAACATTTTTTATTTATAAAGGACAATTACAAATGTCATTATAACCCTTGACTTGCTGTATGGTTGCAACAAGCCCCGCCGTAGGGAGCCTCGACTATTTTGGCAGATGTCACAATTATAACTGAACGCGGTGTCGATTGCGGTTGAATGCGAACAGATAATCTTTTAAACAGTACTCTATTGAAATTCAGTTCAACGTCCCTTAATATTTAATATACATCGAAAGTTCTGAATTAAACTTTTTGTTACTTTATCGTACAAAAGCGGCAATGAAATTGTATTAATAATATTTATAAATAGAGATGGTGTAAATGTAGCTAGAAGAGATAACTGATAACAGTAATTGAAACATGTGTCGTGGTGTCGTTTTGACAGCTCTACTATTGTTTATGACTCTTTTAACGGTTACCGAATATTATCTATATCTTTAGTTTACGGCTATAAAAGCTGTTAACCCGACACCTGTCACTCATTTTATTTGGTTATTTGTTCAACAAAATACCGGATTACGGCGTGTTTTTTGTTAGTTATAGAGGCAATAAAAGTTAAGTCAATATTTTTGATGGTTTAAAAGAGAAATGGTGAAAACGATAATAATATTTGTTATATAAAATTGGTTTGGTTTTTAATATGTCGTAAATATAAGGTATTAGAAATTAAGAAAATGGTTTGTATGCCTCATTTTTGTTACGAGCTAGTAATAAAACGTTATCAGTTAGGTATCATGGAATTTTTATAACATAAGCTTGAGCGTTTAGGGTTACGAGCGATGAAGTATAACACAATGATGCGACGATAAAACTTGATGGATGGCTCATAAAAATATATTGAGCGATTGTGAGTTCATTATATAAATTAACTGAACTTTCTATAATAGATTTATTTTAATAACACATATAATAAATTAATTCTATAAAATGTATATTGTAATATTCTTAATAGAAAGCTGATCGGTTTAAGCACTATGTAAATATAATATTTGTCTTTATATACTTAAGTGTGTATTTAATATCGCTATCTAGCAGTGTATTTATTGTAAGTCTATTGCTACATATATTGCTACATTTAAATGGATTTGTGGAGTTTTTATTAACACCTTTTTAAACAGAGCATAACCAACCCGTGCCTACCCTAGACATTATAATATGTGGACACATATACCTAATAATTTCTCCAGCTACTGTAGCCTTCCACCTAAACAAGATAGCATTTTCACAATACTGTTTGGATTAAGATTAAACGGGCACAGCTGTGGTACCGACCTAGATTGCCTCTTGCTGAAGAGTCCTGAGAGAGAGATTTTATGTAAAAAGAACAATAAAAAAGCTGTTTGGTCCTATTGAACATGAATTTCTTAACCAAGTAACATTGCAGTTAACATTTATCAGAAAACGTGCTTATTTGACAGATTAAGTCTGAAAATTGCAATGCACTTAGTTGATTAAAACTAAGTAAGATAAATAAAAATAAACTTTCCCTATAATAATTACATATCAGTACTATGCGGAATCTAATCTAAGTGTGATGATAACAAAACATTCAGTAGTACAGTTGTCTCGCGAGAGCATCTCCCAAATGTGCTATAACGTGTAACTGGCGCATCTGTCGGGTTGGACGTTCGGTCAAATTGTACCCCGACGACCGCCGCGGGGTTAGTTAGCTATAATTGTTGCTTGGTACTTTGTATGTTAGGTTACTGGTTTGTTTTAGTTTTTTTTAGTGTATTTTAGATTTGTATAGTAAGCTGAAAAGCTTTAAAAAGTTTTGAGCAGCTGGAAATGAGAGTTCGTTCGGTAGCAGAGTCGAAAAGTGAAGTAGGTAAAAGGACAGTAGTCCAGAAATAAATTCACTCTAAAATGCTTCTTCAATATCCAAGGTTTGTGGGAGTCACCAGTATCATATGAGGGAGAAACCTACAATTAAATTGTTCAACGGAGAAAACAAGAATGTATTTCAATCAAATACACAACACTATCTAGAGCCCTAAAACCTTAGATTAAAGGATTCGCGGTTGTATCATAACCTAGGTATTATTATTCCTAGCATGTGTTACTATTGGTTATGTACTACTGTACATACTGTATACGCCCTACTAAATTTGACGTGCAATCAGTCATCATCATCATCATAACAACCCACATTAATGTCCCACTGCAGGGACGGGCCTCCTCCCGTGACGGACGAATACTTGGCCTACCCTGGCCTGCCACGCTGGCCAGACGGATTGGTATAGGGTTTAATTTCAAGTTTTCCTTCTTTTTACTTCGTAAAGATTAAATTTTGTGGTTAGTCCCTTAGTCGGTTTTTACGACACCCATGGAATGAGATAGGGTGGTGAGATATTGTATTCTTACTCCGTCACAACACGGACCAATAAGTGCAATCAGTATTTGAAAAAAAAAATGTATAAGAAGTTCTTACATGTGTTTTTAACAATATACATACCTCTGTAATCCAGCTAACACAATAGAATCACTGTAAAGTATCTAACTGCCTAATTAATGTACATTACATAGAGGTGTTTAGGTCTTGTCTAATAAGCAACTTATGAAAACTTATAACTTTAGCTATAAACGTGTCCAAAAGTTTGATAGTATTATAGGTATTAATGCTAATATAATTGGTAGCGGTTTAAGTCGACACAAATAATTAGGTTGGTGGCACCCCTCTTGTCTATTTACTGACTGAGGTTCACAATGTCGCTATTCTGGAAAATTTTCACTGAAATATATTATTTTATCCTGAAAAGTGTTTTCTGTTTTAGTAATTTCTAGTGAATTAACTGTTGTATGTGCTGATGGGTTAAAATAATTAATAATTCTTACTTGTTTTTTGTTATTAGTCATTAGCTAAAAACTGGCTAAAAATATACTTTCCTATACTAAACTGGAAATAAATCATGTACCACTGACCCAAACTTGTCTGGGAAGAGTGGCTGGTCTGGGCAGAACTGCAAGTTGCAACTGCAACTTTTTACAACTGTTACTCTTGATTACTGGAAGAGAACCATCTTTTCAAGATTGCGAATGTGGTAGTTTAAGAAATATCTCTATACAGTTTATAACTTCGGGGACAGTCCAACGAATAAAGATATTTAATTGACTTCCAAACTTACCGAACAAAATTAGAGTTTAAACAACAAGAGTTAATATTTGTCCTTTTTTCAGCTCGTGCCTAGTCTACTAAATTTCATATCAATCTGTTCCGTGTTTATATATTTGCTGGTTTTACGGAAACACCTGTAAATGATATTGAAATCAAAAACAGCCTATGTTTAATCTAACAATGAAAGCTCCACACAAATATTTTAAACGTACACACACTGACTAAATTTCACCTCAACAATAAAAGAAACAAACGTAACATTAACAACGATTCTTTCATTAATTAATCTAAGACCACATTCAAACCAATATCCAAACATCTAAATTCGTCTGTCTCTTGCGTTCAGCATCAGAATACATCGTTTGGAGCTCCGCCACGTTTCAACCACCCAAAGGGGGGAAGCTATTAAGCCAAGCCAAAACTAATTTAAATTAAATCCTAGTGAATTACCCGACGAGGAAATTGTCGAGCGTACCCTCGGTGCTCTCGCAGATGTAATGTTATATACAAAAGTGTTAAGTGGCCCTTTATTAAATACCCATTTCAAATTAGAGTATTTATTTTAATATGTTATTTTTATATCAAAATAATATGTAATATGTTTTATAATTAATTTTTATATTAAGATTATAATAATAATATGCAAATTTTGTTTAGGTACTTGAGTGGCTTTGCACATTTTTTAAACAGTACATCTATAATCCGATCTTTTTATATAAACACTAGATTATGCAACTAATTTTAGTGGAATTTTTATAGGACCAACTTTAGAGTTAAAGGTAATTTTTATTAAGTATCGTTTAAAATATAACTCAATAATTTTCTTATTATTTTTTGCCGATGCAAATGAGTACTTACTTTACTTTTTAAGTGAGGTTTAATACAACTATAAACAGTATGTTTACACAGTTCAAAAACATATGTGCAATACACACTTATGTTAACCTCTGTACCGACTATATTGCTTGCGGGCGGCGAGGCTCGAGCGCTGGGCTCGTCGTTACATGTACCATTTGAATATTATCTAACGCTCCCCACCCCATATACCCTCCTCATCCCCTTCCAACCCTCTCCTAGAGTTTAGACACAACTGTGAGGCCTCAACGCCTTAATTAATGCAAATTTGAGTGCTAACAAGATTATGAATCTGGCGCTTTTTGAGCTGTAAGACACAAGTGTCTCTCCGTCTGTGGGATCGTTCATTATGTTTATGTTAAGCAGTTTGTTATACAACTGTACTTTATTGTCGTAATGTGTTTCTCTTGTAAAGTAATTGTTCCGTTTGTAAATACACTGCTTGTGTTGTTTTATGTGATTGTGCTTTATTATTTTTATCTACAATTTAAATGGCGTTTTCAGTTTTTATATTTGAGTATAAACATTTAAAAAGCAAACAGCCACGACGAAACGGTACCTGTAATAAACGCAGGTTCGAGCTCCACGCAGGATATGGAGCCTGCTGTCCCGGATCAGTAGCCGCCGTACCATTTTTTCGGGACTACAAACCAGTTACACTACAAGCCTAAAAACCAGGAACGACATCTTAAAGACTAAGTATTCTAAAAAAACCGTGTTTACGATACCAATGAATAAGATCTATTAAGTATTTATTATAGGTAGGTATACATTTTCTAAACCATCGCACAGTGTTGCGAGTCCATAGAACGTTTTATCATAAATCGGATTTTTGATAAAGGCACACGACACTGTGCATCGTTTTGAATTTATTTACAGAATCTCATTTTTAATTGCTTCAAAATTTCCATTTAACTTCGTATCAGTATAATCTTTCGTCTTCTAAACTCTATTTCCGTCCGTCACTTCTATAAATATATTGATATCGCAAGATGGATGAGGGGCACGCGCGTCACCAATTGATTTAAAAATTAAATACACGATACCGATGATTGATGGAAGAGTAACGGGTTAGGGTAAAACTTTGCTAAATGGATTTTTTGCTCGTTTTATCCTATTGGGCCATGGTCCAGTGAGTATTGTCATTAGGAGCGTTTTAACTTACGACGTGATTTGGTTTTGTAAGATTTGGGTTTAAAATTTGGTGGTAGAATTGATTTTAACGTTGAAACACTTGTTTTTTAATCCTTTCAATTTAGTGATCACAGGTAATTAGGACTAAGTATGTTAATGATGTCCAGGCCGGGCGTTTAAGGAATTATTTTTTCATGTATTTCATCTGGAAATATTACCTATTTAATTTAGTTTTTCGATTTTGTACAGTCAAACATTTACATGTTCGTAAAGTAAAATGCGCAACTATTGACTATTTACGTAGAACTAAGTAGAGTAGTTTTAGGGTAGTTAGTCTTTGTCTACCTCCATGGGACTAAACCTATGAATTTATGTAAATATTTACCTATATATTTGTTATAACTTCCATAATAAGCTAATCCCCAAGTCATCCAATAACAAAGTTTTCACCACATTAACGTCTACATCATCACATACTCTACCAACATAACACGAGAGGTGAGATCGTCTTGCACGTCATCAATCAACCCCTCCCGCACCTCGTGCTTCCTCCCGCTGTCGCCTGATTACTTTCACCTGAATTACATGTGAGCATCGTAGCTGCTAACTAGATAGAATAAGTCCCTTGCAGTGATGAATGCTGCAATATTTGCTTTATTTGATTATCCGTTTTTTAACCAGAATAGACTTAGGTTTCAATAAGCAAGACGCTGAAGCATCTCTACTTCTTTCTGTGCAGATTTTAGTTTTACGAAAACAAAAGACGGTAACTTGGTTAGAAACCCTTAAGGCTAAATTTCTAGTATGAAGACACCGTCCATGCAGGAATATGAAGTGAGTTAACGCGAAAAACCATGGGTTAAAGAAATAGGAGTGACTACAATTTAAACATGGGTATTATACTGGTATCATCCGCACCAGATGCAACCCTGATACTGCCCGCGATCCTTAGTCATGAAGTAAGTAACGATTTCAGAGAGAAATACTGAAACATAGAAACATGTTACATTTTTTACATAAAGCTAGTCAACATTTGAACCATACAATGCTACATCAATAAAACAACTAAAGCGGCCCATTCCCGGCAGACAATACATAACGTTGCGAACGTAAGCCCAGACATAATGAGGAGTAACGACGTGCGCGTGCATGGCCCGCTTAATGACGTAGAGCGAAACAGAATTATACATACTC
Source organism: Schrankia costaestrigalis (assembly GCA_905475405.1). Taxonomy (NCBI): domain Eukaryota; kingdom Metazoa; phylum Arthropoda; class Insecta; order Lepidoptera; family Erebidae; genus Schrankia; species Schrankia costaestrigalis. The sequence goes on along the minus strand of FR997831.1, from coordinate 7,908,438 downwards.
TACATGTTAGAAAGAGACAGAGGTATATGCTCACGTTTGTTGATGTCTAAACTGAAATTGGTGATAAATGTAGCGAAGTATTCTCGAATACTGAACCCCTATATTTGTTTACCTTAGCAAAAAATTGTGTCAGTCTTTTGGACAAGGGTCTGAATTACCTTTATGTTTTAAGATTCTACCTTCAAAATAACACAAATAAAAACATTACAGTATTTACACGTATACACAGAATAACTCCTAATAGGTACTAATAATGTCATAAAGAAAAAAAACTACGATTGTATATAAGAACACTTACACTCATCAAACATCCTTTTTTCCACTTCCTCAAACTATTGCCATAAGACTGGATGTTCCTTGTGACCTCCATTGGGGCTGGATCTCTCTCTATTGAATTAAATAAAAAGCGACTTAGTTTCTATTTTACAGATTGTTAAGTCAAAGAAATGGCTCATTGTTTTAAAGAAGACAGATAAGTTTCTATTTCTTAACAGTCAACGAATCTCTATGCCCGATTATCTTTATGGTCTGGTCAAATGCTTCTTCAGTGTGAAGACCCTTACCATAGGAAGAAGGCTACAAGCGTGCTATATGGTCATTCCACAATTTCATTTTAATTAGCGCGAAACTTTTAGTGTTGGCCGATAACGTAGTAAGCTGAAATTGATACTGGCCAAATAAAAAGCTATGCCAACAAAGCAAAGGGCTAAACTCAATACGTAATTTGACATTAAAATAATATTTATTTAATGTAGCATTATCAATTTTTATTTATTGTCATTTTCTATGTAGGATGGCGGGAAACCGATGAATGAGGAATGCGCAGGACTCAGGACCGCACAAGGTGGCAATATTTGGAGGCCTATGTCCAGCACTGAACGTCAAATAGCTGATATGATGATAATGATTTTCTATTTTTTAAAGATAATATTTAGATGAAACAAAGCACTTTTGAAAAGATCCAAAATTCTATGTTTCAAAGGTATCTTCTTACCCCCATGAGAACAAGGCATAAAATGTATATTGTTTTTATTTAAGTCTACGGTATGAATGATTTATCTGAAAATACTTTAAATTAATTTACCTATTAAGTATAAATATTTCTAACTGGCCTAAGGTACCTAGTGTACCTAGTTATATTTCTTCTATCTATCGTATACTTATATTTTTTTTAAAGAAAATTGTGTAATGAACTGGAATACTTACATTATAAGTATCTTGAGTTTTTTTTTTTAAATAACACAAATGGCTTGTCCGTCAATAGTGGCGCTTACGGTTTACGCCTTCTACTGACGTCTACTGAATTCTTTTAATTTTTAATTCTGTTTTAATTGGGTCTTTTTATTGAGCAAAATATTTGATATTCTTTGAATAACTCTGGTTTTATGTATTATACTGTTCATAGAGCAATTAATGTATGTGTTTTTTTTCCATTGTTATTTATTTACATTAGGTAGGTATTATTAGAAATAAAAGTATTATAATATTATATTAATAGTAATAATAGGTAAGTTTATACTATTATGGTCGTAAATAACTATTTAAAAAGCTAATTTTATTCAGTTCAGACTTTTTTTTTAATCTTATTTATTTAAAAGCCATAGGTACATCGTATACCTAGATTAACTTGGCTAAAACTTTACTTAAGTAACTTAACTTTGCTTTAACTTTTTACTTTTTTCAGTTAAAACTTTTATTCCACATGAAAATCATTCCCACTATTGCTTATCCTATTGAAATACCTTTATCTCTCTGGACGTTTCGGCACAGGTTTTAATTGTAATCCAAAAATTATCGTACTGAGCCTAAATGTTTTAAAAGTCCTCGTGACATTGTCCTTGATGAACAAACTGCTCCTTGTAAAGTTTTAAAACGCTAGAGAACCTATTGTGTATACTTACTTAAGGTAAGTCATCATCAGCATCATCATGACAGCCCATTAATGTCCCTCTGCAGGGACGGGCCTCCTCCCGTGACGGAAGGATACTTGGCCTATTAATACCACGCTGGCCAAACGGATTGGTATAGGATTTAATTTCAAGTTTTCCTTCTTTTTATTACGAAAAGATAATATTCACGGATAATCCCTTAATCGGTTTTTACGACACCCATGGGATGAGATGGGGTGGTGACACATTATATTCTTACTCCCTCACCACACAGAGAAACTTTAGGTAAGTTAACTTAAAAAAACCTACTTACCTACATGTTTTTTACCATTTCACTGCAAGGTGGAGACGGTATGTGAACATTTTGCTTACTTCGCTAAAGTATAAAAATAAATAAAAAATAAAATAGTACATTTATTTGTCAGAATATTGTTACAATCAATGGTGTTACAGGTATTCTAATGTCCATGATATTCTGCCGTTTCCGGCGTACAAGTACCTACTTCAAAATAAAATTAGGTACTTATTAACAATCAGATCACATAATACAAATAAGTTTCAATTAATATTCCTACCTAAGTACTTATACATTATTTTTCATGTCATTTATTATAGTTTAGGAAGTTGTCATAATGTTTGTGTAAATTTTGCATATAGATACCTACCACGTTTCCCTGACATGTATGGTAAAGTTTACTGCAAGTTCTTCGACTCTTGATCGTATTAAAGTTGTCAAATTTAATTCAGTGAACTTTTACAACAGAACAGTTAAGAAAGTGATAATACAATGTCTTATTTAATTCGTAGGCAAACAAGTGTCGTTATAGATATTTTGATATTGAAACTAGTATAGCAGGTTATTAACTACCTAAAACTAAAAAAAATCATGTGCTTATGCGTGTATGTAAATCAAAAGTTTGGTTCCGTCCTTTGTTACAATATAAAATAATAGTTAGGTAGGTACTTACATAATTATATAATATCCTTTATCTATGTAAAAATACATAACATTATGATGTCTAAACTTAATTAACATAATATTTAATTACCTCTTTATAAACACGATATATTTAGATACATTAAATAAACGAATACATAAACAACTCAATACCTAAACTAAACTAGCGGTCATTCAACCCAACTATAAAAAACTTTATTTACTTATACCTACTGAATAAAATAGACTCGCAAAAAGAAGTCGAAGTTAATTTGTTCAAACTAATCAATAATCAAATGATCCTAAAACGCAAAAATGACAATGGTGAAAACAGTCGCCCGAAGCGAATCCTGCAAAACTCTCATTAACCCGACTCTAATTAAAACGTAATTAAATACGCGCGAGAAAAAGAGAGAACGACATTTAACTGATACTAATAAGATCGTCAAACAATTAGGACCGGCCAGTGTGCGCGAGCGAGAGGGGAGTACACCTCTCTCCCTCTAACGCGCCGGTCTCTATTTAACTTTTAATTTATACTCATTCCTTTATATCTTTTATTGCTTCGCCCATCGCGGCTCCTAATGCGCCCGAGGTGCTCCTCGCACTAATTAAATTCATGCAAGGCTGAGTGCGGCGGGAGTGCTACGCGAGTGAGGTGGGAGTGAGGAGCCCCGCCCGAGGCCGCGGGGCCAATGGGCGCTGCGGGTGGAGCCGCCCGCGCTCAGTACCAGATCCCTGATAGAGCTGTCATGTCGCGTCCGAGCGCTCGTTACGCTGTCTTGACATATTTTATTATTATTTATGTCAATTACGTTATTACTTTTTTGTTTAATGGAATAAGGAATTGGTTGTGAAATTGATTGCCTTTCGGCCGCTTATGATTCATCACTGTCAAAAATATCATCTGAAACGTGTTAATTTTATATGATTGATAGTTTGTGAGTCATTAGAGCGTTCCGCGGAGGCGTAATCTAGTTTTACGCAACTCTATTGTGCCGCTAGAGGCTCCGACTTCTATAATATCACTTGATTACTAACCCATCACATCTCACAATCATCTGTCATATTTAAAGAATGGGTGAAATCTAAAATGCATACCTATTATTATTTTTAAATTATTTTCTTTTTGTTAATCTTATGCTAATTTTATTCTTCATTCCAAGAACATAGACACCTTTCATCTTCGCCGACATAAAATTACATACGTATAAATAATTTAATGTTAAATAATTTCAAGCCTTATTGTAGGTAGTAAAGCACCAACAAAGCCAACCCACCGTTAAACATTTAGGTACAAAGCCCACTATACCTAAAAGGGCAATCGAAAACCGTGAACCTTTACAGCAACATTCCATAACATAACTCCTTACCGATACTCTGTACATGTCAGTGTATAGCGGCGCGCCATGCGCCTGAAAAAGATTATGACAACCCCACGGGCCCGCGCTAACCTACGACAACCTTATAAATCCAATGTACGGACCACTACCATGCGATAACGATCATTATTACTTAAGGAATAAAGTTTATTTCACCTCACCACCGCCACTCACCTACGTTACCGTTAATTCAATGTATTCCGACCCTTAATTTATGATACGTTATTCAATACAGATCTGTAAGTACACGGCATAAGGTTTGAAAGCGTTTAGCAGAGGAACGATGTACTGTCGGAGGAATAAATCTATGATATGAAGGAGGCGGAGAATTAATTTGTGTGTAGTGGGGGTCGAGGTAGAGGAGGAGGGGGTGTACGCTCCGCCTCCGAGGCGCGCCATCTCTCGTCGGGCGCGGCGAGGCACGAGCGCAGTGCTCAGTAAGGACACGACGCGGCACGTGCGCGGGACAAGCGCTCGCAGTGACTCGTACCGGTGTCGACTTCGCTAGTGTTTGTGTTGAACTCGAGTGACTATTGTGCGATGACAGTAGAGAATGGTATGGTGGCTGCACAGTGAGGGGTGTCGGCAAGATATCTGGTGCGCGAGGAGGCGGCGGCGGCGGCAGCATGGTGCTCGAAGGCGGGCTGCCGGCGCCGCTGCAGCTGTACGCGGCGGCGGCGGCGCAACTTGCGCCCCGCCCGCCCTGGCCGCCTTTTTTACCTTTCTTCGGAGTGCCACCGCCGTTTCTGGCAAGGCCTAGGCTTCCTCATCCATTACCTTCAAGGGCTCCTCATGGACCTCCGAGCGAAGATTCTAATGAAGACGGGGCCAGCAGTAAAGGTATGTACCTAATAACCGCGAACTCTACATTTCCAATTAGAATAATATATACTTAGAAGAAAATCCACTATGTATGTAATTACAAATAAATATTTAATTATATATAAATTACATACTAATACCCCAAATGAGACTAATGTTTAACATGACATTATTTTTTTATGTAATTTATTAATACATAACTTGTTTACATTTCCCTTTAATTAATTCAAAATGTAGTAGTAGGTCACAATTTAGTATCTTTTAATATGTAAATATAAAGACTTACATCCTGTTTATAGTAATTATTTGCAAGCTGTACTTGTTGCCTTAAGATAACCGCAACGATCACCAAACGACTCTACCAATGTTTATGTCGACTAAAGACACTTAATAGCCCTGGTATATCACACGAACGAACTAATTTAATGTTAAACTTATTGGTCGTAGTTGCTAGTTGACACTTACGTTCGGCACTTAAGTTTACAATTAACTTATATGCTGAATTGTGTTTATATACTAAGATACTGGCTTAATTGCCCATAATAATGAATTAGGCATTTATTTTTGGCCGCTTAATGTTGTTTACATGTACAGGCAAAGGAGACGGTTTTTTTTGTTCGGCGAATAGGCCCAGTCAAATTGTGCGAGTTTAGGAATAAATTGCATACAGTTTATTCGTTATAATCTCTAGATGGACAGTCTGCATATATCAAAACTCCCTCAAGAGGGAATACTCTGAAATAGGACAATCAAAACATGTCTCTATTGACAACCTAAAATCTCACAACAGCGATTGTCTAATTATTATACACTAATAAGGCAACCAAGACCTCTCGAAATACCGCAGTTTTTGCTGGCTATTGCTTGTAGATCTAAAATAATAAGGTAGTTAAAGAGAAACAATACACTATATATATGACACAAGAAATATTTATTACTGTTCACAAATTATAATTAACACAGTCAGCTCTTAAGTATTTCATCTTAAATAGACGCAGGTGGCTCAAGCTCACCTAAAAGCAGAGCCCAAGATAAAAACCACACTTTACACATCACAATGCACAGCAGCTAACAGTGACTGTGCCTGTGCTCAATAAGCAATAACAACAGTATCCAGCAAGAGCAGCTTTAGTGTGTATTATGCACTCTATCTAAAGATGCCATTTTTATAAAATATAAAAGTACAAATAAATCATACATTTATGTAATAAAATCTGAAACAATAACAACGTTGTCATGACAATGTCAAACTGATTGAAACTGTACTACAGAGTATCTGCTATTGGCTATTATTTACGTTTCGTTCTACGATTATTTTTAAAGTACGTTGATTGATAATTTGTATCAACCATTAAAATAAACCTAAGAACGTTCCAAAACAAGCATTTTTAGGTGTAATCCTTTTTTATTATTATTTCATTATTCCCTCATCGTTTAAGTATAATTTGTTTTCGGTTAACTATATTAAGATAATAACTATTTTTGTGAGTAATATGAATAATAAACATTACTGTTTAGGGTGGTGCGAAATAAAACCGTCTCCTTTAGACATAGAAACGTAGAGACGTATTTCCATTTTTTTTCTTTCGGGACTCCGACACATATGCCCGCTAAAGGCGGCTGGACGGCGGCCTCTTAAAGTTTCCTAAAAAAATTAATAACCATAGTTATTAATTGAACATTTGTTTTTATTATTGTTTGTTTACTATTTAAAAATAATAAAAGGTTTTTTTTTGTAATTACATTATTATATACAATAAATATTTTAGGCATTCTAGGTGAAATTATTATTTAATGAACATTTATATGTTTTGACTAGTTGAAAATACAGGTCATTATCAGACAGAGATATAGGGGAATATTTTGCATGTTTATTACATAGTGGTGTGTGATAGTAAATACATACGCATATATTAATAATAATATAGATGTATATTACTTATAATACATATCTTTAAATAATAATGACGATGTAGGTTATTTATTGGCTTTTGTATCATTTTAATATCACCCAACGTCGACTGCTGGACTGCTAGGCCTCTTCAAAATATTTGATTTTAACGCGGTCCTGTAGCTTTAATTGTTGTATGTTAAAGTATAATTTATATGTTCACAGAAGTTGCATTATTATTATACTTAAACACAAAAATAATTTAAAAAATACATAACGAAATAAATAGGTGCATGCTTTTTTGAAAATATTCTTAAAAAACGTCGTGTCCGTCGCGACTCTACCTTTTCTTTTGATGGTCAATGATATTTATTTCTGACTGAATTAATGACTCAACGCATTTCAGCAAGTCAAATTATTTAATAAATTATTATTAATATTTAATAGTTATTGTAGACGTATTTATTTCATAAATTATCATTGTTTATTTGTTATCATAAACGTATTTATTTTTATTAAAATATTGGCGATGTTAAATTTAATTTGTAGATTTAATAAAATGTTGTCACATCAAATCATTTAGTTTACATGAAATAATGTAATAATTTAATACTTTGTTAATATATTTTTTTATTTATGAATATAAAATATGTAGTTATGCAGTTGATTTTATATGTTTTACATAAGTAGGTAATTTCATCTTTAATTTTTATTTTTACGTTTGTGAATGTTGCATAGATAAATACAACTCCGATAATAGGTATAAAAACAAAAATAATAACGGTGAACTGATTGGTTAATGAGTACCTATGTACCTATAGTAGGAATTTTAATTCGATTCCTGATTTGACATTAGCTACTGTCATTTTGTGAAATAATGATACCACATATAATAGTGTAGTGATGAACACAAAAATCGATAAACAATAAGTGTGTGTGCCAGCAGTTTGCCAATTAAAGACTAAATTATTGATTTTTATTTAAATAAATACATAATTATTCATAATAATAATTTATTAATTAGTAATCGCTGCTCTATTTTATAAAAAGTTAAAATTTATGTTTTTATATTAAAAACAAAACTTATTGAGCCTAGATAGATTTTAGTATTGGCAGCCTGTGTGCGCTCGTGCAGCTATCGTCATTTTGTTTATAGTGTCATTCGGCTTCATTCTCCCAGCCTGACTGCACGAATACCTATCTTATTTCATTGCGAATCGATATTAGTTTTTTTGTCAACTATTTGTTTTGGTTTTCCATCAAAATGGATCCTCAGCCAAGTACATCACAAAAAGACGTGGATGTTTTCTTGTCCCCAAGAAAAAAACGTCCACGAAAAGCTTTCACTGTTACTGAAAAAGTAATGATCCGCAACGCCTACAAATACGTGAAAAATGAAATTTCTTCGCAATTGGAGGCCTTTCAAGTTGTGGAAGAAAATGAATGTATGAGCAAAGTTGCTGACATATTGGGAATAACCTCACGCTCTGTTTGTAACGTTTTGAAGGAAGTAAATAAAGGTGCGCCGCCAACTCCTCCTAAAAAATCTGGACCAAAGCGAAGTTTTAAAGATAAAATTGATGAATTTACATTCTCTGCAATACGAAGAATTGTTCATCAGTTCTTTTACCGAAATGAACCTCCAACCATTTCAAAGGTTAGTCAATCAGTCACACTGTATTATTTTAAACCTAAGTACATCTTTTATATATATACCTAAGTAATGATTCCAAGCTATTATAAAATTTACTATTTTAGATTTTACAAGTGATGAACGATGATCCAGAAATACCCAATATTTCCAAAGACACCCTCAGAAAAATTTTGAAACATCTTAATTTTAAATTTGTTTCACGGTCACGCAAGAGCACACTTATTGATCGAAATGATATAATAACTTGGCGACAGCGTTACTTGCGATCTATATGTCAGTTTCGACGAGAAGGGAGACATATATATTATCAAGATGAAACTTGGGTTAACGCAGGTACGGCTAACATTTATACACAAAATGAATTTATATACATTTTACATTTTAATAGTAATATTGAATGTTAATGTACTATATTTACTTTAAGGTCATACTGTAAAAAAAACTTGGGTGGACATGAAAGTCACATCATCTCGACAAGCGTTTTTGGAGGGACTGACCACTGGATTAAAAAATCCATCTGGAAAAGGCAAACGTCTCATAATTAGCCATATAGGTAGTGAAGAAGGCTTCCTAGAAGAGGGGCTCATGATTTTTGAAGCAAAGAAAAATTGTGAAGATTACCATGATGAGATGAATGCAGTTTGTTTTGAGGAGTGGTTCGCTGGAGTCTTACCAAAATTAAGACCAAACTCAATTGTGGTGATGGATAATGCACCTTACCACTCCCGAAAATTGGAAACGGCACCAAAAATGAGCTGGAAAAAAGCTGAAATTCAAGATTGGCTTTTAAATAAAAATATTTATTACGAACCAGATATGGTTAAAGCTACGCTTTTAGAACTGATTCCACATAACGAGTCTTTTAATAAGTACGCTGTAGATGAAATTGCAGCACAACATGGGATCACTGTTTTAAGACTTCCCCCTTACCATTGCGAGCTAAACCCTATCGAATTGATATGGGCGCAGGTAAAGGGGCATGTAGCTCAAAATAATAAAAACTTCAAATTGACAGACGTGAGAACTTTATTTCAGGAAGGCATTCAAAAAATTACGGCTACCGAATGGTCTAAATGCGTATCCCATATTGTCAAAGAAGAGCAAAAAATGTGTAGGCTAGATACTTTAATTGACAATATCACAGACACATTTATAATAAATGTTACAGAAAGTGACAGCGATAGCGAAAGCGATGACGGCGACAATTTATAAAAATATTTACAATATTTTTTTTATGTACAGTTAAGGTAATTATTGGTTCGTCACCTTAAGGCCTATTTTCGTGTGCTTATGCAGTATGTACTACGTATATGTATACTGATTTGATAAAGCAGAGTATCACAGTCTGCTTTACCGATTGAGTAGTACATTATTATTAAATATTGCAGTCAATAAAAAAGTCAATGGTCGGCTGTCACTAGTGGGGATGACAATACAATATCGGTTACCTAGGATACAAAATTAGTCCTTCGTGAATGCTCGTGAATCGGAAATAATATTTAATACTATTTATTTCATATTTAATTTTTATATTCTGTGGTTATAGGCATAATAAATTATTATTTCAACAATATTTATGTGACTCATAAAATGGCTGTAATTTCGTAAGTATAAGAGCACTATTTTTTTCCTTTTCGCACTATTTATAACTATTTCAGAACCATTTTTTGGCATTCATGAAATATCAAGATTTTATTGTGAGTATGCTGGGCTAAGACACCATGATCACAGTTTTTATTCATTTCACACACAATTACCTATAAAAGAAAAGTCTCAGATCGTTAATTAATCGTCAAAACTAAAAATACCACTAATTTTAAACGAGAAGAATCGATCCGGAAATATTTCATTTCCATATCGAATAATTTCGCAACGTCACTATTTAATACTTGTCATAACGTTGCTACACTGAAATTGTCAAATCTGGAATCGAATAAAAATTCGTAGTATAGGTAAGACGCTATTAAAAAGTATTATAAGTAAACCGGACCTATACTCCATTAAGTAAATTTTCAGAAATTAAATATTATTAAGTTAATTACTCGAAGTTTTTTTTAGTTGAAAATAATTATAATTTTTCTTCCATATCTGTCACGATGCTAACATTTTATTATTTTCAAGTTATTTGTCTATAAAATAGAACATATATATTTATCGTTATTGCTGTTTAATGAATGAATTGGTAACTTTAGTTACAAATAAATCCTGGATAGTATGTACCGACTATGATCGGCTAGCGGGAAAACTATACCTATAATAATATATTGTCAGTAAAGCTTTCTTCAAGTTTCGCTTAAACGTAAAGTACAGTAAGGGAATAGTACTTAATAAATCGTTCTATCATATACCTATATATATCTAAAAAAAAATTACGACTTAAAAAACCATCTAAGTACAGATTTAAATTCGTAGTAAGTATAATATAAAATCATTAATTATAATTATATCTTACAGAAACGCAGTCAACAATAATTTCCCGTATTAATAACAGCTAGTTATAATGAATTATTTATAAGTCCACTAGTTAATTCAGTTATTTAATAATATTAAGTAATTATTTTCTTGGTTATAACAATGGTAGTTATTTTCCCAGTGGTGTGTGTTACAAGCCGTCGCTTTTTAACCAAACTACTATAGGATTGACACGTCATAAAAGTAATATATTTTAATTATGAGGCTTTTCGTTATAATGGAAGTTGTTTATAATTAGTTTTTATAGTAGGTATGTTTTTGTTTGTTAGTGTTCTTCTTTAGTGGTATAATAATAAGTACGTTGTAAATCTTATGCGCTGAATACGAATGATTTTTTAAGCTTATGTTGGTATAAAAACATTCTGATGTATTTAATTCCTGTATGTAATTGTATGTTGGATAATGATGGATGACATCGACATAACAAAGACTTTTAACATTGTTAAGTGATTACTTGATATACTTATAAATGGTAAAATGTATGGAATAAAAATAAAAATTATAACAGTGCTTTGAAAGCAAAGTACCTACAATAAAAAAAACAAAAATATATGGGTAGGTTTATAATTAAATCGTATTTTAGAGTGTTTTTAATTGTAATTTATTTTTCGACACGCATTATAAATATTTTTAAAAGAATATGTTTAAAATTTAAAAGGAAATACTTAGTAAATAAAATAACTATTACAGTAACTTTCTTTTTAATTATCATCATATTAATGAAGTTGTTTAATTATTAAAAATAAAATAAAATTTTAATATTCATCTAGAAAGAAAGTATACTTAATACAAATATTATGCAAATTCTTCTTCGAATACTAATTTTATTAAAATAAGAATTTTGATAGATATAAAAATTAGAACTTTTTATAGTAATACCTAAAGTCAAAGTTTTATTTCACCTACCTAAATAGAAGCGACTAATCGATTGACTTATGCAGCAAAACTTTTTTTTTATAAAAAAGTAAGCAAAAAAAAAAGTAAGTTATTAAAAATATACCTTTAAGCATAAAAAATATACCTTTTTGATTATTCACAGTTATGGTTTACTTTTTCTTGTACCTTTTTTAATACTAATATTCTACAACTAAGCTATACCACCTACTTAGTAGGTTTTTTAAAAGTAGGTTGGTAGGTACGTATAACTTAACATTACCAAATAATATTTATTTTATATTATTTATTTATATTTTATACACACAATAAAATCAATGTACATTGGTAGCTTGATGCTTTAAGGCATTCTCTTGCAGCTAACCTTTGGGTGAGACAGAGAAAAGTAAATTGGTAGGTACAATAACAACAAAGTTAAAATAATTATAGTTAAAAATACACTATAATATTAATAAATTATATTATGTAATAAGCAAAGCATGCAGGCTTATCAGATTCGTTTCAAGTTTTTATTGCAATTATGAATTTTAATATTTATCATAAATATAAGTATTCACAAATCTATCTAGTTCCAAACTAAGCAAAGTTTGACCATTGTCAAAATATCATATTAATGTTACGGTTTAACCATTTCCCTCGGTCAAACAGTACCTACTATAACTGCTGATATTCCTCCAAAAATCAGCTGGTTAACCATAGAGTTTTTAAATATTTATTTTTCCATGGTTAATATTTAATAGTTATAATAATATAATCAATTACGTAATATGTGTAGTTCCTAGTTAATATTTGCACGCCATACATGGCAGATTATGCTGTAACAATAATTTTCAACACCTGTACACCCACCATATTCTTGAAAATAAATGATTCTTTCTTTCTTTCATTTCTACAATTCGCTCAACTTTTATTTATTCGCTTGATTCAAAAAAATAAAAATCTCAGGGTATTTTAAAAGGAAGTATGTATAGGTAGACTTTGTGTTACATACTTAATTGTTTTTTATCCAACGTGCCATGATTTAATAAGAACTCCAATATACAACTCGTTAAACCAAAACATACTATATAATAGTTAAATGAAGAAAACTTTAATTGCGTATAGTTTGCGTGATCTTTTAGATTTTTTAATGTTTCATCTACTTGTAATTTTTTTTATGTAATATAAATAAAATATATTGTTTGAAGCCTAATAAATAAAACAATTAAAATATGTCAAAATATAAAGTTTATTAATTACGTAAAGAGACAATATGACAAACATATAATTTCTCTCAGTATCATATTTTTTATTATATTTTTTTATGTATTATTGTCATGTAATAAGTTATTCATTGAATGTTTTACATTATTCATAGTTATCAATAAAAACCCCTTGTCAAAGTTTATTTTATTTTAATTACGGTTTTTTTTTCATTTTTATCTCTAAGTATTGCAATCACTTGGCAATTTATAAAATTGTCAGAAATATTTACTAAATATTAGGGGTAATGCCCGATTTACACATCGACAAGTACAGTAGCGAGTTAAGTAGTATTTTAAGATTAAGTTGATTTAAATAGATCTCCATCCTATTTTTTGGCAAGTTAAGTTGGCGAGACTCGAGAGAGGGGGCTACTTCGTACTTAACTCGCCAAAAAATAGGATAGAACTCTATTTAAATCAACTTAATCTTAAAATACTACTTAACTCGCTACTGTACTTGTCGATGTGTAAATCGGGCATAACCGACGCAACTGCGGCTGTATCGCAAAAGAAACCATTGTTATTTATATTACATAGTTACATACTTATAGTTTTTTCTGATAAATTATTTATACCAAAAGCGTGTCTTCACGTACCTACTTACCACATAGAGGTCGTCTTAGGTCGTCTAAGGTCACATATATTTTATATTATATATATATTATTTGAAAATGTATTTAATTACCCCTTTAAAAAACTCATAGTATTTTTAATATAATTTTACCGACTATCTATAGAACGACCGTGGCCATGTTGCTTAACTTCATTAATTTATTGGCCGTGACTTCAACTCCCTGAGAGCACCTCATCACAATTAGTGGTGTGATAGCAATTATTGTAACCAATCGAAACGAATCGATTTAAAAATTATCGTTAAATAAATACAGCGTAACCGTTTCCAAAATCGTTACGTGTCAATATTTACATTTAACTATTCTTGGCTAGATATTATTATTTTTTTGCGTCGCTGAGTATTTTACTAGGTACCATGAAATTAATAAACTCTAAGTAGGTATATCCAGGTTACTAATATTACTATTATTAGAATTGGGATTATTTGTCTTGTATTCATTTGTATATGACTCTGTGGTATTAATGTTCATAGTAAATTTGCGAAAGATTTGTTCTTAAATCATATAAAAATATTAAACCTACCTTAATTTTTCTTTATCATACCACAAAAACCATATGTCTAAATAAACCTAAAAAGTTTTTAGACTATTTATTAGAAATATTTAATAAGTGAGTAGTTTAAAATCTACAATAGTGTTAAGAATGGCGCGGATGCGTTGTTTACAGCTTCCCTCCAAAGCAAGACATCTTCATATAAAATGGTACAAAAGTACCATCTATAGCCGACCCAACATTGCTTAATCTGTTTATTCTTTTATCGATCAGTGTCTTTATGTCTTAATTAGTGTTGTAACTAACTTTGTAGCCACTCAATTTAGATCGATTCAAAAGTATCGATAAATTATGTAAACCGCAACCCTTTCTTATTTAATCTTTCAAGTTACATTTTCCGTGCGTTTGTATCAATAAAACATTTAAAGTATAAATCAGCAAATTCACTATTCATAAATCGTATAAACCAACATTCAATTAAACTTACATTAACTTTTTTGTTACACAAAAAAACTATCAACATAAATAAAACCAGCGGTACTAGAGTAACCAAGAGAAATATTAAATAGTAACGAACCAATAAAGGTATTAATAATAGCGGGGACACGTCGTGCGATATACTTATCCTCCTAGGCATAACTTATAGCTTTTTATAATATTATAGACATTATTCCCGAAATATTCCCGGGTTTCGTTTGAATAAATTTTATATTAATAAAAAATAAACGTCGAGTAAGGTGCTAAGAGGCTAACGAGCGTAATCCAAATGTAAGTTATTAGTTGGTCGCCGCGGCGTCCTGCTGAGCGCGGGCCGAGTCGATATCGAGATATTTATCGATTCTTTTGTCGGCACTAGCGCTGAGGTGTTACCCTCGAAATTAGGATGTTAAATGTTTTGTACATGACTCATAGTCAGAACGCTTTGTACTATCATCTTTTTTTTATATAAGTAAGTAATAGAAATATCAATAGGTTTTTTGTGTTGGAATTTGTGTATGATCATGTGTGAAATCTTTCGCCTGAAGTTAATATATCGGTTAGGTTAGTACATGTTAGTTAACAGTGAGCATTTGGCTTTGCCACAGCGTTATTTATGAGTATGTATGAGTTGTAGGCGATAATGCAAATTTTTTTGAAAATAGGTCTATTTTGAGGTGTGATAAGTAAATATTTGTTGTTTACGACATCTTGTCACAATTAATCGCATTCTACCTTTTTAGGCTATACCTACTTATAGTACACTCATGCAGAAAGCTCTCTAGTTTGGCATTTTCGGCCCATCCGCTGGAATGCTAATACCCTTTTATTATGATGTAGCTAAAAGCTAAAATGAATAGTTCATAGATTATTCTCTTTGGTGACCATCCCAACACAGATATATAATATCGAATATTTAATTCTTAATTATAAACGTTAGCGAGCTTCGTGAACTACTTACGCTACCAGTAATAGTAAACAATTTTTGCGTTATTATTATCCTAGATGATAGCTTAAGTACCATTTATAATGTAAAATGGACTGTTATTGTATTAGATATCATTGCTAATTATATATTTATTGTTTATTCTACATTTTAATGTTTTTATGATGAGTATAAAGTATGAGTATAATCTTAAACATTGACATTATGACCGATGAAATCATGTTTGAAATTATTTTTGACATATGTATAATAAGGGCAAAGGGTTTATTATAAACAGACGTTTAATTGATAAGGTTAATGTTTTATATTTAATAAAGCTTGTTGTTGAACAAAGTGTGCGGTTTAAGGTTCGTTGTTCTGTTCATCTCTTATCGAGGCTATCGCAAGGCTTTGGTTTTAGTTATGTTGTTATTGGCCGTGTTGATGTCAAGATGTTAATGTCTCACCAAACCATGTCGTCTCGCGAGTCTCGTAACACGTGGTATATAGAAGAATGCAAATATTATCTCTGCAAAAAATAAAAGGAAAACCTAACACAAAACTTATCCATCAGATGAAAGAGTTATTAGTATGATTGATTTTTAGAGAGCAGCTGCTCTATGGAGACTAATCTGTTTGGGTGTTTTTATTGTTGTTTTGAATCTTTGTCATCATATTGTGACAAGTGTGAAGAGATGACGTCAGTGCTTCTTTTCATCAGTGTATCGCGTTTTGGATTTACTTACTCGCCGTGACCGATTCGGCTTATCAAAGGCCTATTAATCTTTAATTTAAAACTTACTTTAATATTTCAAAAGGTCTTATATTTTTACACAGATAAATCTAGTTACTAATAATATATATAATAATGATTGCTATTTCTTTCAAATGATGCCAAAAAATGAGAATATCTTAATTCTACAGTTAGTGTTCTGAACAAAGTTTTGTATTTTAAACTATGCAGAAATGACATGGAGAAGGACTTAATGACATAATCATAGTAATTTGATTAAGTAATAATGTACTAAATAATGAATGAGTATGTTTGGTTTAATACCTACCCTATGACCACAACTCATGTAACTAAATAGCATTAGACTTTGATCTAAAGATTTTTTTATGACCATAAATTTAAAAGAGTTTGAAGTTAATTCCTCATTTATAATTAACTTATTTGTTGATAATGAGTGAGGAATTTGCATATGAAAATCTTATGTGAGAAATGTAACTATTTATTGATAACGGTTCTTAATAGAGTAGGTATTTATAGTCAGAATAACATTCCATCCATCCATATCAGCCTATGGACGGCCACTGCTGGACATAGGCCTACTCCAAAAGCTTCCACTCTGCGCGGTCTTGTGCCTCCCTCATCCATCGGCTTCCCGCCGTCCTAACCAGGTAAAACATTATTTTTTATAAATTATTATATATTATAAACCAATTGTGAGATCATTGTTTTGTTAACAGCTTTGTTTTTTTAGCAATAATTATTAAAAAACCTGCGTCTTATTTTGAAAGAAAATCTTTTATTATTATTGTAACAGTAATATAATTTATATTTTATTTATATGAAAAGAAAACTTTATACAATTTGATTGACATTTAATAAAAAGTAGTACAAGTAATAAATGAAGTGTGTATAATTGTATGAATAAAAACCACA
The DNA here is from genome assembly GCA_905475405.1 of Schrankia costaestrigalis. NCBI lineage: Eukaryota > Metazoa > Arthropoda > Insecta > Lepidoptera > Erebidae > Schrankia > Schrankia costaestrigalis. The sequence continues at coordinate 7,891,060 of FR997831.1, read as the reverse complement.
ACCACAAATTCGACCGCAAGTAAAACCTACGTTTATGGTAGAACAAACGAGGGTACTTAAGGTTTTCCGTTGTCCATTTATAAGTAGATATAAATGGACAAACATTATATTTTTATTCGAACCCATGTTTTAACTGTATTTAATTACACTAATACAATAAATATTATGTCAGTAGAGTAATGTATTTTAAGGCATAATTCCCTTTTGATTATAAATTTTTCTATTTCATAACTACAGAAAAGGTGATTATTTTTACCATGAATCTACGTAGTAGATGACGTCAGACGTGTCTACGGTACGTCTACGCAACGATCTACGGTGTAGCACAACCAAAGAATTACTTTTATTATTGTAATTACTTTGTAACTCGCCAAACTTAATATTGTATAATTTAAAAAAAATCGATTTGCTTATGCAAAAAAAAAATGCAAAACGCAAGAGCCGCGTGGTTTCAATTTTATCAATTTCTTTTACTAAAAATAAAAATCACTACGATATCTAAAGCCCGATTTACACATCGACAAGTACAGTAGCGAGTTAAGTAGTAAGTTGCTGATTAAGTTGATTTAAATAGATCTCCATCCTATTTTTTGGCAAGTTAAGTTGGCGAGACGCGAGAGAGGGGGCTACTTCGTACTTAACTCGTCAAAAAATAGGATGAAACTCTATTTAAATCAACTTAATCTTAAAATACTACTTAACTCGCTACTGTACTTGTCGATGTGTAAATCGGGCATAAGTAGTAGCTATTAACAGCAAGGCAGAGTGCAGCGGACCAAGTCTACCCCGTCGAAAAATACTGCATTCCTTGCTTATAAACGACGACCTCTGTGGCGCAGTCGGTATATTACATGGCTACGCAGAGGTCTCGGGTTCAATTACCGCTCAATGCAAATCTTTGTGTGCATGAACATGATTGTTTGGATTGGTCTGAGTGTTTTCTATGTGTTATATGTATGTATTTACAAAAAAAGTATATAAGTACGTTTATCCGTTGTCTAGTACCCATAGTACAAGCGTTGCTTAGCTTGGTACTAGGTGGCGATGTGTGAATGTGTGAGGATTATTATTATTATTATATTATTATAAATAAACTTAGATATCTACAGAACAATAATATATAAGTGACAGATTCAAGAAATTATAACGTTGCGATAATATTACAACCCTACTGTTTTATAAGTTAGAAAACTAAATGTATTTTTTTGCAATAAAACAAACTATACCAGTAGTTTGAAACTGCTATACCCCTTCCATTATATTTAACAACATTTGACAGATTGGTGTTAGTGACGTTCAGCAGTATCTCGAATGTAATGCCATTCGATTGTAAGCGATTTCGAGATTTTTCAAATTACTTTATTTTACACATTTGGATCCTTACATCAACTTACATTATCATTTTATTATTGTTTTCTTCTATGTTAAGAGAATTAGCCTATAGCTTAAAATGATAAAATTATAGTTAGCTTAGGTATTATTTAAAATACATAATTTATCGTGACACATTCGCGGGTTATAGCTAATCTAAAATATTATAGTACATTTTATAAACGTATTATGAAGAGTTCAGGTTTATTCATAGCATTTATTTCTATCGATTATTTGTAATTTGTTTCATAATGGTGGTAATCGTTATGGGTGTCCATCACTAAGTAACCATGGTAACTGAAAAAAACATGGGTACGTCCATGAAATACATTATGATTTGTTCGAAAAATAAAAGCGGAAGTATTACGAAACTTCATGGACGTGAACTGTCAAAAAGCTAAACTTACGCTGGAAGGGGTATAATTATAATTTTGCAGCTTGCTTTTACAAATTACTGGTGTTCTTAATTAAAACTGAAGGCGTTTATGTGTAGTATGGATTTAGAAAAAGACAAAGGTATTATAGTTTTTTTTTAGCACACAAGAGAAACCTTCTTCTAAAACTGCATTTATTGTTAAGAATAAAACTGGCAGAATGAAGCTTGACGTGTGTCAATTATACCTTTAAACCTTTTACATAAATAAAACCTTCACCAAACATAACAATCACCGTTGCATACAATAAATAAAATCAAATAAATACTCAATAAAAATATCAAAACAAACAATTTTTAATGGAAAAAACAAACTAGCAACAATAAAAGCTAAATGGTCTAATAAACAGAAATCACGGCTAGTCAAAAGTACATCAATAAAAGGGAAAGGGGAGACTCGACTGTAACGGCACAACGCATAAATTATAGCACCCTTTAGTTTACAAACACCCTAAAATGTTGGTTGTATTGAACTAGTACTTACTTGTAATGCCGAGTTTTACAGGTGTATCTTATCAGCATTTAGTGTTCCTCTGGAGGGATGACCGTATTTCTGTAAAGCTGGGTAGGCTAAGTTTAGTAGTACCACACTAGACAGACGGATTGGTTATCTGACATGTTTCTCAAATTAGTTATATGAAATGTAGTATCTTACACATACTACATTTCATTCTATTACGTTTAATAATTATTGAAAAATCTAAGACGTTAGTATGAAAAATCTAACTTCTGATAAAATTTTCATACAAAACGGCAATTTAATAGGTAAATACCAATATATGGTACAGGTATAAGAGGTTGTTTGTAGTTTTCCGTGCATAATGAATGGTGACATTGTTTAAACTCGTAGTCATCATTTACGACACCTAATTGCCAAGCTTTCCTTAACACTAACATAAAAATGATGGTCTAATAAGTTTGTATGTATTTTAGTTTTCCTAGTGGATATTATCTAATTACGGTTCCAAGCAGACCTCCAAAAAATGTATGTACAGTCACGAGCATAAATATATTACTATGGGCAGGTTGGCAATAACATCTGACATTTCAATGAGTTCAATAATATCTCTCTGCACGAACGCAGCAAAAATATCTGATCACTCATTGGCAACATATAATTCTGACAGGCTACAAAACAAAAATATGTGACGCGCCACTTTTCTCAGAAATATCTGACATGTCTTCTCGTTCATAAATATCTGACATTTGATAGTTTCTGTATTCGGGTCTACTACATAATATCATGTGTAACTGAACAAGTTTCACTAGATGACGACCTCTGAGGCGCAGTTGGTATTTAGCAAGGCTGGTACGCAGAGGTCTCGGGTTTGATTCCCGCTCAATGCAAATCTTTGTGTGCATGAACATAATTGTTTGCATTGGTCTGAGTGTTTTCTATGTATAATGTGTATGTAATTCCAAAAAAAAAAAGAAGTATTTAAGTATGTTTATCTGTTGTCTAGTACCCATAGTATAGTAGTAGCTTTGCTTAGTTTGGAACTAGGTGGCGATGTGTGAATGTGTGAGGATTATTTATTTATTTATTTAAATATATGATGATACATATTACAATTTGTTTAGAAGTGTTGAATTCTACGTCAAGGTTTCCTTCTTTGTTTACCTGCCTTATTGTTAATCAATTATGTCTAGTTGTTGTGTCGGTCTTTCTTTACTGTCTAGTTTTCCTTATCTTTTATTACATTAAATAGGTACATTGTATTATCTCAGTGACCTTTTATTATACACTCTGCAAGAAATGAAAAGTCCGTCAAGACATGGACAGCTGCATGTTTAAGCAATATATCAAAAGCTAATAAACAGAAATACTATACAACCCTAGCACATCCTCCACTAATTTGAAATCGATTAGATATATCATAACTGTCATGTGAGCATCTTCATCTCAGACCATAAATTTATCATATTTAATCGACTACGTAAAGTGTAAGTACTAACTACTGCACTTCTTGTATCTTAAGTTATGGTAACAATCATCATAAAGTTTCATTACTTCGTAGAAAGGGAACGCATTCAAACTTCTTACTTACGCATAAAAACAACGTCATTACATCAAGCAAGTGACAACAGGCCAAAAAATGTTTATAATAAGACCTATTAGTCAAGTCGTCGAGTAGTGGCAAGGTGTGCGAAATGTAACTGAACCGGGAGGGGGCCAATTTCAAGGGTCATTTCCTCGCCCATCGGGGGAGGGACTTCGTGTTAAAAATAAAACCAAAGATGCCATGTTCCAGACCTCGTATACCGCACAGCTGTTGCTTAAATTGATACTGTAATGAAGTACTTAGTTTTAATACTTGAGTAGTTTTTGTGTCTTTACTAAATGCGATATTAATGTGTTAGATCAATAATTTCTAACCGGTTCTACGCACTTATATAGCGTATAATTGGCTTGACGCAGAAGCCGATGTGGTTTTCTCGCGACTTGAAGTCGTTTATTGCTGTTTCCATAATAAGCACATGTGACAAAGGCCCATTAAAATTTGATTACACCCAAAAATAGTATACCGTCATCACATCTTGCAACACGAGCGACGCGTGGTGAATCGTCCGTCGCGTGCCCCAAAACACGCATTTGTCAAATTCGATTCGCTTTTTTACTATTTACTTTTTTCATAGCGAACCGTTTTGTCCTATTCACCCCTTCTGAAAATTGGTCACGGGAGACTTGTGTGATTTTGTGCCAATATGGCCTGTAAGTTAGCAGGTTTATTGGTTTTTCGATTGTACCAATAGTTCCCGGGGGTACTTGAGGATTTGATGAGTCGAGAAGGATCAGTTATAGACTTGTACCGAATAGTAATTTAAATGGCCTCGTAATTTATTTGTCGTATTTAATGTTGTTGTGTTTATGTCGTAAAACGAGCAGTTTCTGGTTATATTCATAACTACTTACTGCTATTACCTATCATAAAATGTACCATAATAAAGTTTTTAAATTTTAACCGGAACGCCAGAGTATTTAAAGCTAGTAAGTAGGTAATTGTTTAAATTGAATATAAGAATAAATATATGTAATATGCTATGGATTTATATATTTTAATATCTCATGTTTAATGTAATTGATAAGGCCTGACATGTTTTTTTTAATATTTGTTATGTATTATATGTAGGCCTTTTTAATATCTGAAATATATTATTTATTACACTCATCCTTTGTGTTTTTTAAATTAATGTTGATAAGGAAATATGATTTTAAAAAACAGAAACCAAAGACCCAAACTTCTATTTCATTCCCATGAAACTACAATTACTTATAACATACTTATCTATTGTTTCCAATTACATTAAAACGAATCAATTAAACTTTTATAATGAAACTTTTTGCAAATGATTAAAAAAAGTCATAAAGAAAAAAAATGTCACCCACGCTTAGCCCCACAGTTCTTTATTTAAAAGAGTAAAGAAAAAAACAAACAACTAATTTCACGGTCCAGTATGTCATGAATATGAGAATATTTTTTTTGTACATAAATTAATTTGGTTTTCTTTTTTTAAAGGGTACGAAATTTAGTTTCTCCCATGTTGTTATATTTTTTTTCCACTTGGCTCGTGTGGGTATTAGTAGAGCAACCAACCGTCTTAATAAATCTAAAAGGAGAAATTAACGCGGTATCAGTCAGCTTGAATACACTGCCAGTGCTCGGTGCGTGCTACCTTGCCAAAAAGACTAGTAAAATAAGGTAAAATAATCTTCCGTCTACGTTTAATATTTTTCTAATCGTGCAACGCGATAGTTTAAGTTATCAGTAGTGAGTTGTTAAAACAAATTAACAGCTTAAAGTACCTACTGTATTGCACCTTTATCATATAAGTGTAATATCCCCATACAAATATGACTTGTCATTATAACCAATATTGTCTCACATAATACACAAATAAACCCTCAAATACCCATGCCAAACAAAAATTAATCCGTTTTAATCACAAAACAAGCAGATAATCCTATTGAGTGTAACATATTGCTAACCCTGAGAAAGCGCGGGGGTGTGAGAGACCCCGCACCATAACTAACCCTATTAAAAAGTGGCTCCAACCCTCCACTGCATTAATGTAGCATAAAATTAACCAGCGCGTCACGCCCGATGCGTGCAATGTTTAAGTACGACATTTCTGGTTGGGGTCTAAAAGGCCGTTAGGATTTTTGGTCAGCTTTAAGTGAACATAGTTGCATAAAGTTTATGAAGCGCAGCGATAGAGAAAGAAAAATTCGGTTCTATATTGTTGTTTATTTTTCTATTAATTTTTATGAAGCTTGTATGTTTAGATATGTGTAAAGCTACTAATTCATTGCGTTTTATCGAATTGTGCGCGCAGAAGTTAAAATATCAAGTCATCACATAGATGCAGTGCATGTTAAACACATACCATTTTTTATTTAGTTTAAAAAGACAGTTATGTGGCGCAGGTAATGCATAGAATATCCAGGTTCAGGTGAGTAATAGGTGAACGTAATCCTAGCTGTAGCAGGCTTAGGTGACCCATGTTAAAAGCAATATCTTGAGCCATTCAAGAGGAACGTTCGTACATACATATATATATATGTCGCCAAGTGGCTATCTGTATCAGTTTCAGACTTCTTCAAGTAGGTAAAGGCTCGAGGTATTTTGGAAATAAATAGGCATAACTCTATTAAGTTACATTTTATAATCTCTTTTCTTATTGAATTACAAATATAGGTACTTAAACAGCACTAGTACACGGACACTAAAGCAATCCCTCATGTATACCGGATGGACCACCAGCCTCACGGGTTCGGTGGATTCTCCCAGTTTTCATGACGTTCTGCTAGAATGACGACTCCTGTCATTCTCGTCCGAACATTTTGAATGTTTGTTTCATAATTCAATATGAACGTTAAAGGACCTCCTTTAACGTTATCCAAGAAAAAGGTTATTTTATTTCACGGCGCCAGGGATGCGCCTTCACGGCCGGACTGACAATCGCCCGTCCTTGGGCGTATACATTGCTGCAACAATGACAATACCATTACTCAAGGCATCAAGCTCGTCCAACCTGACACGAGTCAATGCTTCTTACTTTCCAGCCACAGTTCATCTCGAACTTATTCTCGCACTCTCCTTATACGATACCTATGCGAATTCCAGCCAACATCTCTTCAATTCAGTATCAATAAGTGAACTGAACCCATACATCCCTTACACCTAGCGCTAGCCACCAGCGCTGGCTAGGCCTGGACAATATTATCCATCATACACAACACAACGCATACGACCCAAACATGCAACCCTGCTGAACTAGCTACAAGTCAGGGTCTACATCTCTTCCCTGGGTGTTGCGTCATTGCTGCTAGCCACCCACTAGCAGCCCAAGGCCGCAACCACCCAGCACACACCTTACCTGGGTGTTGCGCCATTGCTGCTAGCCACCCACTAGCAGCCCAGGATATGTGATGATATATACACCTCAACAAATATACCTATATATTTTGTAAAAACTTTAATTAACATCCACAGTTACATCTATGCTTAATCGAATAGCGCAATTTGCACGAGCTAATCTTTAACTTGTGCTTATAAATATAAATTTACCATCAAAATACTTCACAAAACATTAATTACTTATTATAAAATAACAGTCCTAATCAGGAGATTATCGACCGCTCACATCCCTAGAGCCCCAAGGGCGTCGTGATAATAACACAAATAAATCTGCGCAAGTCGCGTCACTAGATAATGTAAGTTCGGAAGCCAGTACTCTGGGCCCCTAGCATTGGAGGGTTAATGTTTGTAAACAATACTATAGTGAGGTAAATAATTATGTCTGGCTCGTGTCTTTTGTGCTACTTTGTTAGTAACATTGAATAATGTCGTCAAAAATCTTAATCTTATTCCACAAATTGACATGGTGTCACCATCACCACACCATTTATATCTCATGGGTGTCTTAAAAACCGACTTAGGACTACCCTTAGTCGGCTTTTACGTCAAAATGTTTCTAATAATTTTTCCGCAAAAATGTTTCTATTGAAAAAGAAAAACGTGATATGATACCACTTTGACCAGCAGGTTTTTTTTCTGCAGTTCGACATTAGTAAACTGTTATGATACATACGGTAAGGAAATATTGGTGACATAACTTATGGGGGAATCAAATCAATAACCTCTTTAATAACGTAACAAAAACGTTACTGTAAAAGAAATCATGAACCTGTCATGACAGCGGAAAAGATGCAAGACTTTCAATAAAGAAGGCGTATCTTAGAGCAGATTAATTAATGTTATGTTAGAAGTACAAGCAAAAAGGTCAAACAAATTAATCATTACAATTTTGTATAGAAATATTAATATTAGATTATGTGTAGATATAATCTTCTTGTGTTAATGCCGACATTGCAGTAAAGACTAATAAATAATATAGAAATAATTTATTTAGTATACTGTACCTAATTTATTACACTGTATTCAAAATTTCACATTTTTTTTTGTATAGTATTATGTATTTCATTTAAAACAAAATCTATCAATCTGATATATGTTTGTAGGCATTAACATAAATATTTTCTTTGGTCTGGGCTTTTTCTAGTATATAAGTATATTGTCATTACGAGCTTTGCTTAGTTTGGGACATTATTTATGGCATAGTGTGAATGTAAAATTACAACTGAAAAGATTAAAGCATGGGCAAACTTTGTGCTAATTCTAAATGAAAAGTAAATCTGGCGCCTCGTCCGTCGTATTTTAGTCTATTAATCTAAATACTTCTATAGCAGAAGATTACCAATAGAAAAAAAAATCAATTAAGATCTATTCATAAAGATATTTAAGTAATAACTGCTTGTTATCAACTTCGGGTAACATCGTATATATTCGGCATTTGTGTAACATTACGAGGACGGAACAAGGTATGGGGCGAACACAGTGATCTATTGCCCTCAAGGGTCCACAGCATTGTTTTATAATAACAACCACAGATTATACGATATCACACACATGTTACAAAGATTCGTTTGTTTTGTTAAAGTTATTTTAGACATTATCTTGTTAATTAGATGTTAAGAGAGTAGTGTGAATCAGAGGGACTATCGCAGCTAAATAAAGTCGTTGTATGTGTTCGTATGTGTTACAATGTGTTCTGATGATATTCTCTGCATTAATATCATAAGTATTTTTTTTATTAAATTAGAACTTTTATTGTGTACTAGCTAACCCGTGCCCACTTCGTTACGCGGCGAAAAAAACGCGTCATTTTTTTAAACATATTTCAGTACTGCTCCACTCCTATTAGTCATAGCGTGATACTATATGCCTATGACACTCCCCGATAAATGGACTATTCAACACAGAAATAATTTTTAAAATCGGTTCATTAGATCCAGAGATTACCCCCTACAACGACACAAACAGACAAACACACAAACTTTACCTCTTTATAATATTAGTATAGCAAGATAAGTAATTTAAAGCAATTTGCACTAATCTCACACTAACTACAGGTTTTGCTATGGCTACTAGACAACGAATAAGCATACTAATATTTTAGTATCTTTTTTTTGTTGTTAATACCAACATATTATACATAATATACACATGAGAAAGAAATTTACAAGTTTTTATTAGGTTTTTTTAACAGTTTATATGTCTACATGTATTAACTACTTGTTCATTACATGTTTTCATTAAAACTTCTTGCTCCATTCATGCGTATGTAAATAGCTATAATAAGACTAATCAGTATACATCAAAGAATAATAATTAATTATCCATGGAGAAAGTTAAACGGCATCAAGAAAAACTAGAAATGAATTACTGATAACGCAAGAAGGTAATTATTTTATACTAAACTTTGCCTAAGGAATTAAATAAAACGAATAATAAAAATTCCTAAGAGATAATGTTAATAACAATATTGTATAACTTCTTGAATTAACTAAAAAGGCAAAAAAAATTATAATAGAAATTTGCACATAGCGTAACGTTAAAGAAAATAACAATATAAAATTTTGTTTGTCAGCACAAGTAACATAAGATGATTAAATAAGTCGAGCACAGACACACAACAAACAGTCTTGGCTGAATTATAGCACCCTCGGGAATCACCACAGATAATGTAGGGCCAAAGTTAGAAACTCCGTACGCAAAAATAGTGATGTTATGATGCGATATACTTTTTCTTCTGTATTTAGGAAGAATAGGAAAAAGTAGGCTTTGTTATTATTTAACCTTCTTTGTGTAGAACGATGTTAGTCCTGAAAAGGTCTTCCGATTGAATATACATAGCGAAGTAAGTTATTTCAAATGTTATTAAAAAGAATATCTTAAATTAAAATAGAACATAATAATAAGTACCTATTAGGTAGGTACTATGTTATTATTTATATGTTTATGTGTGTATTTTATTTTAATAATTAATTGTTATGATGTTATTACAATTATTAAAACAATAAAGTTCAAACAATTGTTTTGTTGACAAAAATAATTGTAATCTGAGATTACACTAATTTAATTTAATACCTAATGGTATTACTTTCCTATTTAGTATTTACTTATAATTGTGTACAAATTAACATCGACATAAACAAACACAATCAATACAAATCACATCACTATATCAGTATCGACAAGTCGAACAGGCTGCGAAGTCAGCAGGGAGTCATCCCCTAATAATTATTGTGGCGTATTGTCTTGTTAGCTCATTGTGTTATGTTTACTACTTCTGACATTACTTGGAGTGATGACGTAACGATAATATGGATGTAGGTAAATATTGTGTATTGGAAGCCTCTTCAGGTTACACGTTTTTCTAGTACACACATTCACAGAAAAGATACAATTATAATTAAAATATTAGAAGTATTGTAGTTTTCATCATAGGAAATGAAAAATTATTATCATTTATTTATGGAAAAAGATTGAAAAGCATTATAGCTGAAATATTGTTGGACTTCAGACTATATTGATGACATTTAGTCTAAGCTTTATATGGAGTAAAAATGATTGCAATATTGAAAGAGGAAAATTAGTTTACTCGGATACATAACAGATTCTTATTACATACTTAACAGAAAACAGTCAAATTATTTTATATCACTTTCTGGAAAGCGTTTGCGTTTTTTGAATCTGACTCTCCCTTGGCCCATAGCTCTGTCCAATCCAAGTCGAAGCGTATAATCAAAAGAGCCATGGCAACCACTGTATTTCTTCAGTAAACGACTTCTTATTTTTATACTGATCGCGAAGGGAAACATTCAAAATGACACTTGTCAAATATCATTTGCTCACTTTTAATGATAAAAGAGACATACATCCGTGCGCAGTGTAAGCGATTGGAAGAAGATGATTAGTTTTTGTCTAGTATAACAACAATAATTTCAATAAGATGGTAATTCCTTCGTACATAACTATTACGGGAAACCTCGAAACACCCGTCAAAATAACGGTATTACACAGTTTTAATGATACTAGAAATAATTACCAACATTAGATTGATAGCTTGGAACGAGAAAATATTATTTGAATTAACATATTTTGACACTAATACGATGTTACTTTCAAGTTGTCTGATCAAAACTGTGAAAGGAATTTGTAGATCATAAGGTGATTATTAATTTGTTAATATTAACCAAACATTGTATATCCGACTGGTTTTGTAAGCGTAGATTAATTAACACTTTGATGAAGATGTACTTAAAAAACTAAGACGTGTAAACATGTTATATGGACTGACTAAATTGAGTTGTAATTTTGGTATTCACATTTTTTTCGTGAACTTTAAGTGCGACTATTATTTATATTTCTATTCCTATTATGATTTTGTCTCGTTTTACTACAGCAATTGGTCAAGCATAGGTACCAGTAAACACGTAGCAAATGAAATATAGAAGACGGAATAATATCAAATTGATACGGCAGGTACCTTAACGCGCCAAACATCCCTAACAAATATCTAACGTTTTACAATTCCAAAGAGTTTACACATTCCCACAAAGCATGTCACCATGTATTTGTAAAGTAATTTAATTTAAGAACTCACCATTATGAGTATTGACAAACCGTGTTTGATTACCGTACAATCTGCGCACAGGCGACAATGTGCCATCAATTTGTCCACAGACCGCAGACTGTAGCATTCACCAATTGGTTTTCCTAAATTGGTAATAGTTACGGCGGTAAACGTGTGACAAAATGCTTTATTACTGTGAACATGAGTTACTGTATGTTTATTTGGCACAATTGACCTGAACAAAATAAAATAGATAGCTAACATAATAGGAAAAATATTCAAATTGATGCACCATTTTGTTTCGCAAAAATACGGAGAGGCATTTTTATTTTATTACCATAACATAATGTATGCTCAATGTTAACAGCTACTTTGTATTGTAGAACGATTCTATTGTCTATGAAACGACAAAGAATAAATAACCGGTAACTACCGTGGAGTTAATAAATACTTATTATAGACAATGTTATACTTGTTTCATCACCTTCGAGTATACGGTTAGTGAAGTCAGTAGAGGAGATAAGTATACATCGATGAGTGTTTGTAGTATTGCGCGATAGGAGATTGCCTTGGGGTACTATGGATTTAAAGAAAATTTCAACAGATTATGAACTTAAGATACTGCTAAGGAAAGATAGTGGTATAGGAAGGTAAGAATACTGGTATGATTGCGTTCAAAGACGTACGTCGTTGGTACGAAATTAGCGAGTAGTAGGACCTAAATAATAGAGTTCTGTTTCTATACATGTATATATATATATATATATATAGTCCTCCTCATCGTTTTCGATGACGGCGACCATCACAAAGTCAATCTTCCGTTCGACTGTGAGCCCGGATATGGCTTGCAAACCCAAACTTTGTCTTAAACACTCTATCGCATGGCTGGCAGTAAAGCTGACCCTGGGTGTTTCGTGTGTAAGTGTAATTGGGCTTTGGTTTTTCCTTGCGCTGTTGGCGTTTAGCGTCGAGAGTTGCAAGGCGTTCCTCATCAAATGTTGCAGTCTTGTTGTAGATCGCAGATCGCCATGAAGTCCTCTGAGAAGCAAACTCCTCCCAATGATTAGGGTCGATGTGGCAGGCGTTTAGGTGTCTCTTAAGTACGTCTTTGTCTCTATACATGTAGCAGACTAACTTAAACGTCACATACCTACAATCAATCAATCAATCAATCAATCAATCAATCAATCAATCAACTAGCCTATTGCATTCCACTGCTGGACATAGGCCTCTCCCAATACACGCCACAGAACTCGGTCCTGCGCCTTCCGCATCCAGTCCGACCCAGAGACCTTTATGAGGTCGTCGGTCCATACATTAGTCCTGAATTCCAAATTGATTCCTGAATTAAAATGTAGTAGTACTTAGTATTTAATGAACGTGTGTAGTTTATTTATTCTACGTCAAGTACCTACATACGATTTTTAGTATGGATTCAGACAGCGTTGTGTAAATATCTGAGAAATATTTACCCTTGAATCCAACTCATACGAGTAAAGGAAGTAAGTATAAAAAGTTCCGCATTATTCCACCCATTTCATGTTTATTTAAACGTCCAATATCATTAATCAATATTGTGTTCAAAATACCGCACCACAAAAAAGTAAAGCAATATTGTTTTGATAAAATATTAAAATTTTATTACACCTTATTTTCACGGGTATAAAATAGGGGCTATAAGTGTTCGTGTATAATGTATATAGAAGTACAATTTATCATGTTTCAATCTCGTTGGAGCCGCGGGCGAAGCGATCAGACTGGTAGATGCCACGAAATATTACACGTCGAAATACACATGAAAAATAGTTGTTTTCTATTCGCTGTTATAATATGTAAAACATGGAAATTCTATTTATTTTTTGGAGCTCTACATTTTTCATGTGACGTAAGGGTATCTACTGGACTAAGATTTCCTCCAAACTTTACCACTGCGTGCTTTGCTGTGCCTTTCTTCGTCTCTTGCCATCTTTGACATTTCGCCGATTAAACTCATTAAAAGTGACAGACTTTGTTCTGTCTGGCCCAACGAACTTTAATTCTACTTACCCCTACCATAAATGATGTAAAGTACAGTTCCTAGCCGCCGGTTAAGTTGAAAGGCTTGTGAAGTTGGTGATTCTCTTGGTCATCTCCTTCCTCAACGCTGGTTCGCTCAAACAGTGAATTTTCTGACATACCTATTTCTACTCGTTTTCCTCTTTGTAATAAAGCTTTTAGTCAAGGAGTCGCATTGATTACCTGTAGTTAATGACAACACCCAGAAGCAAAACTGAAGTAGAGACATTTAGTAAAGAATTTAGTCTTTAGTAAGACCTATTTGGAATAACAAAAGAGTTTAAAACATTCTCAAATAGGTATTTTAAACAGCTGTAATTTAATTATTGAATGTAAATACTCTTATTAATCCTTATTTTTACTTCGTAATTAGTTAAACAATACTAAATGCCTCAAGCGATGGGTCAGTGCAACTGTTAAGTTTTTACTGGAACCTTAATAAGCTTAAATGACTCCAAATGATATGTATATTGCTAATAATTTGAAAAGTCATCTTTAATAATCCACTATTAATGTAGTAGTCGGTAATTGTGTATAGTAGGATAATACGGAGAGGCATAATAACAAAGCGAGGTTTGCTAGGACATTAATCGAGCGGCAGACAGAGTGAAAAAACAAGTATTTTGTGTACCTATGTAATCTTGTAAAACGTTCATTATTGCTGTTATTAATTTTATTTAGTAAGATTAAAAATTGGTGGTTACTCAAAGATGAAAAGTGATCTATTAATTGATTTGGCCATGAGCTTATCCGCAGCCGCTGGCTGGTGAGAACCAGGAACCGAGCTCTCTTTTGACGGAGAAAGATTCTAGAACTTTGCGGTGACAATCTTATCATAAAATGTTCCTATATCCTTTGAAAAATAACTGGACCGAAAAAAGACAGAACCTTACTTCTACTTACTACTTACACCTTACTTCCAATGATTAAAAGTACAACTTTACAACTGTAACGTTGTTATTTTAATAAAGGTTAACTAACCTTTTGGATAAAACAATTTATACAATCATCAGTTCATTATGATAATTGCACATAAATTTATTTAACATCTCAGAGTCTATAGTGAGTAAGTAATAACATATTTACTTTACTACATAATTAACATTTAAGTCAAAACTTCACAGAAACATGGTTGCAACATAGTAATATTTAAAAACATCCTACTTGTCATATTCCTGCTACATAAATTCAATTAGTCGATCCCAGCCGGTTCGCAGAACCGTGCGTTCACCAGCTCTGCTAATGAAGCCACTTTTCGTAGCCGATGTCTTCATCCAATGTTACAGGGACGCACTCCAATCGAAGATGATTAATTGATTTTGTAAAATTGTGTGAAGTAAATTAATAACTTTAGATTATTAAGGTTTAATTTAATGCACGTCTTATTTATTTCGACAAGATATTATATCTTATAACACAAATGAGTTCATTAATCATTACGAGTAAATAGCATCCCTTTTATTGTTTGTTAAAACAAGATTTTTTTAATATACATAGGAAAATCTTTTAGTTAGGTACTATTTTATACACTCCTGAAGGGAAGTATAATACTTACAAGGCTTGTTTGTTTTGTAAATGTAGGTAATAAATGAATACAAAGGCCAAAATATCAACTCATGTAATTTGTTTACTTATTAGCTGAGTATTTAGCATATTTTTAAAAAATAAATTTTAAAATAATGATTTGAAACTTTTAAACATCTCTTTGTGATCAATGATCATTTAATAATAAATCGTTATTGGAATATCATTTTCCAAGTTCGGCTCTGTGAAGTCTGTCCACACGCGCGGTACCCGCCTATTTCGTTCAAAATTATAACTTTATTATTGCTGGTGATTTCGGGAATTAATTTCCCGGGATCGAAGGCAAATTACAGTGAGTTGGTACCCTACTCCGGGCGATGAAGACATATCGACTCGTTCCAGTATATTTAATGAAATAACAGTAAAATAAGGAGGTACAAAATATGAATTATAAGAAGAAATCAAAAAGCGAAAGTTAAAGTATGAAATAAATACAGTAGTCTTTTTAAATGTACAAGTTTGTTTACAATAAAGCTACGATAGGCTTAAACTAAATAATTAGCTTAGACAGATCACATATAAATATTTCCAACACGTAGTATGCGTCTAACAGTAGGTACATTCAAAAGAAGGTATTATTGCACTTTTCACTGCAAAATTTATTATACCAAATACAAAAATATTTATTGTTTATATTGATTCGCAAATGTAATCTTAAATTATTGGTAATCAGTATTAATCAGTAATTCTCATAAATTTATCTTAATATTTGTTTGCAGAAATTAAAAACTGAAACATATTATTAAATATAAAATAATCACCTTGAAAGCGTGACCCTCTTTAATATTAATGTAAGAGATTCGTCCATATTGAACGTATGAAACTAGTAATTTAATACCAATTAACCAATTAAATAGCAAGCCAGTCATCGTTATCGTTTACACTTTCACAAGAAAAACGTTCAAATAGCTGCAACTATCGTAATTCGATTCTCAAAAACTCCTTAGCCCAATAGTGTGAACATTAAACGTTTAAAATTAAAGGTTTGAGTGATAACCACGGCGGTGTCATAACATTACCTCGTTTCAACGGTATATTATTACGAATAAATTTTATCGAAATTTACACCCGAGTCCGCCCCTTGCTCAGGTACAATTGATTCGCGGAATAATAAAATTATAAAGCAATGGACTCAATATTATGATTGCGTCGCGAACTTTATTACGCACGGCGTTCTGATACCCAAAAACATTTAAATAAGAAGGATTTTTGTTCACATTATCTTGTCCAGATGGAGTAACTTACCTTTTACAATGATAAAATTAAACAATTATTGGATTATGTGTAAAATTTAAGATAATGATTTAAGATTTCAATAATTTTGTCATTAATCTGAATCACCGAAATCTTCCTAGCAGATTATATTATAAACAGTGAAAAGTATATTATTTGTGTATTATGGAAAGTCTATTAAAACCTCAAATAGGGGCACACGTCCTAATGTTGGCACTGCACCAGATTATCAGCACCCCCAACTAAAACTCAAATTATAAGCTTACCATTAATTAATTTGGGATTCCGTTTAAAGAAATGAAAAATAAGATCCTTTTGGAATTATAAACTGGGCCAAACTACATTCTTCGATTAAAAAAAAGCCATTTTTTTTAAAAAACGCGGGAACATGTCCTTCAAATTACTTTGTTTTGACAGTTTCTTATGATCGTAGGTAAGTTCAGGTTTTTTTATTTTACTTTATTTTAGATCTTTTAGATATTTTTTACTGAACCTTTAGGTTTTATTCATGTATAAAATGTTTTGTAAGGCTTATCTGACAATGGAAATGAACGTTATCTTGATTTTATGTTCATAAATGAGGTGCTGACATCTGGATTCAATTTTTTTGCGAATTGCTAATTATCGGCACTGGTACTGTTACATGACAAAGTGGTATGTAAAATTGTTAATCCATATGTTTTATTGTAAAGCGTGATTATTTTATGCCTAGAATTCAATATTCTTGGAAAAAGTACTCTATGATTTCGGATTTCATATCGTGGCATGGTGCTGAAACTAACATTGCTAGTTATTTTCATAGTGTTGATATTATGATCAAAAGAATGTCTATTATTTTTTGGAATTTTTTATATTTATGTATTTATTTTTCTGAAACTTCGGTTGTTAGGCTAGGTATAAATAAAAGAGATTTTGATATAAACATTGGATTATTTCATTTATCTACCTAATTTTATGTCTAATTTTAAGGTGCTGATAATTGGCTCGGTCGATGCCAGTAATTGGTGATGATGGTGCCAATAATTGGTGTTTGGGTAATTATTTAGTCAAACTCATCTAAATAAAATGTGTATGCATAAAGACAATTTTTTTATAACAAAAATCAATTACTTATTTAATAGTGAACCGAGAAAGCATATTGTTAAAGGCGTTATCAGTATTATCATTAAAGATAAACGATATTAAAGTAAGACTAACTCTTAAAGTGCTGATAATTGGTAGCATCACCTAATATTAAAGAAATGCGCTTGACACTTCAATAGTATTCCACAAGAAGCCTAAAGTTATTAAAATGTAATACTCAAACGAAGCATCTTGTTTTCTTTATAGTTTAAATCAATATTGTTGTTATATTAATTTAATTAAACAAATATAGTTTCATATTACTTTATGATCAATCAACCATAATAGTAAAACACAATAAAATAAGCTATAAACTATAAAATTTAATTAATATAATTTCGTTAATTTTATTAAGCAATTAAATCGTAGAGTAGTTTAATATTCGTAGTTCACATCTAAGTATTTCATCAAATGCTGGTTATAAGTAAAAATAAACAGTAGACTTAAAATAAAAAATATTACTTTATTTCATCCCTTGGATGGCGTACAAGCCGAATAAGAACTAAAATGTTCCAAAACAAAATAAACCCATTCGGTCTGTCTGATATTTCCAGTCCTTTCCCTCATTTTCTGAAGATAACCTGATTCTGGAAGAAGACTTTGTGAGAGCTGCCCAGAAATAAAATTAGAACGTTTTTATAAAAGAATAGCTAAATACTTTTAAACGAGAGATATACCGAGTATTTAAATTCGTAGCTCGAGTCAATAGTACCTACGCCATATTTTTAAAGGTTACGTTACGCATAGTTTGAATCAAATTGCCTCAATAATTAAGAATAAAGATGTAACTAGTATCGGGAAAAACAAATTATTTACTTGCATGAGTTACATTCTATAGAATCATTTATTATTTATATTTTTTGACCTCCTGGTCTATAAGTAAGCGTTACTTTACCAAATATTAAATCAATACCAAGGCCCAGAAGCAATCAAAACGGAGCACAGATACAGATAATAATCTCGCCAAATAAAAGCTATAAATTATCTGTAATACAAGGAGGATTCGACTATAGAGTATCAATTCCCCTTTACCGTCTCTGTAATAGAAATATAAAAGGCATCACAAATAAAATCGCATTTATTGAATAGAAGCATTTAATTCCGGTCTGCGATGTCGTGCTCCGATAGTCTCTCTATGAATAAAATAAAAATATTGTCTCTGAAGCAGAACCATAGTTATTTATAGCTATTATATTTTACCTATTGTAGCTGTTATTTTTGTTTTATGTAAATATATTATTAGTTTTTAGGCATTGTTTGATTGAATAATGTCTTCATAGTCAGTATTAGGTACAGTTTCTAAAAATTCTTTAACCAGCCGGCGTATGGCATTATGGTAAATCCCGATAATTTGTATTTATGTATATTCCTATGCCTTTATCAGTCAACGAATATAATACTTAACTACCTAGACTCTTTCACATAAAAGTTAATCTAAAATGTTAGACAATAAAAAGCAAATATTAATCATTCATTCAATGTCGTAACAAAATAACAGAACGAAGTTGAATTATTAACTGGACGAATTTATAAACCGCGTTATACAACCCTCAAATAGATACTTAGACGTCAACCCCCCCTCTCCCCTGTGACATTAAAACATTGAGCAGACTAAATTAAAGCGCGCCAAAACTGTTGTCTGTGGGCCCAAGGCGCTCGTTTGTTTTAATACAATAACCGAAAACCTCTCTTTTACTCTTATCATTTTAACAATATAGTTGTCTCATTTGCGCGTGCGTAATTTAGTATTTTCTCTTAAGGCGACAACGTAACGTATAGGCTGTCTGCCAACTAAAAACAACTAAATTAATCTAACGGCAAGTGATTTCTATATTAATTGAAAACATTATTTTGTTGTCAAAGATTACAACAACAAGTTAAAAAGGCTGTAATTATAACACTTCCGTACAGAGTCGTTTATTATTGGTTCGATTTGATTGATTTATATTATGACTTAGATACATACATAAATAGGCTCATGCCTTATTCCTATGGGGTAGGCAGAGACTACTAAGTGCTGAGTGTCAAGTAGTAGGTACAATCCTTATAAACTTGCTTCTTCTTGTCTTAATTCCTAGATATCTTCATACATGTTCATCGGTTCTTATGGTTATGTACTTGTCCTTTCTGAAAGATGTGGTGAATGGTCTTGGACCAATTATGTGCCTGTAAATTTTTCTTACCGACATGACACTGCCTTATTTATTATGTGTATTACTCAAATACTCGTGAAATATAATATTATTATTGTATCAAATTAATATAGGTATGCCAAGTTATTAAAGGTAACAAAACAACGATACATTCATCGTAACAGAAGCGCGTTTCTCTTAATCACTTCTAATTTATTTAGCCCCTCTGAGGACCGAGCGAGTAATTTATAGCTGTCCTTTTCCAACCCAGGACTTCGGGTGTACGGCCATCCCATTCTCCCGGGACCATTTTTAATTAAAATCACTGGGAGAAAATTAGAAATTATATTCTATTTTCAAAAACTTGCTCTGACGCTTTGTAGGAGATTATCTCTTTTTTATGAGCCCCGGGTCGCGGCTTTTGTTTTAACTGCGGAGGAATTGGCTGAATGGAGTTTGTTCGTCGTGTGCGTTGTCTCTTTAACAATTATAATCTTGTTCATTTCAATCTCGCTTTTCTTTGATGATTGGAAATGCTCTAAGTTGTCTCATTTTACTTTAACAATGTGATTGAGGCTTTAATTGAAAATGATGTGTACTTAATTCTGAAGTTTGAGATCTTTTATCTCGTAGTATCTAATTTCTAATTTACCTTATTATCTTAGTAGGCCTTACTTTTGTTGTAGGCATTGTTTTATTAATTTGAAAACTAGCTGTGGCCTGCTGATGGTGATGTGTGGTTGTCGTTGATGAGTTTTCGAATGCCGCGTAGTAAAATTGTGTGATTAATAAATAGTTTATACCTATTTGTCCTTTCTGTCCTATGTATTCTAAAAAGCTTTTCCAAGATCTTAAGGATGGGATGGTCTGGTAATTCCATCTTTTTTTAGTCCGCCCCTTCACAGATATCAGTACCTTAAACATCTTACCAAAGACATAAGACATAACACATATACATTAAAGACTATACTAACCAAACTTTTTATGCGTTCCAGGTGGCTTATGCGACGACGATGGTGATAGTGGAAAGAGAAGACGTTCCCGAACGAACTTCAATTCCTGGCAGCTAGAGGAGTTGGAGAGAGCGTTCCTCGCCTCTCATTACCCTGACGTGTTCATGAGGGAAGCGCTCGCTATGAGACTTGATCTTAAAGAAAGCAGAGTAGCTGTAAGTAGACTAAGTTTATTTTAGTTTTAGTTGTAGAGACTGTCATGTCGCTATACATTTATTATCTTAGCTTTATTATATATCTTTGTGGCGTAATGTTTGCAACACTAAAATTTAATAGATCTTATATTTGCTAAATAAACGCCAATATTTACTAAGAGCTCCAAAATGATCTAAAACTGCCTTTTTAATGTTTCAATCAATCAATCAATCAATCAATCAACTAGCCTATTGCAGTCCACTGCTGGCCATAGGCCTCTCCCAACACGCGCTAAAAAAGACAGTCCTGCGCCTTCCGCATTCAGTCCGACCCAGAGACCTTTTTGAGGTCGTCAGTCCGTCGGTTTGCCGAGTCGCGGTCTCCACTCTAGGACACGTTTGCTCCAACGGCCATCGGTCCTTCGACAGATATGACCATGATATACAGAATGTTTGGGTATCCCGAAAAGACTTCATGAGGCTCAATAGGGTCCTGGGCATGTCTGACTAAAACCACACTTTGTTATTCCAAGTGTCTAAGAACCCTACCACAGGAAGTGTATACCAAAAATATACTGAGTAAACACATTCTAAATTTTATCCACGGTGTTTAAACACCATAGAATCCTTTGTTGAACTGACTGAAGTTACATAAATATGCGACTCGGAGCTAATGTCTTAATCCATCGCGGGTGGTTTACGATGGTGCGAAGTATTATATTTTATTACCAGATCTGTTATGGTATTGACTACTGCAAGTACAAATTTCTAAGTAACCAGCGGAAGTCATCGTATGAGTTTAAACGCAGAGTATAACTGACATACTCAATTAGCAATACGCAGAAATGACGGCATTTATGTGAACTAATCTGAAGTGATCTTCTCCGTGTGGTGACGGTGTATGAATACAATATGTCACCACCCCATCTCATCCCATGGGTGTCGTAAAAACCGACTAAGGGACTATCCGTGAATATTATCTTTACGAAATAAAAAGAAGGAAAACTTGAAATTAAACCCTATACCAATCCGTCTGGCCAGCGTGGTATTAGTAGGCCAAGTATCCCTCCGTCATGGGAGGAGGCCCGTCCCTGCAATTAGATATCAATGGGCTGTTATCAGATGAATCTGAAGTTATTGAAAACGTAGGTAGTTTGATCATCTACTTTGATGGATTAAGACATACGGGTGTCACATCTCCGTATCATCTATTGGTGACGTAAAATGTGGCTAAAGATTTTACTTAACTTAGTTCCCAAAACTCCTCATGGATGTCTACCGGCTTACTACATTAATTCGTTATTATGAGTTTTGGATCTTCTTTTTTTTTGATAATCTTATTTATTATTTATTTATTTATTTCACTTTATTAATTACATCTACATTACAAATATAAATACAGTCGTAGCCCCACAAAACCGTTTAAACGGTTTGTCTGTAGGTACAATCACTCGGCTTAGGATAATTAAAAACAATAGTGTAGTTACAATATTAAGATGATAGCGGATAGGCTGTTAATTATATAATTCTATTTATGTATAATTTATATGCGTATGTTATTTCTTAATTATTCCCTCATCAAATAAAATAGTTTTAGCAAAAATGATAAACTTGACTCAAAACTGGTTCCGAAACCATAGCATCTACAGGCTATGCTGCTTTGAGATTTCTGTCAAATTCGTCTCTACTGTAGAACGTCTAATGGTCTGATATGGTTAAGATTTAAGATAAGAATGAAGGCTACATGTCTTGAGAGTAACTCCAATGAATAATAACTATATTAATACTAATTCTATATTCATAAACTAATTTTATCTGAGTCTAATCTGAACAATTATATCAACTTGTTAGTTGGGACTGCTTATCTAGTCGTCATCTTAATTATGTCTGTCACATTTTATGTCAATGTTTACTGTTACGAATATTATATGTATAGATGTTATGAGGCTACCGTTCACGAGGTTTCAGGTTCGAATTCGGCACAGGGCAATAATGATTACCTGGATGTTCAAATTTAAAATTATAGTAGTATAAAGACAAAGGTGCATTTAGGACTTTCATTAATTCGTCTTTATTTTGCAATAAAATCAAAAACACTTGAGTGTATACCTAACAGACATGTGCAACGAAAATAAAAACTTCTAATCATGGAGTCTAGACAAATACTTACTTTTTAAAACTTAGTTGATGGAATATCAACCGGATATCAAAAAGAATTTATCCATAGAAAAAGAACTCCCGTAGAAGGAATCTAGCCCTGTACCGCGGTGTCTTTTACAGGCATGAAATTGACACACAAAATACACCCAGTTCTAAATTTTCTCTGTCATCAAAGGACGATATAACATAGAGTAAACTAAATACTGTTCTTAAAACGGCAATGTAAGCTCACCAAATAAATACGGTCAAACAAACAAACCTTACTTTTTACACACAGGGTAAAGGTTTCCGTTCAATATAGATGAGGGACGATTTCCCTTATTTTCTCTGAACCTTCCGAGGCTAAGCGGTCGCCGGGGACCAACGGCTCCTCGTTTTTATATAAGGTTTAGGATCCGAAATAATGTTCGACTTGAGATAATACAGTTTTGAATGGACGCCGTTTTGTGGGCAACCCCTGACCGAACGCAAATTGATGGGCATTTGTAGGGCGCTCTAAAGCTTGCTCGAAAAAATAATAGCTGATGTTACTTTATCTTGTTTTAGGGTTTGTTATTATTACCTGCTTTTTAAAGGTTCTCTACAGGGTTGGGCCTCTTTGACTGGCAATAATGGTCTGCACTTTGCAAAGCTGTTCCTTACAAGTATTTTTGTTCTTGATATTTATTTTATTGAAATTGACTTACCTAGTCGTCTTTAATGACAGCCACTGATTCAAAAGCGGAGTAGAAATTACTTACCTTTCTTTAATACCGTTTTATAGTTAAAATTGATTAATAATTCATTCAACTCGTTTATAAAATCCAGTTTAAAAGAATTAAAATGTTAAATATAATTTCAAGCATTTTATGAATAATTTACTTTTTTACGTATAAAATATATACCTAATATTTATGAAAATTGTAATGTCTTCATCATATAATTTAGTTATCAACTTAAACACGCCAATTATTTACATTTCAATAACATATAACATATTTCAAAAGATCTTTTCTACAAATCTGTTTTATGCCACGAACAGAATAAACGGGCACAAAATTATTTTTCCGTGAATATATCCTATAAGTAAATCCATTTCTATAATCAGTACTAACGTCGATTGTATCCGACATTTATCGTGGCGGATCTCGTTCCCAGAGACAGACTATCCCGCACCACTCCTAATAGTTGGTATAAATCAAAAGATTGCAATCTCGGCGGCACCCCTGGGACGCGAGCGAGACGGCACGATTGAATAGCATAGATTTAAATGGGCGGGTCAGATAAGGATGGCTGCAGATCGTACCGCTCCGACCTCGAGCACGCCGCCGCTCGCAGGGACGTCACAATTCGATTACAGCTCAATAAAGTTAAAGTGACTTGTTTTCGTCTGTAAAGTGGATTTTTTCTTCTTATTTGATTTCTCTATTTTCCTCCGTTCGATCAATGTTCCGTGTTGCGTTTTTGTTCGAATTATCGCTGCATCTTTTTTAAGGTTTATGAGCGATAAAATATGAATAGAATTTTATTATTATTATTTTTACTTAGAATTGATAACATGTTTTGACATTTGAAAGCCTAATAAAATTCTAACAAGAATTCAGCTTTTTATCGACTGTTAACGTTACTTTATATTTAAGAAAGATGTGGCATTTAATCACAGGCTTACAATGTAAGGTTTACACGAGAAACGTTAAAAGCCCATTCTTTACCAAAAGTGGCATATTCTAATCTAATTTCATCCCGGCCCGGCGTAAACTTGCGAAAACGGCTCTCACTCGCTCCGCCGTAAGCGCGGAAGTATCGACTTCATTTTAAAATTCATAGCATAAAATTTACATTTATATGCCAATTTCATTCCCTAACAGGGCGTCGGCGGTCGCACGCACACATCAGTATTCCACACACATCCGGCGCTGGCTGGGTACACCCCAAAAGTAAAAAAAATATAGAAAATCTCCTTACATTCTCTGCTCGGTTGAGAAGAAAAAAGAATGGCGTGATGTTTAAATATGGAACACTAAATGGAACGCTTAGGCGACAAAATGCGGATAGAATATAAAATTTAAGGAGTATGGGGTGTCTTTGTCGCTCTACCGAGTGTCGGGTATATGCATCCTGCTCAACACGCGGGGCGCTATCAAACACGAGCCGACTTTACCGCCGTAGGCTTAGCGGTAAAAGATAGACATGAGAGGTCTACGCGGCCAGGGTTGCTCCCGAGGCGGTGAATTATCGTACATGAATAATTTTCTTACTCGCAAACAAGATACCCGTGGTATGAAATTGCTTTAATGTAATTGTTGTACCTAATGAAAAGCGGCACTTCTCATATGAACAGTAATGTACTTTAAACGACATTGCATGTAAAGAAGTTGTCAGCAGAATTAATTTAAAAGTGGTCTACAAATCGTTCCGATCTTTTTGGAATTCTTTATTTTCTTCGACAACAATGATAGCAGCTAGGTATTTGTTGAGTATATTATTAGGAATATGTACTAATTAAAATAGTATACATTTGATTTCAAAACAGACCAATCAATCGAGTCATAATAATATAGTCAACCAAGATGTGCTCGTGCCCCCCATATCAAAACGACCTCCTCCCACCTATATCAGGTCGCCGGTCAGTCTACTAGTGTATACTAGTTTGACACACAGATAGACTGTCTATTCTATCTGTGTGTCAAACTTTTCTGGCCCATCGCGTATCGATTCAGCGTAGGTACTCTGTGCTCGGACCTAATTGGACCTATATTTTTTTCTCCAGCGGATCTCATCATTTCTGTTTCAATCACCCAGCATAGCTATTTTGATTGCCTTTTGCTTGGTTTTCAGTCTTCTGACAAGAGAAGACGTCTCTGTTCCCTAAGTCATCACTGGCAAGAAGCTGTGGCAATGAAAACGAGGATGTGTTTTAGCTTACCTATACTAATTAAATCATCTGTCCTGCACAGAGAGAAAGTATAGGGCTCTTCCAGTGAGTCCGTAAAAGGACAAAAACAAATAAACAATCATGTTCATGCACAAAAAGATTAGAGGAAATTGAACCCGAGACTTCTGCGTAGCAGCCACGTAATATAACGACTACGCCACAGAGGTTGTCAAATGAACAGATAAAAAGAAAAAGTATTTTAAAAGTAAACGTAAATCTAAATTCATTCGCCAGCCCTATTATATATCGCTTAGCTGGCAGTTCAGTAGTGCTTGCGAAATTTATATCTGTCTCTGTCATACTTGGAGAGCTGAAAAGAGAGGGATAGGTTTTACTGAAATACAGTATTGAATCTATTGTTTGTATTCATGGTATTGTTTACCGCATTGTTTCATAAATATTTTTCTATGAAGATTTATTTTATTTTGGAACTGTTATTTAAAAAGAGTAAAAGATTTTTCTTTTTGATATTATAATTTTTATATTGAAACTGGCAACTCTAGTACTAGAAAAATACCTTAGCGGAACTTAAGACATTTTATTTAACGGACACGAATAACATCTAAACTTAGAACAATCAATTGCACAAAAACTTGTATTGTGTGACCATTGCCGGCTGTATCAATTAAATGTTTCTATAATCTAATAATTACTCCTTTTTTGCTCTAACAGTTTTTTTTAAATTAAAAGGTTGCCGTAAAATTTTTACTTCCATATTTGCTCTTTTCTAACAGTTTATTTTTTAAATTGAAAAGGTTGCCATTAAATTTTCAATTGTTCTGTTTATTATAAGTTCAGCAAGTAACTTATACTTATGTAATATTCTATGATACTCAGATAAAAATGTATTAGTTTCTCAGAGACAATGTTCCTTAAGTAGGTACCTATATGCTTTATTATATTAGGTATAAGTTTAAGTTTCCTTGCTTGAAGAAAATGAGTTAAATAAGATTTCTAATTAGCTTCCTTTTTCCTGCCTTGTCTCGCACTGTGTCACAGGGATTTTTAGAGATAATATAAATAAATAAATATAAATATTCCTTACACATTCACACAACGCCATCTAGTCCCTAACTAAGCAAAGCTTGTACTATGGGTACTAGACAACGGATAAGCATACTTACTTAACTTTTTTGATGAAAATTAACGATCACAAAAACAATCATTTACTTATGCATCGCACATATTTATATCTTGTCTGAGATTGGACCTAAGGTCCAGTGCATCACGGCCATTTACATCAATTTACACACCGCTTTATACCATAGACGCAGTTGAAAACTTCAACTTCAAAAAGTGAAAATAAATAAAGTACGTTGAAGGTTGTATTACAGATATATAGACAATCGTTTCCTCCCCTATCGAAGGTGTAAATAAGACGTTTGTGGCAATACATTGACTTGTCTCCCCCTCTTAGGGTGAGGACTATTGCTTTCTGTCGAATCAAGGGACTTTTTGTAAAGTAATCGCTTTCATGTCCTATCTATTTCTTTGAGTGTAAATAATTTGTTGACTTTGTGGTTTTCAAACAGATGGCAGCGATTACCTAATGTTTTTTTGGCATTGAGAAAAGCGCACGCAAGAAGCTTTCTTAAAAGCATAATATTTATATTACATATTAACTAAGTATAGCAGTACTACGAGTATGTGTTAAAGATATCCGCTCTATACAAGATCAAGTATTGTCTAGAACATCTACGACCAACTTAATTACACAGAATAAAACTAACTGTAGCATAGGTAACGTAGATTACACTAACATACGTGCTTAATAAATATAATTTTAATATCTTCAACGATAATATAATATTGATGTAACAATAGAGAAAAACTTTAAGACTTAAAAATGTTTTCAATGTTTAACTTTTTCTTTCATTTGTTTTCCAACATTCCAATTTATATAGCACTATTCTATTCAGGCAGGTATATTACTTAACAACTATCTTCGCCTAACGGGGACTCTTAAGAAATTAAAATCATGAAATCGAAAAGCACGTATTTAAAAGTACCTACAACATTTTCAGCTGCACACCGAGCCACATATCACGCCAAAAGATCCCCATATATACCTACACATCTATCCCTATAAAAAAGCAATTACATATCAATCGTAAATCTGAAATAAAAACAAATCCCTCCCTTAATAGAACCACCCCACCCACAGGGAAAGGGGAGGAAACACGGCCCTCATTAGCAGAGGGGCACTACCCACCGATGCCCATTACCGGCCGTAATCAATGCGATCCGATTAGACGTTAGAAGCCTCGCTTAATTAAAATATGGATTGGTTCAATGTTCTTGGTTGTAGATTTATTAAGTATTCATTTTTAATTATGTGGTCATACTGGCTTGTCTATGGGGTATATAACCATGTCCGTGATATGACGGATTTAGATTCCAAAATCCTTTTATACCACATTTGTTTTAAATTATTCTATCTATTGAGAGATATTTTACAAGCCAAATACCAGTGCAAAAGCAGAGAAAATGAATAATTGTAATCAAACTTTATGCATACACGTAGGTACAGCGCATTAGACGTTAGAAGCCTCGCTTAATTAAAATATGGATTGGTTCTATGTTCTTGGTTGTAGATTTATTAAGTATTCGTTTTTAATTATGTGGCCATATTGGCTTGTCTATGGGGTATATAACCATGTCCGTGATATGACGGATTTAGATTCCAAAATCCTTTTATACCACATTTGTTTTAAATTATTCTATCTATTGAGAGATATTTTACAAGCCAAATACCAGTGCAAAAGCAGAGAAAATGAATAATTGAAATCAAACTTTATGCATACACGTAGGTACAGCGCAGCGGGGTGTTAGAGAGCAAATCTTCTCGATATCACTATTGTATTCAATCCATAGTGACTGACTAAAAACCTGAAAACAAATGAAATTGATCATCAGCTAGAATTGTTTTTTGTTACAGCTTACTAGTTTATAGCAGTTAACTCATTAGAATAAACACAAAGTATGTTTGATACCAATAAGCAGCCGTACTGTAGACCCACGCAACTATACCTAATCTAATGTAAATTTTACTGTGATGTAATTGAATGAATATAATCAAAATAAACTGATAATTGATTTAAATATACACCTACGACACGAGTATGACCACGGTATACGCTTCTAAATGCTTATATAATTATTCCGATTATATTAAAATATGCTTTAAATTAATACTCTCATATTAGAAAAAAGATTGGTATACACTGAAAATACACAAATATAATAAATACTCTTTATGCTACACATAACACAACATAGCTAAATCGTTGAGTGTAAGCCCTGTTGTTGCAATTACCTATAAGTTTCATAATTGAAGACATAAATCACAATGTAATCAATTAATCATATCAGCCAATGGGTGTCTACTGGACATAGGCTATCTCCAAATATTTCCACCTTGTCCGGTTCTTATTGTGTACAAATAAATAATTCTTTAATATCTTTTTATATTTACATAATTAGATGCGGTCATTCACTATGAAGAACATTATAATAATTGGTAATAGTTTACGAGATACATATATATAAAAGAACTTGTATAACTAAATTAAGTTTTGTCTATTACCGTTAAAATTTGACGTGACTGACATTTTGTGTTAGCTGTCAAAAATATATGAAATTAAGTTGCCAGAAATTAGAAAAGTACTAATTTAAACGGTTTTTTTTTAATATCGGAAATAACACATTATGCATAATATGTTTATGAATGACGTGATAAACTTAAAGTTTACCGCTCATAAGTTCTACATAAATATACGGTCTAGTGAATACGCTATTAAAATAAACTAAAGCTCTTTGTCCAATGATTGGATTCCGTTTAATAAATATATTACTTTTCGACTTTGTAAGTAATATTTGTCCAATGATTGGATTCCGTTTAATAAATATATTACTTATCGATTTTGTAAGTAATATTTGTCTCTGCACTTGGTCTTAGGATCAAAATTCGCTAGTTTCTTAATGGCAACACCAGCAAGGTAATTGCGATGGAGTACAGACTTTTTTGACTACCATTCGTAGCCCTCGCTTCTGGACTGTGTGATTCGTGTTTTCCATCTTATTCGATACGGCAATTTCGAAGAAACGTACCTTAATTGGTAAAAAAGGGTTAGCACTTACAATTTACTAACTTATATTATATTATAACGTAAAAAATCATTAAACAATTTTTCGATTAGCTATCTTTGAGTGACTTGGTTGCTACTCAAAATTAATTAACAAAATATTAAATAAAGAATGAATAAAAATAGTCGTTATATTTATCAACTTAATTACAAAATAAGGTGGAAAGGCGCTGCGTAGCATTTTATTAAATTAATCCAAATGAATCCGACGGAGGGTCGGTCGAATGGGCTCATATTATACATGTTTTGCAATAAACCGCGATGGGTTGCTCGTAAACCTGACCTCAGACCCGTCGACCCATCGAACTTATACGAGGCACGTTTTATTTTCGTTTTATTCAATCGCACATATGTTTTTGAACGATATTTTTTAAAAGCTCTACGTTATATGTCATGTGCAAAATATTTTTAAGCTGCTGTCATCATCGGTTAAGCCCGATTTACACATCGACAGATTATTGATTTAATCATCTTAATCAACAACTTACTACTTATCTCGCCACTGTACTTGCCGATGTGTAAATGGGCCTTAGAAGCTTATGAACATGTTTTTCGTGACACGTCTTCCAGCTAGGTAAGCAAACTTGGCTTATCAATACCATGCTTCCCTTATTTCTGTAGAGTTTTGAAATCATTGTAATCCCTATTAAAATAATCTTAAACGAATTTTGTTACATTCAAGAGACGAAAATGGGAGGTAACTTTTAAAATAAGGTTGCACAGGTAACACTTACAAAGAGTACATTAACATCTAAAATGAAACTGCCGAATCCATAAGAGTTTTTGATTTCTAGAATAAATAATACTTTGTCAAGGTTCAAGACCCACTGACGGCAAAATAATATAATAGTCAACATGTTCATATTTTCAACTTTCGTTTGGTGTGGGGAAGTTCTTTAGAATGTAGTGTCATTTTGTAAAATTTTCCCTATTAATTTAAAGCGATCATAACCATAGGTACCTACGTAAGGCTCATAGACAAAATGAGATTGTGATAATAATTTATTCTAAGTTCGTCTATAGCATACATAATATATTATATAAGACTGCCATTAATGTTAAGTTTTTGAATGAAATTATTGTCGGTCTATTCTATGACAAGAGTATTCTATTAAACTTACAGTTACTCATAATTGTCCCTACAATAGTAATTACTGCATAATAATGTAACTATACATATTTAACTGGAATAAAAGGAAGGGAATAGTCGGTTACATTATAATAACACTAATGAATGAAAATTGAACAACTTAAGCCTTTGTAAAATCTATAATTAGGTATGTTGTTAATTTGCTAAGTATAGTTATGTTGTATAAATAGGTTTAGAAATAAGTACTAAAAGGACCATACTTATTATTGATTGCGGCGTAATGGTTACTATATATGCAAAACACGTAGAGGTCTAGTATTCAATTCACGCAGACATCGAATACATATTATTATACACAAATTCTAATTTGGTTTATATAGTCTATAGTCTAATTTGGTTTATAAATGTGTTTTGCCTATCCTTAATGTGTGTGAAGAACCCGCAAACTAAAAGCTAGAAGAAAAAATAAAGAAAACTCTTTTTTGTCCACTACAAATCCTAAATCTCAATGAAAGATCACTAGATGGCATTACTAGCTGTATTAACAACAACACATTGTTTCTGGGCACAGATAGCGCCTATAAACCGCGTCAAATGCACAAGCACGCCTGCATCACATTACCATGCAAATTATTGCAAATGTACAAGCGCATTGAAATTTAACGTCTCAATTCTTGCCGAGCCGAGTACTTTACATACCTTTGTGCGGCAAGATAGATCCTCGAAGCCATTTATTGATGTAGTTTACCATATTTAATATCGGTAACTTTGTTAAAATTAACTTGTTCTTGGTTTTTATCAGAATTATATGCTGTCAATGCATGATGTTACTTAATATAATATTTTTATCTTTACTGTAGTCTACTACTATAGGGATAGGCAGGCTGTCATCTGAAATGGAGGGTAACCTGACCTAATGTTAACCTCCTATTGAGGCAGGTTGGTATGGGGTTTTGTTTAGAGTTTCCATTCTTATGATGATTTCGAATGTCCCATGTCCCTTAGTCCGTATTTTGGAGCAACCACAGGACGAGAATATACTTAGTCTGTCACCAAGTAGAGCTCACAGTACTGTTTGTTAGTTGCTCTTATCATCAAAAAGGTTTGAAGGTACTTCTGTGATTAATAAAATATTTCCAATAATCTTAGTTAGTGTTATAGTTAGTTAATGTTTGCCTCTATAACCACATTGTTGAATCCAACATGTTTAATCAATTTTTTTTTACTTGCATCATTATCTAAAAATATTTTTTCTTTGTCACCCAGGTGTGGTTTCAAAACCGGCGAGCTAAATGGCGCAAGAAGGAGCACACGAAGAAGGGACCAGGTCGGCCGGCGCACAACGCTCATCCGCAATCGTGTTCCGGAGAGCCGATCCCTCCACACGAACTTAGAGCCAGGGAGAGGTGAGATTTGTGCATAACGCAGTTATTTATTTATACCTATATTATTTATAGTCATAATGTGTCTCACATTATATTATGTGAAAACAGAATGTAAAGAAGAGAAAATCTATGAAATTACGACTGTCAATGATTCTTATTTCAAATGTATGAAATCATGGTGAATAAACGTACTTAGTAGAGTTTCCTTACTTAAAGTTTTTATTACATTTAGATTGCATAGGGTATGCATAATAATATATTATGTATAAGTAATGTATACTAAGGCCGTATCATATAAACTAGTTAACTATACTCCCATGCACTTCCAAACAATGATAAAGAAAAATAGAATTGAATAGAAAATATAATAGAAAATAATTGATAAATTCTTATAAATATGTATTCGTCGTATAGATAGACAAGTATGTCACCTAATTGTATATCACAATATATCTAATTACTATAAGGTTCTATACTAATTTGGCCCTATCGATTTTATCAACAGGGCGAGAAGAAGAAAGAAGTTGGCAAAAGCGTTAGAGAGGCAAGCGAGGAAATTACGCGCTAAAGGCATCGCTGTCGACCTCGAAGCTCTCAAGTCGGAATACTTAGCCCAACACAAAAACACCGGCCTGTACTCCGATTCAGACGGCGATGGAGAAGAATGCATGATTGACGTAGTAGGGGGAGACTCCTGTCACGACTCAGGTCCTGAAGATTTCTCCATGTCTGGTCGACTCCGAGCTCCATCAGGAGGTGACGGTATGAACAACTCCGATAGCTCAACATCGGATGGTCATTCAGGGCGAAATTTCAGCCCGATACCTGACCCGCAACCCTCCTTCTTTAAACAGTTCGGAGCTTCGAGTAACTTCGATAAATTTGACTTCGATTCAGGGCGAGCTGTATCTTTAGATCTCAGCGGTGGAGGTACGGCTACAGAACAGGACATGTCCAAAAACGGGGGAACAAGGAAACACAATCCATTCAGTATAGAGTCCCTCCTTAACACGTGAAAGTGACTATTGTGTAAGACTATAGAGGCTCTCAATTATTTCGTCTACAAGTGATTATGTCGTGAGTTAAACAGTGTTGAATGCCGAGTACTATTAAACTAAGTGAACTTTCTTAGTGTGAGATCTTGTATTATCTCAAACGCTGCACTGTTGTATAGCCACGGCCTGGAGGCATTACAGAGATGTTCCTTTGCTTTAATATTAAACTGTTATTATCATTAGTTGTAATCAGCTTCAGTAAAGACTTGATAAGTACCATTTAACGACATATCTCGTGTGAATATTAGATGTAGGTGATTGTATTATATAGGTAGTAGTGTACATAGCAACTATTTGTATTTATTACCTTTAATGTTAATATAATATAATATATATGTTCTATTGACTATTCGGGGCAATAATTTATATTCAATTTGTTGATGATGTGGTATTTTATTTTCTTTTTTTTGTGAATTTTAAATTTTATTTATTGTTAACCAAATAGCGGTCAACTGGAAAGGTACTTAAGCGGTTGCAAAGTGGCACTACATTTGAGTGTGATTTGAATTTGATAGAGTAGAAGGTTTTTTATTTCTATGGCTACCAGTTTCGTGTTCCGCCGTATTAAAACAATGTAGTAGTGACAAGCAACTTTCCATGTTGTCTCTGTTATGAAGTTAACACAAAAGTTTGTTACGTCCATTAGCCAAAGCGTCGAGCAATTATCTTAATTACGACGCCATTACTGTATAATTTCTTGTCAGAGACACTTTGTCACAATTAAGCGATAAACTAAACTGTTTTATAGAAAAATACGCTTGGAAAATGATAAAACTTGTACGTAATTACTAGCCCAGCTTGTCATCAACCTGAATAACATTATTTCAAAATAAACTGCGATTATACATTCAGATAGTCGATCATTCAACTCTAAAGACTTTAAAATTTAATCTGTCATAGTTTTGATATTTATTTTCCGTTTTATTTAACTCAATAAGTAATAATGCTATAGAAAATAAGAACAATAGAACCATAAAAAGTAATTAAAAAAATCCAATTTTTTCTAATAAAATATTATAATAAAATAAATGGCGTATCAAATACAATTACTATTGGCGAAAGAAATACAATATCTCGCCGTAAAATAACAACAATTAATGAATGTATAATGCGTAACGTGCGATAAGCGAGCCAATTAGCGAAACAATATGGCCGCCTAAGTTTATTACCATTTTTACTTACTCTGTACTGAGTTTAATAGGTACATAACAATATGCATGCGATTGGTCACACGTTTATTGTCTTGAAACGTTGCCACATGAAATTATTCCACTTTATATGATGTGCCATTATTATATTTTAATCATTGGCACTTTATGTTTGAATTAATACATTTGAAATCAGTTTATATCAAACCGTATAAAAGCTTTCATATTATTACATATTTTTTTGATATTAGAAAGAATAGGACTATCATTTTTACAAGCTAGATTTCGGCTAGACAGATTGGTTCATATAGTTCTTTCAATAAAGTTTATTTTTACAACAAAGTTGAATACAATTAAAGTGAAGAAGTCACCTTCCTTAACCTTCAGAATCTAATAGTAACAGAAAGTATTCTAGTTCTAAGGAATACTATGCTACGTATGTCATTCATGAATTTCGTTAAAGAGTTTTCTCAAACCTCTGTCATAATCCTGTAGGTATTCATTCAACTAGCCTATTGTTTTCCAGTGCTGGACACAGACCTCTTCTTGAAAATGAGGGCAACCCAACATGTTGACATGTTATATTTTCACTTTATAATATTACACTAAAATTCTTAATTTTGACATTGCCCTGACAAAGAAATATTTGTATCTATCATTGTTATTATTTCTTGATCTCTATTTATATTAAATGTATTAAATGAATGCAATGTCTAAAGACAAAAATAGGTTAATACCGACATAGTCAACACCTTGGAATAATTTTATTAAATCAATGTTTTGACACTGTGTTCTTTACATACCAGGCGCATATGTTTTATGTATGTCAAGCAAACATAAATACCAGTGATCCATTCCAGTTAAATTAAAAGCTTGTGATGTTGATTAGACTATATTTTATCAAATATAAAAAGAAAATACATGTGTCTTTTATGTAAGGAGTTTTAAGCCAGAAGCTAAGACCCAAAAACATTGTCTACATAAAAAGAAAATCCTTTTTAAAAATCTACATGTACCTACAATAATTTGCACAACATAACATTATTGTTCATTGACGTTGTACTTTAAGAGAATATTATGATTCTCAATCCTATTTAGTTTTAAGATAATACCTGTGTTTTAAATTGAACAGCAAAGTTAACTGTTGAAGGTTGTAACACCAACCTCTTTGAATATGTATTACGAATTAAAACCTAAACACAAATTAAGGAATGTAGCCTTAATTTTAATAAGAATGTTACATAAAGTTTATCAGATGATACCATTTCTTGTCATGTACCTACAATTGAATGGATTAACTTCAAGTAAATACGAAGAGGTAAGAGATTTCTTATTTCTTTATCAAAACTCGTTTTTGCAACTGTGTAACTACTTGACAATATAATCATACCAGTCTAGAAAAATGCGATCTTGTGCCTCCGTCCTCTATTGCTGGACATAGGTCTCTGCCAACAAGCGCCCCAAAACACGGTCCTGCGCCTTCCGCATTCAGTCCGACCCAGAGTTTTTCCCGTTAGTCCATCAGAATGACAAATTCCCACCTTTCATCTTCTGGTATACCTGCTGCAAATAAAATGAGGATTGTCTAAAATTTATTAAGTAAATCTGGTAATAATACACATTATCAATGTAAATTATTAGGGTTGGACCTATTGAAATACATCTAGCATTTTTAGTAACACGAAGTGCACAGTTCGAAAATCGAGTTAAATTATGTTATTTATTCGCCACATCGTATTCTTATTTTAATTTACATTTATAAAAAAATTATGTGTAGCTTATAATATCGTTACTAACTGTACATTTTTGTAGTCGACAAACAATATCTTAGGTACAAAATATTAAAAAATAAGTTTTAATTTATATTTATAGAAGAGTGAAAGATGAGAAACGGAATATTTGTAAATTGTCTATCACATTGTATGTAAGTTGTAAAAAGGTATGTTATGTGAGTAATTTATTGAATCAAAATATAACACGATTAAACACATTTGTATTGTTTTTATTTGTACTGCCTACGATGCTACAAGTGACAGAAGCTGGCAAAAATGGATCTATGCCATATTTAGACGTATCTATAGAAACGTCGGTGATGATATCGGAAATAAATGCGTCATTGTGGCTAACTTTACGAAGGCTTACCTGGGACCTCCGACGCATCACAACTGTAAGGAATACTGGTTTTAGTAGGCTCGAGTCAGGAATACCCATGTCACAGACATGACAGCTCTCAGTGTCATGAAGTCCTGTCGTGATTTTCACAAACATATTTAAACCCTTTTTTACTTATATAAATACTAAAACCAATGCAAACATAGAACTAATAACTAGAACCCTCTACGTAGCAGCTACGGGCTATAATCACAACGGCACACTCGTCAGATTGAAACAGAATTATTAGAAGTATGCAGCAATTGCTAAAATACTTACCCCTTTACTCATAAACGCCTCATAAATATTAGTCAATTGATTAGCTTAAATTCTTATGATTTTGGTTGGTATAAGGTTGGCTTTGCTAATAAAAATCTCGCTAAACAGTGATTAAATTTAAGAGGCGTTTATAGTGAATAAGTAGGTAGGTATTTTAGCAATTGCTTCATTTCATATTTTTAATGGTTCTGTTTTTAATGTTATATTATAAAATTATCACTGATAAATGATAATACTTGGCAATCGCCAC
The DNA here is from genome assembly GCA_905475405.1 of Schrankia costaestrigalis. Lineage (NCBI taxonomy): Eukaryota > Metazoa > Arthropoda > Insecta > Lepidoptera > Erebidae > Schrankia > Schrankia costaestrigalis. The sequence goes on along the minus strand of FR997831.1, from coordinate 7,853,425 downwards.
CAACCATTCTGAGATATCTGTCCACTAACATGTGTTTGCGCATAGTGCGTGTGTACCTATTGCTCGAACGCACCTTGTAATTAAGATTCACTTATCACCTCCTGTTTTGTAATAACAAAATAATTAACACAACGATAAGAATTAGATATTAATTCCTCTTAACCTTTTCAGCCAAGATAATTTCACACTAAGTATTTATCATCGCATTAACAAGGTCTTTCAAAACCCATTTGAATCATAAAGAGACCGCCACAAATGAAGATATTAGTTCTAAAGTAATATTACTCGCTAACTGCTTTAAACAAAATACAAAACCATAAACAGTGAGCTCTTAGAACAAAACAGGTTAGAACAACATTAAAACAAAATAGGCTTCTTTTAAACCGTTTATGCGAAAAATATATATTTTTTTAATTTAAATGAGTACTTAAGCTATTATGTTTCTGTAATTAAAGTTTTGTAGGTATGATCTACAAGACATTGAATGGAAGAACTTTACATAAAACCTTCTACTAAATCTTATTGTTAGTTGTTAGCGTGATGCTAGTAGGTATTTGCTTGTCCTTGGAGAGGGACAGAGACTCTACCAAATAAAACTTGACATAAATTAATACCAATGAATTATAGTCTTGTCAGCACGGTATTAGTAGGTTTAATTTCACTTCCTTCAGCAGCAGAGGTCTTCAGAGGACATAAAATTAAATGAGCTATAGTGGGTAAAGCAATTTCATAGCTAAATGTTCGTGGTAAAAAAATATCCCCTACCCTTGTTCTGTAAGATATTTTTTAAATAGCTTCTCTACACACTACACTTCATGCCGTGTAGTATTATTACCAATCGGTAATAATACTAATTAACCTACTTATAGAATAAGAAACTTCAGAAAAGTATGGAAATCTAAAGACACTACAATCAATATTGAAGAAGATGCATAAGCTACAGGAGTTCAAAAATACCCACGAAAAGTAAGTAATAATTCGGTGTTCGCATTTGAGCAAACTTTTATGTTATTGAGGCATTGGTATACGTGAGGCCTCCAGCCCGCCATGACTAATTCACACACAAGTTAATAATTTTACACACAAATTATTCGCCAAATGTTCGCCGGACGCTTTGATATGCGACACCGCGTGTAATAAGAACAACATTAAGGTTTTAATTGTTATTTTGTTAACATTTTTAAGACTAAGCCGTGCGATATTTTTACAGTTCTTTGTTGTAAGTTTAAGAAATTGAAGGTCCTTTTAGTTTGTTTTTAAAGACAACTGATGCAGCTAGGTTCGGGCCCGGTATCGGTCTGGAACAATAATTTTACAGAAACAAAGAACATCTAGGCTAAGAACAAGATCCAAGACATCATTTTGTCAATAAGCTAAAGACCGCAATCTTCGACTGGTACACTACATAAATTGATACATATAATAGTATAACCATTTTCATAACAGAAACTGAATCAGCTCTTTAGTCAAGGATATGAGCATGATATTAACACATAAACATTTAATTTAATGTAGTAGCCTAAGAATGTGTCAGAAGGGGCGGTCTTTCTCCATGTATTAGTTCAAACACAGGCTAGCCTATAGATCTCAGATATACGCGCCAGGCGGTATGATTGGCATCGAGATTTCATTCATTGCTAGAGATAGATTGAAAACGTCTCTTAGCTGCCTTTTATAATACTTACAGAGGCGTGACGCCTATATCCTTAGTGAGTCACCAAAAACAGATATTTTATTTATTTATATAATAATATATTCATCTGATATAAAATAATTACAACAAATAAAACCCGTGTATTTATGGAGCAGAACGGTCACGAGTCAGATTTAACAATATTCTGCTCGAGATTATTCATTCGTTGTCAGACAGCTGGCAGTGACAAGCGTGAAATGGCGGCAACAACTTAACAACACTGAATTTAATCAATAAATTAATTATTAACAGGAAAACTTTAACAAAATATATTTCATTAAGTAATTATTTCAACCTTTGAGAAGTCCTTTATTGTTGGGGATTGAATCTCATGTTCAATTCAAAACAACATTTTAAAGTGATCCTTATCCAGCATCGCGGATCACTTTGTAGAAGGTATTAATATTTTTGTCAGTTTTGTGGTGTAAACTGTTATTGACAAGTTTCCTATTCACAACTAGACACAATATTAAAACAATAAGAATATATCACTTATGTACACGGGATTGAAAACGGATTAAGTGAGAAAATATACGTACGATTGTTACATTGCCACTAGTTTCGTAATCTTTACTAATTTCGTAATAAAGAAAATGATTAATTTTAAAAACGTTTAGAGCACTGTGCAGCTAGAGTATCACACCATTGTATTTGCAGTGAACAAGTAGTAAAGAAGCTGGAATAAATATGAAAAAAACTTTGGTGTCAAATGCCACAATTTTAAACAATCTTTTCCTTCGACGAGTAAAATTCTTCGGAAAGGGTTAAATACAATACAGAAATCTGTGAACCCAACCCGTGTCAATAGGCTGCATTTTGTAAAAAATAAATGAATAACAGATGTACTCGTACCAATAATAATATCTCAAAACATCCGTAAAATCTAAGGTGGAGCATGACAAAATGAATTACCTACACAGCGTTTAGTTTGAGGAAAACAAAATAGAATTGATTAAATAAAAATAAAGAGCAAGTATTTTTTTATGTACTACACCGATATGCCTGCCTATTGTGAAAGCAATAGATAGGTATAATGTTATAAGGTACGTATATATAGGTAGCTTGTGTGAATGTGTGAGGAATATTTATTTATTAACAAAAAATTAAATCTTACCAGTAAGATAAGTATAAAAAAACAATTAACAATCATCATCATAACAGCCCATTAATGTCCCACTGCAGGGACGGGCCTCCTCCAGTGACGGAGGGCTACTTGGCTTACTAATACCACGCTGGCCAAACGGATTGGTATAGGGTTTAATTTCAAGTTTTCCTTCTTTTTATTACTTACGTAAAGATAATATTCACGGATAGTCCCTTAGTCGGTTTTTACGACACCCATGGGATGAGATGGGGCGGTGACATATAGTATTCTTACTCCGTCACCACACGGAGAACAATAAACGACAGCTATCAAAATCTTAATACCGTCAGTTTGAATAATTTGAATGCACAGTTACATTTCCCAGATTAAAAGTGATTGCAGCTCACTTTCACGAATGCTATCCATCTCACGCGAGTAATGGATATGGCAACTCGTTGTAGCGCACACTGCCCATCATCGTTAGCCATTTCTGTTATTATAACCCATTTATATAACATATTACCCACGGTGAGGATGAAGTGCGTAATAACTGGGTGTTTAGGCCAAATTACCCGGGATTTAATGCTAAGAGCCACATTTGGTTCTTATTTCGTGTAATTTTCACCATCTTAGTTTAAAAAATACATACCACGTTAATGGTGGTATTATTTGCTGTTTCAATTTTACTTTAGAGAAACTTATAAAATACTTAAGGTGGTTGGTGCGATAGAGTTGCAGTTTTAACTTTATATACTTATGTAATAATATTAAAATTCCCTGTGTGTTTGAAGGGTAAGAATAGATACATGGTTTCCGATAGTGTGACTGAGGTGAACGTGTAAGTAAGTCAAGTTTGGCTTCGACTGGAGGAGACCTATTTTTGCAGAGCAAACCTTTTACATAAAAGATACCTCATCATTATAGTGAAGGAATATAGATATTATTACACAAACCGTACTTAATACTCAATGTGTTTATGCACTCTGCGGGTAAGCCTTTATTCAATATAAATCTACGATATTACAACCACCGGTTGTAAGATCTCAAAAGCAAAGACGTAGAAGAAATAATAGCTTATTTACTGTACCATAGCTTTGAAATTCAAAAGTAAAAGTATTTATGTAATAGTTTCATTAGACCGTATTCGTTACTAACAATTTACATACATACAATAATATTCAGTTAATGTCTAAAACGCATCATAGAGATTAATTCGAACTAAATAGTCTTGTTATTGCGCCGTACCCACATTAATGCCCACACAAATTATATACTAACAAATATATTCGTGTATTATTATTTCTAATATCCCAAATTTCAACCACAATAGCTCTACTAAGCGTAAAATAAATAAAAAATCCGCCTTATTTGTAAATACGTAATACTCTGTTGCTTGAACACCAGATACATTGCAGAAGTCTAACAGAGTAGTTGTCGTATGTCATAAATATGAATGTATACCATGTTTGAACATTCAGCAGAACTCAGTACACAAAGTATTGAAAGTAGCTTTACTCATGTAAGCTTTCGTTACTAGAGCAGATCTAACTTTAAATTAAGAAGTATTTGGACTAAAAATCAATAGTCAAAATCTCAATATGAAGCTTTGCTGATTCATGATTCAGATGAAAGAAGTTTTACAACAGATTATTTATTGGAAATTTTCCTTAGTCAGCCCTTACGACACCCTTGAGATCAAGTAAGTGATATATAGTATTCTCCCTCCATCACCAAACGAACAATCCAAACTTAACCTATTTAAACATTCCTCTTCTGTGGTAAACTTACCGGGCATCACATTTGTAGGCTCGGCATTAACCATGCACTAATTATAGTGTATGCAAATGAAGCCATTCATATCCAAATGTTTCAATTCAGCACCGACCAACATTTCATTTAGCCTTTATCGTACAACATTAATCTTTTACAGGGTAAGCAATTAATACCCATCCATGTTACGTTGTTTGAAAATTATATAGTTTTTTTTATAAAATTATGTTATTTTTAATTGAGTTGTCCCTTTATTGTAGGGTGGATTTAGCTATGAAATGATTCTCTAATAATGCTCATTTTTGGGGGCTGTGACTTACTTTATGTAACTGAGAATACATCTATACTAATATTATAAAGAGGTAAAGTTTGTTTGTTTGTGACGTTGTAGAGGGTAATCTCTGGATCTAATGAACCGATTTAAAAAATTCTTTCTGTGTTGAATAGTCTATTTATCGGGGTGTGTCGTATAGTATATAGTATCACGCTTTGACTAATAGGAGTAGAGCGGTAATGAAATATGTTTAAAAAAGGGACGTTTCGCCGCTTAACGAAGTGGGCACGGGTCAGCTTGTTAGGTATAAAGAAGCGTTTGGTACTGTTTGGAATGCAGAAATATTTACAGCACCAATCTAAGCTATTAATTATTAAATTCTAAGCTCTATTATTTATTTATTACGCATTTTATTAAGGAAAAATAAGACATTCACAGTGAGAATAGGAAATATTTACATAAAACCAAGAGTGGTCTGGAGCAAAGCTCCTTCTATCCTTGTAATAAGTAGTTTTCTAGGTTGTAATGTAGTGTCAGCTATTGTATATTATAGCAGCCTATTAAATTCCCACTGGGAAGGTACTTGTCCTCTCGTACTGGAAGGAAACTACTATTACTATCATTGCCCTGGTAATACTATGCTAGCTAAAAGAATTGGTAAAAGATTTATGTCAAGTTTTTCTTACGTTGTGCTCTATCCCTGGTGCGGAAGATTTGAATAATTTTATTGCTAATTATGGATTAGCACTTTTCTAAAAAATTCAAAGCAGGCATAAAATACTAATCATCATAACAGCCCATTGATGTCCCTCTGCAGGGACGGGCCTTCTCCCGTGACGGAGGGATACTTGCCATACTAATACCACACTGGCCAGACGGATTGGTATAGGGTTTAATTTCAAGTTTTCCTTCTTTTTATTTCGTAATACATATTCACGTAAAAACCGACTAAGGGACTATCCCTTAGTCGGTTTTTACGTCACCCATGGGATGAGATGGGGTAGTGACATATTCTTACTCCGTCGCCACACAGATTAAAAAAAATACTAATAAAAAGTGTTTACTAGACATTTCTAACACTAATCTAACCTAGAATTATTTTCCAACAAAAATCCTTACTTGAAACGAATATTACAATAATTACGTTCGGTACCAAACTACGAATAAGGGCAATTCCAGACTACGCTAATGACTGCCCAAACTGAGATACAAATCGCGCGCTGGAGCGACACGCGTTACTGACGTAATCACTTAATTATTGGGCGACACCTTAGGCCTTAGGGTTGTCATGACGAGGAAATGTGACATATTACATATTCTGCCGAAGTTCTTCTACATTTTTTTAGAAGCTTAACTGTAGCAAATTAAAGTAGGTAATTACACAAGGCGTACTTTCTGCACAGAAGACGGAAAAGAGAAGAAATCAAGATCGAAAAAAGGAAGTTGAGATTAGACTGGTTTTCGCAGGATTATTTTACCTGTGTTAGAGTTTCCTCTGGAAGTAATGAGTAAGAGTGTGCTTGCTAATGCTAATGCTAATGCTTGTGCGGTGATGGTATGTAAGAAGATGCTAGACATATTCTTTTATTTCTATGTAAACTAATATTATGTGTTTCACTGCGATGCGAGGATGCTAAACAGCCTGTGGAATAAATACTAAATACTTACAAAAATATCGTGCTGTGCTGTCGGCATAGAAAGGTTTAGTTCTATTAGAGATTACTGATATTTCTATTATTTGCTTCTTTGATGCATATTATGTGTAAATGTACCTTCTAATGTTAAAATCGTCGTATTTCCTCGTGTGACACCCCTACTCAGCCGCAGCGCTAACCACACTACTTTTTATTATATCAATTTGTGTCCATTGAAGGCGCTGTTTTAGACTAATTCCTTTATAATTGCACGATCGTGGACGCGCCCTTATCTGATCACAGTCGAACATTACGAGAAACTAAAAGTTAGTTATAATGGTGCTTTTAACCGTGATCCCCCAATTTGTATATTGTTGTAATATTTATGAGTTTATTTCATGTACATATAAGTTCAATGGGACTTCTACAATCTGATAAAGTATTTTGAAAACATGTTTAAGTATATTATGTCGCAGGGAAATGAGGGTCTAGGGATTTCGTAAAATACCTGACAGCCTCATTTCCCTGATACCTCGAAATTATGGTAGATCTTGAATTTACTGGTTCATTACTGGTGGCCGGGCAGTGGTGAGTATTTTCGTGAACGTTTCTGAAAGCTAACTTTAGGCCGGCTTAATAAGATTGGGCGGATTGTACAAGATGTCATATAGCGCCTTACTTAAGCAAACACCTACACTGTCTCAGTACCCCCCACAATCATTAGATATCGCCACTACGTTCTGAATCGCGATATATACAAACGTCCAACGAACAACCGTTGGGCAATTGGCCCGCCAGGCACGATCACCCTCGCCTGGTCTGAGGATCCTCCCTTGTCGTTGGAGGCGTGGTGCTGCTGTTACGTCACCGTGGTTCACCTCACCACGGTTAGCCAGCACGGTTTCATGGTGTCTAGTTTACCTCCAACAGTATACGTAGTACGTCTCTAGGTAAGTCTATTAACACATTATAGGGGTCTAAAGGGCTATTAAGAACAAATGAGTAACTAAAACATAATACAATTTCCGATAAGAATTAGCCTTTTCAACTTGCTTCTTCAAATTAAATGCCATAATTGTAATATACAGTACTTATACACGTAACAAAACCATACACACAACCTTTTTGAATAGGTTATCAAACCAATAACTCTTCAGATCACATTAAGATTCTAATTCACAACTTACTTATGGAAAACAGTAGAATAAAATTATACTCAGTCAAAATGCTGGCCGTTTTAATATACTTAATAGAAAATAATATTTCGTGACACAGAAAGAGAAAAAAAAAGTGTTTTACATGAAAAAATGGCATAACTTAATTAAGTTTGAACAGGAAATTAAAATGCGCGACGATAAAAACATTTCAGAAATAAAATTACGTTCAAAAGGAAATAATATTAATTTGTTTTACTGTTTTCATGGTACGTTTATAATAGCTGATAGGGATTCTGATACTGCGTTGTTCTTGTGATTATTGTGTACCTACAGGTTATATAAACGGTATTATTGTAATACTTACGTTTAAAAGAGGTGAAAGTTATTTAAGTTGATAGGTATTTTCATGGAAATCGTATTGTTATTTAAACTGATTTTATATTAACATAATAAGCAATCAAAAAATTATATTAACTGCAGCAGAAATATAAAACTTGACGCAACTAAATACCAACCCGACTGGCCAGCGTGATATCTGTATTTGTATCTGGACACCGATGGATGAGGAAGGCACAGAACAGCGCAATAATCATCATCATAACAGCCCATTAATGTCCCACTGTAGGGACGGGCCTCCTTCCGTGACGGAGGGATACTTGGCCCACTAATAGAACGCTGGCTAAACGAATTGGTATAGGGTTAAATTTCAAGTTTTCCTTCTTTTTATTTTGTAAAGATCAGTCGGTTTTTACGACACCCATAGGGTGGTGACATATTGTTTTCCTACTCCGTCACCACACGGAACAGCGCAATATTTGGCAACATTTAGTGGAGGCCTACTTACATACAGCATTGGATGTCCATTGACTGCCATGATAATGATGATGAAGTTTTCCTCCCATCATGAAGGAAATACGTAAATCGATATAATGCCACTCTACAATCCGCGACCTCTATTAGACGCGACCTCAAAAGTACCTACGGTTTGTATGAATGAATCTGTAAAACAACAATCTTGTAATGCTGCCAACATTTAAGAAGTTTTTAAATCAAGATTACTTTTACAGTAAATGCGCTGATATATAAAACCCGAAATCATAATAAAATTATATTCAGTGTCATATACAGCTACGATCTCCGAAAGATTATATTAGGTAACTGGCAGTAGTCCAAGTTTTGGTCATATTTGTTACTGTAAAAAGTATACATAGGTATTCAGACTTTGTAATGCACATTTACTGAATTTGGAGATTTTTTTCATGTACTAAAACTCCAAGTGTGGGGTATGTTCACTCTGATGACCAACTCCTGACCCGTGGCCTACCGGTTCTGCGTGGTTTGTTCTCTGCATATAGTTACTTTAAACAGGCAATCCCGTTTTGATTCAATCAAACAGAGAAAAACTGTTAGCAGGGAAGCATTGAAAAAAGGGAGACCGCTGATATATGTAAAATACTTTATAATTCAAACTAATTATTCATCATAACAGCCCATTAATGTCCCACTGCAGGGACGGGCCTCCTCCCATGACGGAGGGATACTTGACCTACTAATACCACGCTGGCCAGACGCATTGGTATAGGGTTTAATTTCAAGTTTTCCTTTTTTTTACTTCGTAAAGATAATATTCACGGATAGTCCTTTAGGCGGTTTTTACGACACCCATAGGATGAGATGGGGTGGTGACATATTGTATTGTTACTCCGTCACCACACGGAGTAACGTACGAACTAATTATTGTTTATGACGAGTAATACCTTATATTTAGCCTTATACTTCTTATACCTCGGGCGTCGACACAGCCAGCTGTAAATTTTTTTTGCAAAATGTATAAGAGACAAATACATAAGAAGATCACTTGACAAAAAATTTAAAAAAAATGACAAGTGACCGGAGATAGCAGTGAGTTAGGCATTGGAGGAGGCTCGTCGATACTCCAGGGCAATAGTGGAGCTGAAATGATGCGACGTCTAGATTTTTTGTCTTTTCCACAAGAAAAAACCATTGGGTTGGCATAGAGGACGTAGATAAAAGCGGTTATTATTAAAAAAAATACATTGACAATGTCGGTACGATACTTAACATAATTATGCCAATTAAAAGTTGGCGCATACACTAGGAAAAAAATGTTGCGCTAAACGGTGGAGGGTTGCTTTTAGATTAATTTAAGCTGATAACCTTCCTGTTATAGTACTATTGCGCCTGTAAATTGATCAATATAATATGAACTCATTGTATCACTGTGCTAATTAATTATTACCATGATTAAAAAATGAATTGTTATTAACTTAATAATGAACAGATTTTTGTTGGGATACCCTTAAGCCTTATTTCACCTGACTTTGGCCTTAATGGTTCTTTAAAACTCCGACGAATTGGTACAAGAGGAATACTAGGGTAGTAGTTTAGAGAACAGATACAAATACGTTTCACCGACAAATATCCACAGTATTTCCTACCTAGCCTGAAAAGTGCACAAACTATAGCTTGTATGCTTGAATTCAAATTCGCAAAATAAACCTGATTCATAGCACTGTATGGATTTTTAATATTACTTACACGTTTAAAGTAGTAATTTTGTGTCAAGCACAAAGAGGCAAACCTTTTACTCGTACTACTAAAAATGAAAAAGCGTTATTAAAAAAAAACAGAATATTTCATTTAAGTCATGAAACGTGAAAAGAAAAATGTTTGAAAATGATTAGTGTTCGTTCAATAGTATCGCACTACCGATCACAACGGTGCGACTTAACAAGAAACAATTTTAATAATTTCCATACTTTTCTATACTACAAACTTTAGGGGAACCTTGCTTTGCGAATTTCTTGGGACATATTTCAATACATGCCTTTCTTATGAACATACTTAGAATATTACTTAGGTGTGCAGTCTCCCACTTGAGAGGACTCCCTTTGTCATCAGATATGGGCCAAAACAGTAACATCAAATTGTTATACGTTATTTTTTTTTAAAAAGAAAAAAGGTAATATCGTTTTGAAGAAGGCTTAAGTATGTGTATCTGATACTTAAGTGAGACCCTTTTGACGAGCTTTGTGAGAGCAAAGCAAGGGTAGCAGATCTAAGGAGATGTGATTACCAACATGCTGAAAGCCAGGCGAGGTGATTGCTTACGAACAATGCATTTACTCCGTAAACTATTTAGCTTACGGAGTCTCTCTGATCTATGAGGTAGCTTTGGAGATTTCTCCAAAGCTACCTCATAGATCAGAGAGACACACTTGTCACAATAGATAAATGAAAAGAAATTACATTACAAATACTAGTTGCTTGCCGATGAAAGTCTTCATAAACCCAGTAACATAGTCACCCTACACTGGTGTACACGCTAGTAGCGGTTGGAATAATGAAGTGATTACGTCGCTTACTCACCACCAGTTTCACTTGCCCCTCAAATAAATACGGAAATATCATGAAAAATTATAACATTAAGCTATGGCATATTCACACAGATATATTTTTTACGTGTTCATCTTAAAATTGACGTTAATCAACTCTTGTATGTTCATAAAATTTAATTCTTCAACACTCTTTTCTGTACCTATCTCATTTCGGCTTTTTTCAATTCGCTGTTCGCGTTTTCCATCAAGTGCAATATGTGATTATATTTTCCGTGTAATAAATTAAGAAGTAAATTATCTTCTGCTGGTTCAGCACTCGACGGAGGCCCCGTATGATGAATGATTATCTTAAATCTGAATATCCTTTGTACCAATCAAATCAGTGTTTAGGTCGAACATGGGAATTTTCTTGTTAAAATTAAAATCTACATGTAAAATATTATTACACACACGAAGCTTTCACAGATGAGATAAATCCTTACAAGCATTATTATTCACATGAGCCGCCAATCAAACGTATTGTCGTGATAGATTAAAGTTTATTAGCACCTTTTACATCTCGCATAGTCAAGGTAAATACTTACTATTACGTACGTACAATATGCAATGAAAATGTTAGGAAAATAGAAACATATTATAGACAGTAATTTGGTTTATTATAAGATACTTAATAGCTGTTTTAAGACTCAATTTTGTTTGTGTTAAAGTCGTGACCTGTCATCCTTAAAAGTTCTTTTATTATACAACATTATTAAACTGAAAAAAGAAAATATCAACAATTTGGTAGTACTTATATTATTCAGCAACTTAAAAATAGTTTAGTTATTCAATTTGAAAGTATACTAACTAACTCGAAAGTATACTTCCAAGTGCTTCCCAAATAACTGCCTTTAAAAAGTAGTAAGTAATAATAAATGTATATAAAATAAGAAAGAACCTCTTTCTTAACCCAAACCTAAAATAATTATAACACTTTAAAAACAAACTTTAACTTTATTGCCACAATATTAAAAATGATGATCCAAAAACAATCCGTCCGTAGCTTGTGTTCAAATAATTATATCTAACTGCTGGCAACATTATAATCAAAAGCGTATCAACCAAAAATCAATTTTTCATCGCCGAGGTCGATTCAAAAATTATCATACAAAGCGGAGCATAACCCCGCCCAGTTATACAAGACACCTGGTATCAATAAACCTGCTTGTTATTAATATTTTTTTATTTCAATCGAAGAGTTCTACTTTAAATGGACAGAGATAATTATTTAACAAGTGCATGGCGCTTTGCTATAGACCAATAAAATTTATTCTATGTATTTATGTATCGTAGCCTTCTACTTATTAAGTTATTATAGTACGTATGTTTTAGTAAGCAAATTAAATCTATTAGGTGTGCAATAAATGTTAAACAAGTTTGCTTGGCGTGAATTAATTTTATTAAAGGTGTTAAGACGTCATGAGTCACTCAACGCCATCTAGACCCAAATTATGTAACGCCTGTGAGTACTACGGCTAAAAATATGTTTAGGTTTTTTTTTGGGAAATAAGGTCTCTCTATCACAAAAAGAGCCCTGCAGGGATATACCTTCAGTGGGCTAGTATATGTTCTTTATTTATAAAAGCTCCCAATTATATTTATAGGTAAACTTGTATTGTCTATTTTCATATAAAACTCTAAATAAATCAAAAACTAATGAAAAATATTTTAGTCTAGAAATATAATGTAAACCAGCGCCCTCTGAGGAAAGTTAAAGCCTATAGCAAAGCTAAGCTTTATACGTCATTATTATTTGTAATATTAAATTTATAACAAACCAAACTTTTCAATTGTACATATCCTTAGAAAATGCTTAAAGACAAACCTACACCAATTTGCCTAGACAGTAGTTCGTCTGGTAGGTATTGGTAAAACAAATTTCCTTCCATACCTAGAAGTTTGTCCCCACAGGAAAAATCCGTTATGAAGCTAACTGAGAAAAAATAAAGAAAACTTACTTACCTAAACGCAGGTTTAAAAAGTAAAAAAAAACCTTTCTAAATTACACTTTGAAGTAGTGGTTAAACATTTTTTATTAATTGTATTCACTTTTAGTAGTAGCCACTGTAAAGGTGTTGTATAGTACTTGGCGCAGGCGTGTTAGTAGAGTGACACTCCGTGTTCCACGCACGGGCACGAACCCGTTGCGTGCAGTCGCTGTTGTGCCAATTTGCACGTCGCGACTCGCGCCAATTTTCTTGTCAAACCAACTCCGCGCCATTACGGACACTCGGCTGATCGTGTTAGATTGCAGCGCTTTATGGAAAATTGTACAAGTTTATGAGTTTCCCTTTAGTTTAATTCAAAAAGTATAGGAAAATTTGATGATACTAGTTGATGGAAGTCAAGTTTATATCTTAGAAATAACCAAAACTTGTAAATTATTTAAGCAAATAAGTAGTACGGACAATAACTGAACAAGTTTGTAGTTTATCAAGAATGCCATAGACATCTGTACAGCGATTAAAGCGGTTTTATAAAGCGATTGCAGCTATATTGCAATAAACACCAACATTATTAAGACATTCTCAGGTCTAACACCGTAAGCCCCGCTTGTCTACGTCATTAGAAATTAATTTACCTTTACAAAATGAGATAAACGATATAATATAATTGAAGCATGAGGGGCCGAGATAACACGCAATCACACGTGACCACAAAAACTTCCGCTAACAGATTACAATCCAATTACAACACACTGAGTCAACACTCAGAATCAAACTAAGTACGTGCCAGTAGAACCAAGGCACTGGCGACGAGACGCCGAGCACACCAATTTGCCCACCATCACATTCAATCACCTCCAACCTAACGACCAGCAACAAAAAACACACGACAGACTCTCAGGAAGTCGGACAACAATAAAAAAACAAATAAGTAAGCCGAGCAAATTAAGTTATAACCTAAAACACGTATGAAGCCATCATCCCAACGGTGTAATCATATTAACGACTACAAAAGGAGCGGCAAAAAACACAAAAATTAGAGGATCGGGAAATGTGGGCCAAACAAAAACGTAACGTATCGCCTAATTATAGCTGTTGGACGAAAAAACAATTTTATGTTCGTCGGGTCGACGCACACGGGGCGCCTTTATGATATTTGATTATAGCATGCTTGCTACTAACTTGCTACATTACTGTGATATGAATTAAAACTATCGTAACCTGATCGTGACTGAACGCGCCACACCGACGTTTATGTACTGATATTTAACGCCAACGCACGTTTTAACCAATACTTTTTGCTACCATTTATGTTAGTGTTATTTACATATATACTTAAGTATAAACAATTTGATAAAATACATTTAAAAATACGAAACAGGCGTCAAAATTTGAAACAACTACTCCGAGATCCTTAATCAGAATCAACCCGTGTAGAACGCAGTTCTCGGGCAAATCCTTTATTATTTCGACGTGTATAATATTTTTATTTTGTTCCTTCCACGATTATTATTTATGAATTATTATTATTTGAGAATTTATTATTAACTCGGAGAGCAAGCGCGTCCTTTTCAATTTGCCAGAACGCGTTGCCGGGTACCTGGAGTTATGCGAGCCTCTCGCATTAGTTTAATACTTTTTTCTTAATACCTTTTTGACATTTCTTCTGTTGGGGTTCGCTAATTAAATTTTTGGTTAGTTCCCATAAGATACAAATTGATTTGGTCGGTAATTTAATGAAGACTTTAATTTGTTCTGTGCGTGATAAACTGCCGTGTTTATGTGAAATTACCTGCAAATGGTAATTGGAATGTCTCGGATAAATGTATATATTATACGAGTGTGTCGTTGTAGGATTACATACTTATTAGTTATTCATAGCGTTAATTAAGTAATCGACATTCCTTTTTGTGCTTCAGGAATGAGATGTCGGTAGACATTAGTGTAGTTGACTGTATTCTGTTGTATGATAGAAAGAAAATTACGGCTTGTATTTTTGAGTTGGGCAAAGTGCTGTGTGATTTTCCTTAAGCTAAGGAATAGCTCTATTTATAACACCTTTACCAATCAACGATTTGGTCTATTTCATTTATTCGATGTTCATTGATTTTTACAGTTAGGGACAATTTTACAGCCCAGTCAATGCTCAGGCCATCTGCAGTGACTAAGGAAAAAGGTATTTCCTTTTTGTTCCATTCTCTGGTTGTAGGACTGAGTACATTAACATCTGCTAACTTTACTTCAATGTTTTATTAATTTGGATCTAAAAAATATATATATAACAAGAACATAACACTACAATGTTAAAACACGATTACATTAATAATACGTAGCTTATCATTTAATAAGAGTAGAGCCTACCGATTGTTCGTCCGTCCATCGAAGCGTCCGAACGAACACGCTATTTAATTTGTCGGATAGCCGCTACAGGCGAGGTGTGCCTTTGAGAAATTACCCCTGCGATACAGCACACATTGTTATTGCTTGTTATAAATTACTCAAGTTTATTGTGCCGATAAATACCCCCGCGGCGGCTGAGGGGTTAACGCGTGATTTGTGTGCCTGTGCTAAATACTGTACCTTCATTGGCGGGTTTTCATAGATAGACAGAGTCATATATGGCGGGGTAAAGGTTTTCAGAACTTCATTGTGACCATTCAACCCCGAAGCAAAGTAATCGCAACATGACTACGAAAAGTGAGGAAAGCTTAAGCACACAGAAAGCCACTTTTACTTGATCTATGACGAAGAAATAAATCAATCATTGGTCAATAGTGAAACAAATGTGACATTAACGTAAATATATTTACTTTCAATAATTGTAACGCTTTCAATAAGGCCGCTATCACCAGACCCTTGATCAGTGAGGTCAAAATTCTACACGTCTGTCATATTCATACGGTCGCTACGTGAGTAGCCAATGACATGAAAACATTTAATTAAGCACTTCTTTGCCTAGTGGATATATTCTATGGCAGCTAGGCAGATGTTTTAGGTGCGTTTACCGTTCTCTTTAGTATGTAGAGTTGTCATAAAAGCCTATAGGTACAATTCCATCTGGCCTACCTAGTATTACCTACCAAGCCAACTATCCCTCAATCACAGACCGCCCTACCCTGTAGTAGGACCTTTAACAGCTGTTATCTTGAATCTTAACAATACCATACATGCGTATCTTTATCAGTTTGATCGCGAATAACGATCGAGATATAGATAAACCGTATATGTACAGCTTACCGGTACTAACTCAACGTTCGAGTATGGAAATTGACGTTTAATGAAACATACGCCTGTCACTTAAACCTGTTGTAATGAAGCATGTACGACGGTAAAGTAGATAAACGGACTATTTAGTTTTCTAGGTATATGTTCTTATCAACCTTTCTTTTCAACGTGTAGATATCCCGAACGGACTTTATGTCTTCAGGAAAACTATCGACAGAAAGTAAAAGGTAACTAATAGGTAGGTATATAATTATTTCTAAAGTTTCTAAATCTCGCACCTATTAGTCATTGTAACTGTTTCCATCAAGATAGATGTTTGTTTTTTTTATCTTGTATACAAACCATAACACGGGAGTGTTCAAATTTAAATGTAACACTTAAGTAGTATAAGTATGAGTTCTATTTAAACGTTACATTTAAATTTTTATGTGACAAACACCTCTAAAATGCTATCAATCTGTTAAATCTAGGTCGGCAATTTATTTTAAAGACATCTCTCGCACAATCGTAGTGCCCTATGTCGCTGGGACTTTTACAGACATCAATTTAACGGACACAAAAAAAACTTTACACACGTGTAGGAAGCTGCTTACTTATATAGTCACAAAATCACTGTAGCACAGTAAAAGTTGTTGTAAAAACATGTTTAAAAAGATAAAAATATACTTGATAAATAATAAAAATGGCAGAGGCGTTGGTATCGCGGATCGACGCATGCGCACCGTGGCTGAGACGCCCCGCCATTTGTATTACGAGGCAAACTCGATATAACTTAAGCTTATTATTTATTAACTGCCATGCTTCTTCTTCTGATAGATAAGGGTTTAAATGTAATAAAAGTATGCGGTAGTACTACGTACCAGTCAATCCTTATTACTGCGCGTGGGTTTATTGAACTTAACTATCTTAGTGGAGTAGTAGTAACTACAAGGTGCCGTGCACGTTATTGCAGGTTCAACTAACACCTAGGACAAGTATTTTGTGAACCACATGTGATTTTTCCGAGCCTGTTTTTCAGATACTACAATACAACTAAGTAGGCACCTGGAGAATAAGAATTTAGGTAAGCATTCTTACAAAAGAGCAATCAGGGTTTATGAACACACACATCTGGTCCTGAACTCGATTGCAACACGCTGTAAAAAATCACTATGGCTTACTTGTATGAATGATATATGATTATTTAACGATTATATTTAACATTTAAATAAGACAAAATGCCATAAAAGATATCGTCAATTACTCGGAAATGAAAATTATCAACACGAGTCATTTGAGCTATCCAATAAGGAAGTACAAGACTACTCTGACATTTTCGACACATAAAAAGTAATGGTCATACGAGTATAGGTAAGCGTACCTTCGTGTGCATTTCATTAAAAATCATTTTGTAAAATGGCGTACAGTAGCTGCACGTGAGGTGAATTTACACTTAAATAAAACTTGCAAGTGCGAGTAATAGTCGCACGTAGTGCGTTCTGTACAAGGTTTGTGTTTCCAAAACTTGTAATTTTTACACAAAAAATAAATATTTTAATGATGCAACTACAATGGTTTTCGTATTTTTACCTTTTTGTGTGTGGTGCTAGCAAAGCTGGCTTTCCCAGGGTAAGAATACACAGTGTCACCACTTATCCCGTCGATATCCCATTTACACGTTACACGTTCACTAGTTTTCTGGTCAACAAGTGGGTCAGACATATTTAATGTCAAGTATGTTCCATTTATTAGAAGCTTCAAACATTTTTTTGACGGGAAAGATATATAGGTATATTGCGGCTACATAAGATAATAAACAGGTCTTAAGGTAAACATACGGATAAATGAATTACGAAGCGAACGTATAAGAAAAGGTCCTACGATACGGAACCTGCTGATACGGAACCCTAAAATATACACTTCTCAATTATTTCACGACATTAATTAATAGTGCGTTTTTAGATTGAATAAAGATATTATCTACGTTAATGTTTGCGGTGACAGCACAAGAATAAAAACATTACCACACAATCTTATCAGTGTTGTTGAAATCAACTCAGAAGCCAATGTGCGAATATGTGCATGAAAAGAAATGTAGAAGGTATTAAAACAATTTCACCTCATCGATATTACTATCCTGGTCTAGCCTTTTTCTTCTTCACACTAAGTTTGAACGACCGCATGTTGTAAGAAGAAAGCAGAGCGTTAACAGACCGTTTTTGTTCCACTTTATAGTTCGGCAAGCGAAAAAATAATTTGTTACCGACATAACATACCTAATATATCTAATTAAAGATTTTCTATTACATTGGTCATCACAATATATATTATACATTTTTCTTGATATCAGTCTGTGTGGTAATATTATAATAATAATAATAGTTTACAAAGCAATTTCAAGACGAAAAGTTATATAAGATTGTAGTACCTACTTCACTAGACATGCTTAAACGACCTATTCGCCATTGCCGACTTTCGCTCTTAGTCGATCTTTGTCTTTTTTGTGTATTTAATACAACGATCGTGAAGGATATACTTAAGTAGTAAATGTTAGTGTATGATAATGCTTTGTTGAAACGTCACTGGTTATGTGGTGGGTGCGGTACGCCCGAATTCCAAGCAAAATAAATAATTTGTGCAATTCAGAAATGATTATCTCGGAGCTTGATGTCCTTTGTCATAAAGTTCGCCATTCCAACCAAGTGTTTATACTTATTGTTAAGACGAAGTTTAAAAACATAAAATAATATTTAAAATGGAAAAAAATATTTTCGTTTAACAACCCCGAGCAAGAATACCTACATGATGTCAACAGCCGCATTTCATCCCATAGGAGTCGTAAAACTCTACTAAAGGAAAGTTGGCAGCTATTAATAATTTAAATAACGCAGCAAAGCAGCTATTAATAGTATAAATAGCCTAAAAAGTTAAGGTTTGTTACAAAATAATTGAAATACATCAAAAAACCCAAATTAAATCCAATCAAAACATAAAACGCTTTAGGTAACACTCCATACAGCGCACGTGGTATAAAGTAGGCAAAGTTTTCTTTCAATTACCTGCAATCGCATTTTTTACATAGCACATCATCCTCCTGCCCTGATCCCATTTTCACTTGGGGTCGGCGCAACATATATGCTTTTTCCATTCATCTCTGTTTCCCGTCATCTCAACATTCACTCCTTTCCTAGCCATATCATCCCTCACACAATCCATCCATCTCTTCTTCGGTCTACTCCTCCCCTTGTACCCGTCCACTTACATAGCCAATGCCTTCCTTACTATATTACTTTCATCCCTACGCATTACATGTCCGAACCAGGACAAACGATTTCCTCGTAGCCTTTCCGTAATTGGTGCAACTTTCAAACTTCCTCTAATGTACTCATTTCTAATCTTATCTGTCCATTTCACACCACTCATCCATCTCAACATTCGCATCTCGGCTACGTGCAGTCTTTCGTCCGTCACTTTTATCTATCTTATATCTTTTTATTCCGATAAAACTCTCCTTAAACCTTTTATAATGAAAAAAATACAGAAGAATATAGTTAATCGAGGCATTGCTATCACAGCGGTTATTATTTTTCACTGTTACTGTTATTACCGCCAGAGCGCTTATTATCCCGCGTTACCACTCTTAACAAACTATTAAAGGTATTCTCTTAACGCCTTATTATTTTGATAAATCTGCGGGATTGTCCGAGCTCGTTTAGAGCCTTTTATTTTTTAAAAGAACAATGCAACTTCACAAAGAAAGGAAAAAAAATGAACGTTTTGTTTAAATTTTGTTTTTATTTTATGGAGTACATTCTGTAAATAATATTTATTGAAAGTTTTATTTTATGCATTGTGTGAATTTAAGTATTATTGATTAAAATATTTTTGAAGAACACACAAGGCATTGACCTTTAAATTTGATGCAAAGTAATGTCTTGTTAGAATAGTGTTATGTTTAGTAATGACTAAGAAGTGTTTAATGGCAGCCTCGATAGAAAAGAGGCCGTGATAAGCGACAGCTGCAATGTTTTAAGTCGCGGTTTGGAGTCTTAGGGCCAGATTAAGGGCCAGATTCAGAGACCGCACTTTGACTTTACTTTAGCAAAGTCTAGTTATTATCTCTGAATTTGAACAACATTAAAGTATTTTTTCGCATGAAAAAGTTTACTTTGTAGTAATAAATAATGAAAGTAAACTTTTTCATGCGAAAAATTACTTTAATGTTGTTCAAATTCAGAGATAATAACTAGACTTTGCTAAAGTAAAGACAAAGTGCGGTCTCTGAATCTGGCCCTCAGAGACCGCACTTTGACTTTACTTTAGCAAAGTCTAGTTATTTTCTCTGAATTTGAGATATAAGGCCCAGATTCAGAGTCGTGACTTTACTTTCTTTCAAAGTAATCTTCCCAAAGTAAGCTTTTTATGCGAAAAGATTACAATAATGTTTTTCAAATTCAGAGATAATAACTAGACTTTGCTAAAGTAAAGTCAAAGTGCGGTCTCTGAATCTGGCCCTTAGGTACTCGTAGGTCAAGTATTTGTTTCAGTAAGGATCTTGATGATAATGGTTAATTATTGTATTAAACACATCAAGTCTAGTCTCTGTTATAATAATTTTGGCAAATGCCTCCTCAGACCCAAGTCTTCAACTCTCACTAGAGGTGGAGGGGCGTCCCTGCAATTAACTTAGTGTTTTATTGTAAAAAAATTGCATTATTAATTCTATTTTTACACACAATTTGTTTAAGATTTACTTTTTACTTGTACCATAATATTATAATAAAAAGTGTAAATTTCTTAACAATGATTAATATTGGAGAACAATAACTTTCTAGTGACCCTGTGTTTTATTCAATACCTAGACGTTTGGCCTTTAGATTCAAGCAAGGCAACCTTCAGGACCTCACAGTACAGGATAAGGGAAGAATAATGGTATTCATTAATTAATACAGCGTATACGAGCATTTGTTTCGGATCTCTCACTCGCTGTGAACATCATATATTGGTTCGTTCCGCTTTTGTCTTACAAATTAAAGTACATACTCATAATTATCATTATTATGTTAATAGATAGGGTAAACATATTTTCATTATGATATTCTAGGGGCGCAGTTAACCTGGACGGTTAATTGTGACCGGAGATAGACTTAGACCATAGATTACTGAATACTTAGTTAAAGACCTGTTTGGTCTATGTTTTAACGCTCTCTTTCCGAAGAAGCGAGCATCTGTATATTCAATGCGTAACCCATTCAGGCAGCTTATATAGCTTGCCATCTCAGAGTAGTTGCCTTCTGATTATTGAGTAAGCGATTTATGATAAAGATGTTAGTTGAAATCTAGTAACTTATTTTATAATTTCGCTGTCATGGCTAAATTACGAAATACATTTCCTGATATAGGGAAAAAAGATAGACTAGTTGTAGCCTATCTTCTCCCCCCTATTAAGGTAAAAGCTCCTATTACGGCGGTAGTCAAAATCGCGTCCTATTACGGAGGTATTTCTATTTTCGTGTTTTATTTTGGTTTTATTCAGTTTACGTACAACAAAACGAAATCAGTTTATTCTACATCTATTACTTCATGATTTACCTGACGTTTGCAAGTAAAGAAGATAAATAACTAATCAAAATCAATCAATCTGTGTAACGGCATCGACGTGAAAGGGATTTCCATACAAACGCTAAACAACAAAATTAGGTACACTAATATTTAGAAACTAAGTTTTTCGTATTAATAAGCCGTTTAAGATGGTTTATTTCTTATTCATAGCATTTTCTTACTATTATACTAACTATTTCAATGGCTTGTTTTATATTTGTAACTCGTTTTATATCCAAAAAATAAGAAATAAAATAGCGCCGTAATACGACACGATTTTTTTAGATTCGTCCTAATACGGTGGTATAACTCCGTAATAGAAAAAATACTGGGCATGTTTAATTGCTTGTAACTTTCAATTTACTAACTTATTGAACTTGTTTCAAGGTTTTTTGAAATAATTATTAATCTCATAAACTAAAAACCATATTCTGCGGTATGTATTCGTAGTTAGAAATCGAATTAAATACGAAAATTGTTGAGTACAAAATGTAGATTTCTTAGAAAGGGTAAAAATAGGAAGGCGCATTTTAACTTATCATATATCATTTATTTTGTATAACTGTTGACTACTGTTTACACTTATGAGCCAAAAAACTGTTATAGTTTCATTAAACATTTACATTGTTCCATTTATCGAAGTTTTGATAGGTCCGAATTAGGATTATTAAAAACAGGAGTAGTTTTCCTATTGCGGTGGTAATTATTTCCAAGTAAGTCTGTGTTAGGATCTATGATTTCCTATTACGGCCCTATTCATAGAACATAAAATTACAAGTTTTAGGGTACCGTGATTATTGATTCTGAGAATAGAATTGTTATGTGATACGTAAGTTTTTTTGTTTTGTATAAAACCAAATGCGATAAAAACTTTTAAATATACATATTGTTTTTATGTAAAGTTATGCAATCTATGTAATTTTATATTTCTGTTTTTATTTTACTAAGCATAAAAGGAAAAGTTAACCTTATTTTAATAACACAAAACTCTTTTTAGAACGTGTATTTCTATCTATACTTATTACTTATATATAATATTATAAAGAGGTAAAGTTTGTAACGTTGTAGGAGGTAATCTCTGGATCTAATAAACCGATTTTAAAAATTATTTCTGTGTTGAATAGTACATTTATCGGGAAGTGTCATAGGCTATATAGTATCACGCTATGACTAATAGGAGAGGAGCAATAATGAATCATGTTTAAAAAAGTGACGCGTTATTTTCGCCGCCCAACGAAGTGGGTACGGGTCAGCTAGTAAAAAATAATTTCATTAAAAAAGATACAAATCAATGGTCAATGAATACCAAAAATACAACTTACTTTACTAATACATTTGAATTATTTGATAAATATTATTTGTACGGAACTTGGATGAATATAATTTCTGACCCTCCGTATTAGGAATCGTCTACCGCAGTAATAGGCTCTGACGAAAAAAATACCTCCGAATTAGGGAAAATCGACCCGATTATTTAAATCTTTTTTAAAAAATAACTAATATCATTAAAACAAACAAACTCGACAGTAATACAAAATATAAATTCTACTTTTGACGATGACATTTTTTTGCAAAGTTAAAAATATTTACAAATGCTTATTTTTGTTTCTTACTTTAAAATGTTGCGAAATACCTCCGTAATAGGAGCTTTTACCTTAATATGTTGTAATTTAGACTGCATTTAGAAATATTTAAATAAAGGTTTATCTTATGATTTTTATAAACAAGTCACTCATCACCGTATTATTTTTTAAGAAATTGCAGCAGATTCGTGAAAATATTTGTTTCGGTTAATTTTAAAACTATGTTTAATCTGGGTCTCACTCACCTTATACACTTATCATAAAACCTATGTGTTTTAAGAGAACTTTACTTTATGTTTAATAAGGCTTTAATGCAATTGAAAACATAAAAAAAAACTTATTCTCCTGCGCCAAATTACGTGTCATTAAACATTAAAATACCCTGAGTTTTAATGTTTTGTATTCTAATTTGTTTTAGTTTACCTTAACCATAACTAAAGAGCTGTAAAATATCTTGTAGAAGATACCGCTACTTCATACTTTTATGGCTCTATTTTATACGAAGCAATATACTAAGCTGAAATCTTAATCGATCAAAACTGGAAAGGGAGCTTAAATAGCCTAAGGGGCAAATACCGTGGAGCAGTACGGAGCGGAGCTCTCTGGAACCAAACGCGATGGTATCGCGCGGGGTCACACAATAACACTTTGCAGCGGCAAATGAAACGCTTTTATGTAATTGGCCAATGTTGCCGGCGCACTGTGGTCATTATCATTCGTTTAAGGAACAAAGATTTTTTTAATAAGCATTTAGTTTAAAAATTATAAATTATTTTTACGAAGCTACTTACTATAAGTCCATTAATGTCTATTGCGAAGAAGTGTCTCATTCAGTAATCCAAATATGTATACTTGGCCTACTAAAACCAAACCAGCCATTAGAATTATTAAAAAGTTTAATGTTAAGTTTTCCTTCTTTTGTTTTTTTTTCGTAGCTATTACATCTATGAGCTTTCTGTCAGCCAGCTTTTATGACTATATTATTACGATGACTAATATATTCAACTCCATCACCACATTAAGAATAAAGCTATAAAAAGTACTGATTCTATTTTATTACATGTTTATTATTACTTTAAGCGTCTTCGCTGTTCATTAGAAACATATAATTTACTAATTATATTACATGTATCTTCACACTCTTACTATAAAATCTAATTAACATGTATAAGTTATATCTCATACATAATCAATTTTGTTACATTAATTCCTTGCATGGCTAACCCATTCAAACGTCTTGATTACTTCGGTACTTACTTGTTTAACTGGATTTTTGTTCAGTTTGTATTAAATTATTTTAGTTTGATTTGTAGTATTAGGAGTATGTGTTATCTACTTTCTATAACTATGAGACTTATGAACGTAACGTGAAGAAGCTTGTGAGATATCTAAATTAATCCTCCCTTCGTCCTTACCGTTTTTAAACTGCGATCATTCTTAACATCTGCTTCAAAGCTGTCAGGGCCGCGTCACAATAATAAAACCTCTGATGTCCATTCGGTGACAAAGTCAGAAAACACGGTGTCCCTACACTCCAAAAAATGGAGTGTACCCGTTTATCCTACCAAAACAAAATAAAGAAAACTTGAAACTAAAAAGCTATATAATTACAAATTCATCTTGCTAGCATAGTATTCATCATAACAGCCCATTAATGTCCCACTGCAGGGACGGGCCTCCTATACGGCCAGACGGATTGGTATAGGGTTTAATTTCAAGTATTCCTTCTTTTTATTTCGTAAAGATTAGTCGTTTTTTACGACACCCATAGGATGAGATGGGGTGGTGACATATTGTATTCTTACTCCATCACCACACGGAGAAGCATAGTATTAGTGGACTGAAAGAAAACAATATATTTACAAATTCCTTTTTCTCTTGCTTGACTGGTATTAGTAGACTAAAAGACCTGCCCTTCTTGTAGGACAATAAAATAAAACCTTCTTAATCAACAAATTAAAAAAGGAAACTTTAAAATGTATTTTGTCCGCCACGTTCCATTTGTTGGTCACTGTTGTCCGAGCAGGCGGGGCGCGCTCTTTATACGATTGCCATCGAACGTGCTCTCTTACGTTCAACCACAATTACAATACGTCATTTTTTATTATAATTAGTATCTCTTTTATTAATTAACCTTACCGGTAACGTCCATTCAAATTATACGGGGTAATATATTTACAAATGTTTTTTTAATATTTAAATTAAGCACTTAGTTAAGAAATAACGTTTAAGTTAGTAAAATGTATTTTTTTATTTTGGTATTTAAGTAATTATTAATAGAGTTATTTTTATGGTTTATTAATTAACTTATTACTCTTTTTTTCTCTTTGTGGTATGGAGAGAAAACATTTGGTATCATCAGCATCGCATGCGATATGTGTTGGAAAAGCGGATTATGGGAAAGTTCCGCAAATATTATTACCTCTACGAAAACGGTCGGCAGTGTCGGAGGCAAAGTTTCCCTCCGTCACTAAAAGAGTTACGAATGTCCTTACAATAACTTTTTCGGTTTATTTTAACAAATCGACTCTGCTACAACATCGGTTATATAACATGACTGCTACGCAGAGATCTCGGGTTCGATTCCCGCTCAATGCAAATCTTTATGTGCATGAACATGATTGTTTGCATTGGTCTGAGTGTTTCTATGTATAATATGTATGTATTTACATAAACTAAAAGTATTTATGTTCGAGTATGTTTATCCGTTTTCTAGTACCCATAGTACAAGCTCTGTTTAGTTTGGGACTAGATGGCGTTGTGTGAATGTGTGAGGATTATTATATTATTAAAATATATGAGTCGATTTGTGAGAGTGTCGAGTGTAGTAGTCCATATTACCGACGACGAGACATATTTCTAAATACGTCGATCATGTCTCGTCATGAGAGCTCCAACCCACCTTCATTTTTATTTTAGACCACAATGTCTTAAGACACAATTATTTGTCCAGTTTAATCTGTTGCCAGAGAAGACTTACGAAACAGAGACAATGACAATGGGCTTGGAAAACTTAAAACGTTAAAATATAATACCCAATAAGTATTCATAGAAGTCAGTACAAACTACATGGTAAATACTAAGTTATAGTGAGACGCAAGCGCAATGTCCGACGCAAACAGACAGACAGACTTAATTAAATTACTGACCGCGACGGCAACGACTTAATGAAGTGGCTGCTATAATTGAATATTTAATTTATGGCTAATTACTTTGTTTTCTGTGTGAGTTTCTCTGTGACTGCGCTGACAATGTTGCGTGCATTTTACGTATTCAAATCTTTATCTTTAATATTGTATATTGAAGTTGTCGTAAATTAATTTAATTGTTAATCGAATTTGTATCTTATCCTTGTACTGTCGTCGAAAAATATATTGGAAGCATATTGGGTCCTCCGGATTTGGTGTACTTAATGTTAAAATTATTTTTTAAACATTGTGAATATTTTATTACATTAGGTACAGGAGTTACTTACTTAAAAAAACGTATGATGGCGTCTGGAGAGGGATATGAGAACTTTCGTGGAGAGACTTTGACAAGTTATGGCTAAATTTAAATATGGAATTAAACCTAAGAATAAACTGTAACAAAGCTATTTTTCTTTTGTAAATAAACTTGTTACTAGAAGCTTGTAACTAAGTACTTGTTAAAAAAACTTAATAAATAAAACAGTTGAGTAAAACTCAATGTTCTACCTTACATCATTGAGCATCAAAAACACATCAATATCTTAAATGTGCAGTCAAAGAACTCATCATCTTTAAACACCTTTAACATTCATATTCTTTACAAAAAAACCTTTGTCTCTTGCAAAACAATGTTTAGTTAATTTATCAAATCGAGTAACTCATCTAAACAAATTGATGTCAGAGGTTATAATCGACGCCGCACTTTCTCTATTAAGTACTATAAATAATGACATAATCGAATATATTTTTCTCGATGAGACGTTATAAAAATCGACCACGCTATGACATATCGAGAGGTAATGAGATAACATTTGTGTTAAGCCGTGGATACACGAGCGTGCCTTGTTGACAGCTAACTTATTATTATTATGTTAAACTAATGTGTCTATGGAATTAAGTACTATGACATTTGTATTTGGGAGTGAAGTAAAACCTTTTCTAATGTGTTTTATGAAACTATATATGGTTCTATAGGAAACTTCGTAACAGGTCAACCTGGTGTATACGATTGAATTTCGAATTCTAAAATCTGACATTAATGGGTTGCTCTGATTGCTTATAGTTAAATACTTTATTTGAATGTTAGGTTCACGTTGTCATAGAGTATGTAACTATTAAATCAAAAATTATCAGCAATAATCAGCATGGGTATAAACGCTCATGCCCTAGGGCGACTATCAAACTATTTACTCATTTACATAATATTAAGTAAATGAGTAAATAGTTATATGACAGTGGTAAAATATCATCTTCCGCGCTAGAACCTTACTGTGGTGGCAACAAGTGTGGAATTAAATGAAAATACAACGACAGATGTCCGCTGCTGTAAAGAACAATTAACATAGTGTCCAGGAAATGTCTGTCTTATTGCCCTCTTACCCCTTAATGCCCGAAAGAACACCATGAATTTTGTCGTCCAATCATACCATCTTTCCAGGTCTTCAAAAACACCCGTACAAGACGCAAGTAGGCGTGAAGCGAGTCTTTGCCCAACTATCGGATGATGAAGACTAACACTAACAAAGTAAATAAATAAAATATCCTCCAAGTACCTATACTAAATAATTTATACAACATTCAATAATGTGTACCTAGCTTAACTTTTCCAATCCTGTTTTACATCAAGTTTGGAAACCAATTTACATGATGATGAAAAAGAGATTATTAATAGAAAACGAGACGAAACGAATGTTATAAATATATGGATAAAATAACTTAATAATAAATAAATGAATTTGTCACACTATGATTGGATTCCCATAGAAACATATCAAATATTTCAACAGTTCGTAAATTAACAGAATCATATGAACCGTTTATGTCACTTTGGAATGAAATAATTGTTATTGATTTTAGATTAAAATAATTTGTATGCGTAGCGTTTTATTTTATGATAAAATATTATTACAGGTTACTGTTATGTTTTATAAAAGTAATTTACTATATTCATTATTGTTCTATCATTACTTTTAGTAACTTATTATTTTAGTAAAAACATGTTAGTTTATTCCCAACAACGCTTGACAAAATTCCCTGGGTGAAATGTTTCATAATGCAAGAACAAGCCTTCCTAACAAAACTGCCCTTACTTTGCTCTGTCCGGTTACCCATTATTCTATTTGTAATTTTTCAAGGTAGAGCAAGGTACGCAGATGTCAGGTTTCTAAGGTAGACTCCAAACTACTGACCAGTAGATAACGGAAAGTATCTACAAAAACCTGGAAAAAATAATTCACACTTCTGAAAGAACGTTTCACTTCAGGGACGGTACTTCCACGTTTTTGAACGACAAATACATAAGCAGCAATGGTTAATGTTCCGCAATCTAAATAACACACAAGTATTTTCCTGCAAATATTAATTGTATAACCACACATTTCTAAACACAACAGTCCAATTTAAGTTTTATTTATTAGTCTGAAAGTTATAAAAGCAATACGTTTAGTTATTAAAAATTAATTCACGCTTGAAGTGCATACGAGGGTGTGTCCGACCTCCGAGTGCAAGATTTATTAGATATTTAATATTTGCAGCTTTTACTCGCATAAACTTTGCTAAATTTAAATATTCAGTTCACATATAAACACTTTTGTTAATAAATAAATTACTAATTCAAAGTTCTGTTTAAAACAATAAATTCAGCTTAGAAAATAAAGGTAAAATAAAACAGTAAATAACATTCATAGTTCTGAAGCATAATGTTACTACGTAGGTATGGTGATGTAGTAAAAATACACGGTGAAACCAACTGAGGAAAAAACCTCAAATGAGGTGACAGTGTAATACGGTGTCATTATCCCAATCAATAAGGAATTAACTATAAGAAGTTGTAGTTAATATTGTCACTACGAAAATGAAAACACAAAATCTTACCTATACCAATATCAGTCTGGCCGTAGTATAAATAGGCCAAATTTCTCTCCGTTACCGTAGAAGGTCTTTTCCTGCAGTAGTATGTACCTAATTAGGAAGTTACGTTAGAACATTTATGATAAATAGGTATAAACTAATTGTATTAAGTGATGTCTAACGAGTTTCTTATTAACACTCACCGCTCACTACCTATTGCTTACCTACTGGTTTCAGACTGGTTCTAATTTCAATCGGTTAACTATATCCGTCTAATAACTAGTCAAGTTTAACACTTTCAAAGATCACCTTGTTCAAATAGAACTAAGTCTAGTTTAGTTAAATTCAATAACTTTGCCAAAATTTACGGATTTATTTTACGGATAAATCACGTTATACAATTAATGAGCATTTAAAATTCGTATGATTGCCAAAGTGGTAGATGAAAATCTGATTTTAGAAAAAAAAATGTGGCCAGATTCAAGTCCCTTACAAACTCGAAAAATGAACCACTTCGTACAACAATAGGACAATAATCCAAAACAATTAATTGTCTGCCTAAGTGCCTATACCTAAAGTTCAATATGTGTTTGATAACTTAGTTGACGAAAACAGAAAACCACTAAATAAAAAGCTGTAACCAGAACCAAACCACTAATTTAATTTGTAATAGTAGGCGCGTCACACGGATCTAACTTTGAGATCGTGTTTATATACGATCGTAGGTACATATCACAATAATTCTGTAGGTTGTATGCTAAGTTTATCCCCGTAATTGAAGGAGGGCAGTTTCCGCAGCATATAACTCATTATATTGATGTATTGAATTAATTAATTATTACAGTTACGTAACAAACAAATCAAAATATCATTTAAAAGAATCGTAAAAAAACGTATAACGGAGAAAAACCGTTTAAAAACTGATATCGGAATCTTAATCCCAAATCAATAACAACAAAGGCTTTATACTTGCATCAAATTATTATCTTTTAACTTGTCGACCATTCTTAACAATTCGTTAAACTTAGTTCATTATCTTAATTATTTTCACGTTCAATTCATTAAAGCTATATAACAATTTAGATTATCTTCTTACATCTGAGCCTGTTTAACACCTCTCACGATACGTCGGCGGCGCAGTCGTACACAAAGCCGATCGTAAACCCAACATGGAGTGAAAAAAAACAAAAACAGCCCGAGAGAATAATAAAGAGAGTCAATTCGCTTTACGTCTCAAGGTGTGAAGCTGTCATGGGCGAAATGATGACTCCATTATTAAGCGGCTAAATAATAATTCTCCCGAGTCCCGTTGCACCAGCTTGATGTGTTAATAAGTTGTACATGGCGGGGTTATTTCATTTCAATGTGTGGGTGTTTCTACATGTGTTTGTACTGTTTACATGTGTGTATTTAATTAGGGTTGGTAGTTATTTGTGGGCGTTTACAGTTATATCTTTGCTATTTTTGATGTTCGTATTGTTATTTATTATATGTTTCGATGTTTATGCTCGAAATAGATTTCTTTAGCATTTAAATGGAACAGTAAATGAAGGATAAATTATACAAGTTGTAGTCAATTATGTATAATATTAATGTAGGTATTTGTAATATAAGAGATCTTTGTCGCCTCGAGGCCAACGTTGATGTTGATTTGTGAACTTGATAAATAACGAAATAAATTTAGTGGCTATAGGTGTAAAATAAATAGTTACAAATGAGGTTATACATAAACAAACAAAACATAAATGATTTATTGACAAAATTATTTAAAAAATGTAAATATATTCCATAAGCTTCAATTATTTTAAAAACAAATTCTTGTAATAAAAAACAAAGTTATTAGGACAAAAAATCAAAAATCTTTTTGTTTATAAGGCAAACACAGTTAAACAAAGCCTGAAAAGAGTATTGATATATTTAGTTATTTTTAAACAATAATAAATAATATATGATTACCACAGTTTGAGTAAATCCTAATATTAATTACATAAGTACAAGTAAAGTAGTAGAAAGTTATAATTACATATACAGTAGAACCTCGATAACTCAAACCTCGGTAACTCAAAAACCTCTATAACTTAAAAAAATAATATGTTCCCTTCCCTTCAAAGCCCAAAACCTCTATAACTCAAAATTCGCAACCTCGATAAGTCAAATAAGTAATCTCTGTATTGGCCCTCAGTAACTAAAAGAAATGTTTCCACAACCTCTATAACATAAAATTATTTATCAATAAGTCATTTTGAATGAGTGTGCAAAACAAAAGTTTTCGGTATTTATGGCTTGCACATGTTCACTACATAATTAAATTGATAACGTAAACAATACATATGTCACCTATTGTTTGCTTCTTCGAAATTCTTTAAAGCTTTGCAGTGGCGGAAAATAGGAACAAGGGGTCATGCATACACATGTACATACCTACCTCTATACATATTAACCTAAATCCTTGGTAACTAAAAACTCGATAACTAAAAACCTCAATAACTCAAAATATTTTGTGTTTCCCTTGGACTTTTACTTATCGAGGTTCTACTGTATATGAAATTACGAATGAAAGTTAATCCATTAAGTAAAGACAAAGAACAATGACATCTGTAATTATATCTGACCGACTCAAATGTAGTAACTACTCGCTCAATAATTAATTTTCTGAGACGCAATTCAGATCTATTGCAGAAAACATACTTCTGATTTTTCGTATTACGTTGAACTAGCTGATGCCCGCGACTTCACCCGTGTTAGCTTAAATATTCCAAATTTCATAAAAATCTATTCAGTAGTGTAGTTGTAGTAGTAGTGTAGTAGTAGTTTGCGTGATAACAAACATCCATTCTGCTTACTGCTGTTTACTGCGTGTAGAAAAAAATCTTTACGTAAAGCGCTCGACTTGGGGGAAGGTGATGACTGTCTCCCAGACCTGTCTACCGACTAAAACCTCTATGATAGCTGTCATCAGGTGGTCGAGAGAGGATTACAATGGAAAGAGCATTATCCGAAAGCCGTAAGTGTAGGTAGAGTCACAGAAAGTCTAGGAAAGACGTTTTGTTACGCTTAGTAGTCCATAAGGCAACGAAGCAACAAGTATGGCGGTTTTTAGCCGGTAGGAGTCCTGGCATAGCCTGCTAGGGACATAGGGCATCCCTCGGTGTACTTAATACAGAGTCATCCGCCACCTCCCTATCAGAGACCGGAGATTGTCTGGGGTTTTCAGCCCAGGCGTACATTATTCGTGTAGTAGTAGAGTCACAGCTTATGGGATAAAACTTTGACATTAATTTTACCCATTACGAGTATATACTCGTAATGGGTAAAATTAATGTCAAAGTTAAAAGAGATCTCAAATAGAGAATATTCTCTACTTGAGATCTCGGTTTTGTAACAACCACCTTGATACTTTCAGGGAAGACCATGATGTCAGGACCCAATAATAATCCCTTCCAATATGTCCAATTTGAAAATGTCATCCATATAATTATGATTATGGCCCACTAGCATCTTTCGTGGAAACCATAAAAACACACAATTAATTAAAGTCCAAAATCATAAAATAAATTAATTTAAATTTAATTTCATATAAAAAATTACTTACCAAAATAATAAAACAGCCGCCATATATAATGCATTCCTTTAATTATTGTGTGATCATTGTTTTGAGTCTGCCTACGCGCAGTCCGTGTTAACTGGGCGGGCTCGCCACGTCTGACCAATCACTGTACTGCATACTTACGATGCACGCAATGCCCATACCAACAAGTACCATCTATTATTTTAT
The DNA here is from genome assembly GCA_905475405.1 of Schrankia costaestrigalis. NCBI lineage: Eukaryota > Metazoa > Arthropoda > Insecta > Lepidoptera > Erebidae > Schrankia > Schrankia costaestrigalis. The sequence goes on along the minus strand of FR997831.1, from coordinate 7,820,268 downwards.
TACAGGCAATTGTAGATTTTACGATCTCACTATAATTGGATTTAAGTGAATTGCAGAAATGAAAATGGACTTAATCGTACTGTATACTCGTAAGATGAGTAAACACTAAATTAAATACGATCTCTTTGTTATTTACTTATATAGTTAAGGAAGTTGCGAATTTAATGATATTTATTGCATTATACTTACTTGATGCAATAAAAAGATCACTGAAGACAGAGAAAGCCATGTAAAATGGTAAAACGTAAGCAATAGCCGCCCGTAAAAGTTAGCAATGACAGAGCATGTAAGCCGCTGCCTACACTGAGATACAACTTGTTACGACCTCTAGCTCTGAAATTTCACTAATAACTCTACATTTCTAATTTTATAAAGTTAAATTTACACATTACTACTTGGATGTAGATTAAGTGTTCACAGAGATTGTACCGAACGACGGCTTCTTTCTGCAGATACATACCATCTGATTGTTAGTAGGTATGTTTCGAGTTCTTAACTGTCATTGTTTATTATGCCTTTGACATTAGTCAACTTTTATGAGACGAGTGCTCAAATTTTGTGCTATAATGATATAGAAAAAGATCCTCACGTCATCGTCAATGGGCAATGATCTCTAGAATCTACCAATCTTACGAACAAATAAAACTTCCTGGATCGTTTGTGGGACGTATGGGTGTTATTGGACACGAGCTAGTGTCTCTCATATGCTTTAATAGTCACAGATACACATAAAAAAGACAGATATAAAAACTATTTCACTTACTACAAGCTGTCATAGGTTACGTACACACGTAAGCCTGCACACGCAGGTTGCAAACGATAAAGAAAGAAGCAGACCGGCCGAACTCTTTCCAAGGAGTGTGTTATTGCTCATTGCACTATCTTCTTCCATAGCAAATATATGCTTTGATAGTCACAGATACGAGTACGTCAAAAAGACAGATATAAAAAGTATTTCACTTACTACAAGCTGACATAGGTTGCGTGTGTGCAGGCTGTAGGCAGGGGTGGAGGGAAGGGCGATGCGGCGCGCTTTGAACCGCGAGGTGCTAATAACGAGGCGTCCCGCTGCGCTTGCGTCCCGCTGCGATGGGAATGTTAGGGTGATCTTACTGGTTGTTGGTACTGTGATGCCTTTTTTAATTCTTCGTTCATGATATCTAAACGTTTATTGAATGAAAATAGAAGGTATTATTGACGTTACTTCGCAAGAAGAATGAAAAGATTGTCTAGTAACAGACTAAAAACGTAATCCAGACAGGCTGTAAGTTCTTGTACAGATAATTTTCAATGAATTTAAATATTACAATAAAGAAGAAATAAGAAAGGAAGAAATTAATGTGGCGTACCGATTTCTGTTATTTTTTGCGGATTATGTCCTTAAAAACTCCATTCGATTCTCGCAACAAAAAATATTGTAATCCTATTATCATACTAACCCTGTTATAATATTCCTCTGTTAAGTACAAAAAAAATATTTTGCATGATAAAATGTTAGGATGCTATGATAGGATGCTATCAATTAATATTATGATAGCATTCATTCATAATATTATTTCTACATTTTTAACTAATAAAAGTAAAATATTTTATGAAAATACACATACTTACTTTGATCTGAAACTACATAAGCTTTAAAATCTATAGCCGGTCATAAACAGCGCAGTATACCCTACTGTAGAGTAAGATATCTGGGCCGCTGGTCTCTATTAACTATAATCACACGAGCGAGGCGCGGGCGCAACGTACCACACGCTCTACGCGAGTTGATTAACGATCTCTACGCAGACCTTGTTGTGACTATAATATCTACTCTGTTATTGTACATACAAGCTTTATTTAACAAGATACGTGGAAAATTATATATTAAGAAAGTTCCTAGATACTTTTAATGTAGTTCTAGCGCGAAATCGATCAAGGTTTGGATGGGTATTTGTAACAAAATTCTTTGGATTTTTCATAATAACATCAGAGTCAGATTGAGAATCAAATGATTGTACCAGCTGCTTAAAGTTAAAGCTAAAGCCTTCAAACTCGTTGATATAAAGATGTCACTTATCATCAGCTTAAACATTGCCTACACAATCAAACATCTCAAACAAAAGAAAAATAAACGGAAACCTCAACAACTTAGATATCTGACACGTTCTTCTTGATTGCAAAACTAAACATCAAATTATACAAAAAATGAAATATCAATATCATTATTTTAATAGAATTTGTTAACGAAAACTAAATAAATAATGGATTAGTGACAATAAGAATAGATTATACAGACACGCAGACAGATCAAAACAAATTATGTCTACAGATTAAAAAACATAAACATGCAAATCCCTTGCCTTGGCAGTTCAATTAGAATCAATATGCTGAGACGTACGATTAAACGGTGCCGATCTGTCAATATCAGAACTAAATGGATTATATTTGTTAGTACCTATTTCAACGGTCCCTGTGTAGTGTAACGTATCGAGTCGACAAAATGTCATTTCGTTTATTACTGGTTTGAAGACCTACGTAAAGTATGGAGTCGACAAAATGTTATTTCTTTTATTACTGGTTTGAAGTGATGCACTGTAAACTTACGCAATGCTTTTGTTATGACGCCTTTAAAATTTAAAAAAGTCATGTTAAATATCTTAATGATCTTTATTTATATTTGTCACATTTTATTACATTTTTAAATATAAAAAAAAAGATTAAAAATATGAAAAAAGGTAGACCCGCATCGGGTACAGGGACCAAGCTACTGGTGGTTATGGCTCCAGAGATAGGAACCTCCTCACAATGCGTGCCGTGTCGAGCAGTACTGCCTTCTGCATCAGACCTATTATCCAACTGCCAAACGGGAGTCTCCTTAGATGTTTATTATAATCACAACATTTTTGTTATACAGAGTACAAGATCCAGAGTTAATCTTCGCGGGTGTACGCTGAATCACCTAGTAGGCGACATTGATAAAACTACCATTATCAAGAGGATACGTTGTGCACTTTATTTTTTTTTTAAAACCTTTAATATTAAGTATTAGCAAGCTAAATAATAACGAAAAACATTAAAATTGGTCGATGATTTATGTTTGCTGTGAAAAATCGAAAATACCCAGTGTCAACCTAAAGTAACTTTAATTTACACAATTATCTTAGAAATCTTTTCAAAGTTATTGATATCCTACTAATTATGTATTATAAATGCGAAAGTTTGTGAGGATCGATGGATGGGTGTATGTTTGTTACTCTTTCACGCAAAAACTACTCAACGGCTTTTGATGAAATTTGGAATATAGGTAGTTTAGGGTGTAGAATAACATTTAGGCTACCTATACCACGCGGGTGAAGCCGCGTGCATCACCTAGTAAGATATAGTTTTTATGGAAACACACCTCTGAGAATCCCAGTTTTAAGAAGTAAGCATAACAAAGTAAGATAATGAAAGGGTCGTCCCTGCTGTGGGACATAAATAGGTTGCTAGTATAAACTACTCGTTTTACGATGTCATTGTCCATTCGATGGGCACTTGTCCGCGGAAGCTACTAATACGGTAATAATAGACCCACTGTTCCGTATGTGTGAACAATATAATGACATTTTACTCTCGTGATGATTTATTTATGTATAATTCCCATACATTCATTGAATCCATGTATAAATTGAATGTCTGGTGGATTGAACTGTAAAAATATGTAAATTTTAGATACCTACTGTACACAAAATTATTACTATTTTTTTAATGTCATGTTTCGCACAAGGGAACTGGCCCAGTGGTACGGGGATATGTAATAAGCAGGACAAACATCATCCAGCCTCAAGACATTAATTTGTGGATTACCCAATTATCTTGCATATCCGCGACCTAGAGCGCGGTAGCCGTGTACACAAAGGCTCTGTCACGCCTTCCACCAGAATTCTACAGAAGAAATTGCTGTACAGAACATAGTACAGTATGAATTTTTACGCAAACGATATGAATGAAAAGGAAGCATACTAATTCCGTAAAAATACATCTACCAAAAAATACTTCTTATAACCTTTTAAAATTCTTAAGGGGAAACAATTCAATCGCAATTCCATACAAACAAAGAAAGTTAATTCCTCCTTCATTAGATAATAAATACTCAAAACTATAAATGATATCGTTTTGTCTCGTTATTATCTAGTCTTATTGATTAATAAAACAGTAAAAAAAATATTCATTTACAAGTTATGAGGCTTCAAAGTTCATAATTCTATGCACATTTTATGACAACTTTTAGCGTAATAAAATAGGATTAAACGTTTATAAAGGTAAATATATTTTGGGACTAGGAATAGATTATTTATTCTAAAATTTAATAATTTTATATTGACTAGATACATTCTAAAGTTTGTACGCAATTACCTTTTTCCCAAAACCATTTTAGGAAATTTTACCGTGTTCGTTTCCGCCATCGACATCTTGCATCTCGCCTCCACTTTCTGCACCCCTCGGGTCGGAGGAGGGGAGGTACGACAGCGAGCCGACCGTCGTCGAATGTTACCGAATATTTTTTTTTAAACTTCAATAAACTTTAATTTATGTCATTTATGAAAATTACGTATCGCTTGCCAGTAAGAAGTTTCGTAATTTCTTTTATCAAAGAGATCCAATTATTATCAGATGCATTACCAGTTAGATAAAATACCTACATCAGTGACATTCTTGACTAAAATCAACTGTCAAAATTCACCTATTATTACAATAGTCAATAGAGCATAGCTAAGGCGGTCACATTGCACAAACTGTATTTTTTTTGTAATTCATTTTGTATTTTTTTTTAAATATTTACGTGACTCACCCCCGCCCCGGTATCTGAATGACTGATCAAGTATCATTTCTTGTCAACTATCATTTCCAGATTTTATGATTATTATTTATTTTATGATTTTTCTTCCTTTTTTTAAATCCAGCTAAAATTAACTTCATGTACTGTATGTGAAGTAAGATATTATTGTGTACTGTATGGAACCCTTATTAACGATGCACGGTCTAAAAAACTGTCTCAAGAATAAACAGCTTAACATAAAAAAAAATTAAAAATTATAATGTTTTACGGTGTCATACCTACACCACTTACAAGATAAATTGATGTCTCGCTTGGTGTGTCTTCCGCAACAAAACTTACAATGAAATATTTTTTAAAAACCCATTTTAGTTATCTTTATTTACTCCTGATTTATTACTTTTTAGGTAACTACCTACAGCTAGTATTAGTGTCAACCCTAACAATCAAGAAGAACAATATTAATTTATATTTTGAATGACATTTTGATTTGTAATAAATACAATCGAGCGCGTGTGCGTGTGCACGTTTCTGACTGCTTTTCTATGAGTTTTTCTCTTTCTCACGCAACGTTTGGTGAAACAACAATCTTTTAGGCTCCGGTGACAGCTGAGTTGGTTTTGACAGAAGGAGCCTTCTTAAATGTTCAAGATCGAAGCGCGTGGTGCATACAAAGAACGACCAAAAAGTACAATCAACAAAAAACCGCGAGCATTCCTGCTACACGTACATTGTAAAACAAAATTGTTTTACCGACGACACGTCTAACACACCCGCAGTCGTTCTCCATTGATTGAGCCATCACTGACGTTATTTCAGCAGGTTTACGCACTTAACTAAATTATCTTGAAATTCTCCAAAAAATTAACTGAACCTTATTCAAAGCATATACTGTCTAATTTTGCTTGGCTTTTTATAAATTAAGTGTAAATGTAAATTTGTTATCCTGAAGTATGTTGTCGTAACTCAGATGTACAGTCGGAAACTATTATTTGTTGTGGTTCCTTACATTGTATTTGTGAGTTAGGGCTTACAGCTTTTCGCTTATGAAATGAGAAAGTTTTAGTATTTGCACCCGCAATGTATCAATGGTTATTGTTCACATTTAACTATCATGGATACGTTTATAAAATATTCATAACATGTGAATATTTCCATTATTAAAAAATAATTTCAATAAGAGAACGTTTGATTAAACGGCAAAAGAAAATTAAATAATTAGAAAAATGATTGGTCCTCGATAAACACCAGAAAACTAATAAACCAATGAATGAATGTATTATCATTACGTCTGCGCTGTCCGCGAAAAATCAGTAGCAAATTCAAATTCAATTCTGCGTAAATTCAAGAGAGAATAAAGAAATTTAAACCTAAATTCATATTGTTTATTAAAACTGTTATGTTATTTACACAATTTTCCTATAATAAATAATAGTTTAACTCAACAAACCTATTATAAAGTAAAAACTTAACTCTTTATTCTTACTTGTATTATTTAGTTTTACGACAACGTGGTCTTGGAAGTAATAAAACAATAATAAATTATTTTTAATATGCAATCAAATTAAATTATAATTCTTTACTTCTTTTTCTGTGAGAATCACACAAATGTAATAACCATGAAATGCTTTTATAATATAATGGGCTCGAGAATCAATATTTAATTTGATTTTAATATCAAATTTATTTTCTTGAATAGAGAGTCACTTTATGTGTTATAATAACTCGGTACAACAATAATAAAACTAGAAAATACAGAAGAATATTAAATATAAGTAAGTATGTACTTAAAACGTCTTCCACGTAAAACACCTAATTACCTATCCGACATCTGTTTATCAAGAAATGATATTATAAAGTGTTACTTTACACTCTAGCAAAAAGTGGTCGATCAGCCGTCTTCCTTCATTTGCACCAATAATGTAAAGTTTAATTTACTCACTGATTGACCGATCGTATAAAACAACATGCCGATGAAGACATCAAATTGAAAACCATCAACAGTTACCGCTCGGTAATAATGTGGCTTTTATTACCCTGATATATTGCCTGTACAAATCGTGATTACGCTAGTGAAAATGTCGTTTCAACAAAACACTGTATTAAAAAATGAATAATGACTTCTTTGCCGACAACGTCATTATATCGTGCGGTCACCGGCTTGCGAGAGATTTCTATCTGACTGTACGTGATTGTTAGACATCATAATATTCAACCTTATTACTCTCTGTTTAAACTTTATTATTGAATGTACATAGGACTGTAGCTTTTCATTCAAATTTAACATTTAAATTTTCCGATTTTAAAGTTCACTTTCGCGCGAGAGTTGCCTCACATACATATTGTAGAGAGCTCACAGAATTTCCACTTGATTGTAGCGTAGCGAATCGGATTGACAGCAAAGAAGGTTATTATTATCACATTTTACTTAGAGTACATGCATTTACATAAAACGCGGCGTAATTTGTAGAAATGTTTAGTTTCATTAAAATATAAAGTAGTCGAATAATAACTTTTATGGTTTCACAGTTCCGGATAAGAATATAAACGGTTAATAAAATGTAAACTGTACGTATTTTGGCTCGCGTGGGTAAGAGAGTGGGCAAAACTATTTACTTTACTGAACATTATTACACAGCGTGGTTCTTTGTCGGTACTTATTAAATGATATCGTTAATTTGGTGGTGATAATATACCCGACAACTGACTAAATAAATTTTCTTTCGATGAGGTTAAGTTATGATATAATAATGGAGGAATAAGTTAAATTAGGTATGCTTTAGATATGAGATCTTTCACTTGTCATCAGGAGTTAAATAGTGTGACTAACAACTTTCATACTATTGTACACTTTAAGACTGATGACGGTCTAATTGGGATTCCTATTTCTTTCTTTCTATGTAAATTGTCCATACGATAAAAGACTTAACTAAGAGTAGGAAGCTGACACCGTGTTATTGTTTTCCATTAACAAGTGACGCATTTCATCCGCAGGAGCCAGCGAATCTGTTTTTAGGTTGGTTTTATTTTATTACATATCATTCGTTACTTCATCGTCTTTTCCTCTTTCTGTATGTTCTATATACTTCCTCTACCTTTCCATTCTTTAGGATCATCATATTTTTTTACTCATGTAATGTAAATAAAAAAAAACCTATTATTAGGAAAAATAAAAATTCTATTATTCAGAAAAAGAAAGTAAAGTCAGGTACTTTACTTCTTTTTCTTAGTAATAGAAAGTTTGGTGACTCTCTTAGAAGTAGAGCAGAAAACCAGAGTCCAAAATAAATTGACAGTAAAAGTTTATTCCTGATTCCCGACTGACATTACATACATTAGGCATAATTATGTTACAGCTAATGTATAGAATACCGGGGTCGTTCAGGCAATGTATGAAATGAAATTCAATGTTTAAACTATTTTACACGTTGCCTAGGAAATGTATGTATATTGTAATCTATATGTATGTACATTGTATATGTATGATATAAACATGTTTCCTATTCTAAGACATAAATATATGTACCATTACATTGTTACTCTATAATACTCTAAAAGGAAATGTAGTGACAATGTAGGACAGTTAATGTACCATACAATTATATGTAAAGTGCAGAACATAATTATACAAGGAAAATACATGTGTTGGACATCAATGTTCAAGCATAATAGTCATGTTTACATTCTACTGTCATAGAGCTAAATAACAGCAGGAGTTTACATAATTACTTTTTAGTTCTGCATTCTTTAACATCATATAAAAAGAATATCATAGCATCATATAAAAAAAAGTCAAGAAATATCTCACTGCAACAACACCGGCTTCTTCGGAAGGAAATTTATAGGCTACATCCACCAGAGTGACAAGATTCAAAGACATAATTAAAACAAAAAAAATATTAATTATAATTATTTTGTTTATTACAGATATATTTTGTGAACTCTTGCTTGATTGACTTTTACAAACAATAGAAACACCATATATAATAATAACTTACACCAATCCGGTTGACCAGCCTGGTATAAGAAGACAAAGTTTCCCTCCTTCATTGGAGGCTGTTCATGTAAGAGGACGTAACCTCTAATTCTGCGTCCAAATACTCTTTGTGTCTGCTTCTGTTCTATAATGCTATTAAAGTCTCCGCAACATATAACATATTCCTCGTGCGGCAGTTATCATCATTTAAAGAAAGTAAAAGAAACAACCGGTCCACTATGACAAATGACGTCACAAACATTAAGAAGCTATGATCATGTCAGTTATAGTGCTTGTCCCATTATGTAGGCTTTGTGTCATCAACTAACAGACGCAGAAGAAATTGAAAACGGTATTGTGAGACCGCTATGAGTGACTGATGTATCGGAATGTCTTTTATGTATACCTTTTTAGTTTACTGTGACATTGATTGCAGTTGCTGGCCACTTACAATGACTTAACGTCATAAACTTAACTGCACAACTAATGAAAGAGTTTTAAAAACAAATATTTAAAAGTAAAATGACATTTGACACCCAACTCGGTTTTACGAGAATGGTGTTAAGAATTTAGGACTCCGTCATCACAAAAAATAAATAGTGCAATGTTTCTTAACTCTATACCTAATAAGAGTTATAATTAATTTCATAATTAACTACATAATAAGAATATATTATATTCGTATACAATTCTATTTATTAGGTACATCTAGAAATAATAGCTACTTACAAAAGTGTCAATAAAGTTCATGGCAATTATTAGTTATTCAAGAATTTATGTAATATCGGAACTTGTTCATTTTCAGAACACCAAATCTAACTATTTCGTAATTACCAGCATGAAGGTAACTCATATCATTTGTTTCTAAATTAACTTCTTAATCTTCAAAGTAATTTATAGAGACTTAAATATTTGAACATCAACAAACCAACGGCTACTCAACAATAGAATGTTCAGTAGACACCCAACCAAATGCAGAGCACACCAACCGATCAGGCTTTGTTCGTTAAACCTTCACATATAATTAAGGAGGCTCTGGGCTCGCTAAAACACATAAATCATAATAATTTAATACGGGGCCGTGCCTTGGCCGTGGCGAGCCGACCCGCGCCGACTCTACAACGTTTTTTTTACTGAGTTACGACCAAACACATCTGCGTTTCTTTCCACTTTAACCCGAAATGCCTTCGGAATTGACAGCTTTATAAATATAAGAATGAACTCACGTAGAAGGTGCTATTGCTGAGCACTCTCCGTGAGTAATGACACTCGTCCAATAGTCTTTCAATTTTATGGTAACCTGGTACTCGAACCGTTTTGTGTGAATAGCTAATTATGAGGCGAGTAAATAATAAGTAAGTACCTTCTATATTACGTAAAGTTATAACAAGTTTTAAGAAGTAATATCCTTTTTAAAATGATAATATTTTATATAAATTACTGGCACTGTACTCTTCAGTAGTTCGAAATTATTCTGAGGAAAAATACTAGTTATGAATAAACGCGCACATCAAAGGTTGCGCAGTAGGTATTCATTTTCGACAAAATCCTTGTTAAAGGAGCCGGTAGGCAGTAGCCAAGTTTTATAAGATATTGATTTATGATCTTTATAAATATATTCCGCAAATTAATCAGACAAACTATAGAAAAAAATTACAATATTGATTCGAATGAATGGGGCCACACCTAAATGTGAATAATTTTAAAATTTACAAGGTTTTATTTCATTCCTTGTTCTACGCATTTATATTTGTTTATTTTACAAGTCACATCTATGTGGTAGCGGAGTCGGAGTTCATGATCGTAACCGAAATGCTGCGTATAAGCCTGTTAAGGGTAAAACAGCAGATATTATTTCTAAGACAATAAAAGAAGTATAATTTTCATTAGATTGCCACATTAATGGACTTTATCATAACAGCCCATTAATGTCCCACTGCAGGGACGGGACTCCTCCCATGACGGAGAGATGCTTGGCCTACTAATACCACACTGGCCAGACGGATTGGTATAGGGTTTAATTTCAAGTTTTCCTTCTTTTTATTTTGTAAAGATAATATTCTCCGTGAATATTATCTTTCTAGTCCCTTAGACGGTTTTTACGACACCCATGGGATGAGATGGGGTGGTGACATATTGTATTCTTACTCCGTCACCACCAAATTAACAAAAATAAAATGGATAACCGCTAAACGTATTTCTTAATACAATCACACGTTGTAAACTGTTCCAAGTCGAACTAAATCTTAATACAAATAAAACTACAATCAATAAGTGTTAAAATATGTTAATTACGAAGGCTCTAAATAACGTAGTCTTGTTCCAAACGACATTATACAAGTATGAATGATTTACTATCTACCAACTAAGTCGGCCTGCCCATTTATACGTTCAAATTAATATTTATACACATAGAAATCTATTCAAATGGTACATGATATATCTTTCTTCTACAGTGAATTTAACACGACTTTGTCCCCACCATTTGTTGGATTTGAAGTGTTTTAGTTTTGTAGTTATTCGTTCTTTATCATTAGATATAAAAATATTTTTTTGTGTGTGGATTGTTATGTATGTGTATATGGATAATTTATCCGTGTGGTGACGGAGTAACCACACGGATTACCCCATAATACAATATGTCACCACCCCATCTCAACCCATGGGTGTCGTAAAAACCGATTAGGGGACTAACCGTACCTAAATATTATCTTTACGAAGTAAAAAGATGGAAAAATTGAAATTAAACCCTATACCAATCCGTTTGGCCAGCGTGGTATTAGTAGGCCAAGTATCCCTCCTCGAGGAGTCCTTGGAGTGGGACATTAGTGGGCTGTTATGATGAACAGCGTAAAGGTTGCGGTTTCGATCTCCGCACAAGTAAAACATTTGTGTACGTAAAGATGATTTTGATAAGGTCTGGGTGTCTGCTGTGACATTTTATGTCAGTAGTCTAGTACCTACCCATAGTTCAAGCTCTGCCTAGTTTAGGACTAAGTACGTGATGTTGGCAAACTAGATGGCAAAGCGGTTTCAATACGACAGCCGTGCGTGGGATCATGGGTTCAAACTTTTACGAAATTCTTCTGAACCGGAATGTATTAAGAGCGTTTATAGGACTCATTAGCGCCGCCAATTGAAAAAAAATCATTATTTATATATATTATTATACGCAAATAGGATAAATAATGTAAAATATTGATAACAAAGTCTTGAGAAACGGCAATAAAGTATTTGTATAACACTCTCTTAACAATTTAAATGTTTTTCAATTAAATAAATATAGCATTAAAAACAAAAACAGCGGTTTTTTTTCGAATGCGAAATTTAACTACTATGTACTACTTAAATGTCTAATAATATTTTAATGAATTTCATAATTACAGTTTTTCCTTAAAGCTTTAATTCTTACTTAATTATTCTTACGTACACCAAAATATGATATCAATTGAATCAAAATCACTCAGTGCAACAAAATACCTTCAAAAGAAATCCAATTACTTTTCTTACGTAAGTATTTTTTTTTAAATGATATTGCAAAGACTGCTCCTGTTATCACCTCTAATCATAATTTGATTAAACTTTATATTACATAGTATTAGATAAAACAAATAGGACAGGTGACAATTTGCCATCTTGTTAAGATTATATACAGGCTCTAAACAGTGTAGCCAGAGGCGTAGCTATTATACTGTCATTATTGAACATTGATTATTATCTAAGCACTGCCTTCTATCTGATACCACTAAGAAACTGTAAAGCTATTTACTTGAAAGTAGTATTTATTTACAGTTAACACTTCTTCGTGCCAGACTAATCTCCAGTTGGAACAGGCCTCGTCCATTGAATGAAATTATCTTGGCTTACTATTATAGTTACTCGAGGTTATTACGAGTTTTCAGTATCAGGCAATTATATTTTTTTTTATTAGGCTAAAATAAAACAGTCCCATATCCTCTTGTGGGTGTCGTAAGAGGCGACTAAGGGATACCACGACCCGGTGCATACCACCTAGCACCTTGTAAGTAAACCACCAAGATCAGCATTCCTATTTTGTTGTTATTTGTTTCTCATCTATATAAATGATTTACCACATCTAGTTAAAGATCAACATGAGATAGTTTTGTTTGCCGATGACACTTCGCTTTTATTTAAAGTGAAACGACAGCAGACTAGCACTCACGAAGTAAACTTGGCTATCTCTAAAGTTGTTCGTTGGTTTGACATTAATAACTTGCTCCTTAATAGCCGCAAAACCAAATGTGTTAGATTTATAACGCCGAATGTACAAGAAGTGAAAACCACAATAAGAGTTAAGGAGGATCAGGTAGACCTTGTGGACACTACAAAATTTCTTGGTATAACACTAGACTCTAAGCTTCAGTGGGGCCCACATATTATGACATTGGTAAAGAGACTAAGTTCTGCAGCTTATGCCGTTAGGAAAATTCGAGAACTGACAGACATAGAAACTGCCAGATTAGTATATTTTAGTTATTTTCACAGCATAATGTCATACGGTATTTTACTATGGGGACATGCTGCCGATATTCATTCTATCTTTGTGCTGCAGAAGAGAGCTATTCGTGCAATTTATAATTTAGGTAGGAGACAATCACTTCAAGAAAAATTTAAAGAAATCAATATATTAACTGTAGCAAGTCAATACATTTATGAAAACATAATTTATGTTCATAAAAATAAAGACCAATTTGTCAAAAGAAGTGATGTCCATAGTATAAATACTAGAAATAAAGATAGACTTATTCATCCGTATTCTAGGCTCCAAAAAATACATAGTTCATTTCAGGGTCAATGTGTGCGATTTTATAATAAAATTCCGAAAGATATTCAAGATCTAAGTTTTAATAAATTTAAGAATGTAGTCAAACAAAAACTTATCGTAAAGGGATATTATACTATCCTAGACTACACGAAAGACAAAAAGGCTTGGGATTAACTGCTTCTGTTCCATAGGCTGTTTCAAATAATGCAAGTTTATGCACTTTTTTTTTATATATGTGTGCTACTGTATTGTTTTATCTCTAAGTTCTAATTGTATTATTGTATCCTTTCTATCTTTTTTTTTTTCTGTCTTCCTTGTTCTCATGCTTGTCTTCTACTTTTCTTTTCTTTGATTATTATTTTTTATAATGTATAAATGGTGTATTATCCTGTCTGGTACTGTCAAATATTTTGATAGGGTATATGATTAATGTAAAAAAAAAATTGTAAACACAACTGAATTTTAAAAGAGTTGCCATGAGTTTCTTTGCCAGGTTTCTTCTCATTGGCCCTACCATTTGGAAACTGGAATTTATGGATCAACACAGACAGACAAGTGGATTGGAGTAGTAGATTGGTTTTATTTTTCTCCTTTAATTTACATTTGACAATACAACGCGGCTTTTCTTAGTGCTGTAGCGTTTGTCTGTGTCGATCTATAATTTTAAATGTAGCTTCAATTTTAAGTAAACGACGATTATTAATAAGTAATGACGTTAAAGTACCATGTTAATTTTACACGTGTAGTGAATTATATTGTAATGGCTTGTTCTTATATAAATTTTACTATAATTGATGTATAATTGAATAATTTTTATGAAACTTCTATTAAAAAATCATTGAAAAAAATCAAAAAAACATCCCAAAAGAAGGTAATAAATTAAAAAAATACTTTTTTAACTAACTGAATAGGTATACTTATTTAAACTTTATGATATAAATATCATTTTACTTCTTGATAATTGCTTATTCCAATGTATTTTTCTTTTAATTACAAATGGGACTAATCACTTTTTCTGTTGCTCCTGTAAGCAAGTCTCCCTTCTTGGAGGGATACCTTTACATTGGGATGTGCCCGAGATACGCTAATGGTAATTTTAATATTCTAATTTTATTTAATATCCTAGAAAGGCTTCTTGCCTCGTGTCACAAGGAGTCGCAAACGCGAAGTTAATGTAAACAGAGGACTTATATGTCAGGACAAACAATTGTAGATAATTATTATAACGACCTTAATATAATAATAATGCTGAATGCCTTAATTTATTTTATCTCCCTGCAATGTAAACAACTCTATATAAGTACCTTGAATTGTAAAAAAATTTATACAAAACTGTTGAAAATGTAAATCTCAAAGTTAAAGAACGAAGTATCTATAAAATGAATTGTCATTTTGTTTCTTTTAAGTACAGCCGATATAAAAATGAGCGCTCATTACTCATTAACTTTAAGCTGTCTTCGCCATTTATTATTATTTTATATTTTGGGATGGTCCCGTGTTTTTACCGTTGTGACCCCATTGACACGGGCTAATATATTAAGTATTTTATATTTGGTAAATCTTACTAATAGTTTTTGTACTTAGATGTTGAAATTCAAAGCCGTTTCACGAGTAAGTTCTTTGTGTATACTTTAGTTTAAACATCGGTCAAAATTAATTTGTCAATTTATTTAAAAGAAGCGTCAAAGTAATCCTTATGAAGTCAAATTAATCCTTTTAATTATTTATGAATATAAAAGATGTTTATTAATAATTTATTGTTATTGTTAATCGATTCACACTAGCTATTTCATTACGTGTAGCTAATGACAGAATCAAAACAACATACTTAGGAGTTGCTAATAAAATATTTAAAACATTCTTTTAAATAAAAAAAAAAGGTATACCGAACTAAAAAAAAGATTGTTTCTTCTCGCCAGCTTAATTAACAGTAAATCACGACATAATTTATACATTTTTAATTAAATACGTGGGCATCTAAGCGTGGATGTCAAATAACGAAGACAAATCGTTACGTGTTGGACCTCATTACCGCGCCACGTTAAAATTCATAATGAGAATACAGAATATTCAATTAATTAACAACTAACATTATAACGTAATCGATAGTTCGATACACAGGGCTGCCATAAAAACCGATGACTCATGAAATTGGTTTTATACATTTTTAAAGAATGACAACATTGAAAATTATTTATCAAAATGCTTTATATTTATTATGATCTAATTTATTAAGTGTATGTAATATTGTATGTAGTAAATTATGCATTCATGTTCATGCACACAATTATTTTCATTGAGCTTTCTTCAAGAATTGTTGTTGACTAAACAACCCCAATTTAAATTTGTGTTTCGGAGAACGACATTGATGTAGGTACGTACTGATCTGCCGACGAAAACCTTTAATGCTTATCATAAAAGGTTAGGATGCACGGCAAGAAGACAGGCATCATTCGGCCAACTCAGCTAATAGGTACTGTTCTGCAAAAGCAAATCACTGCATTTTTACTCAGAAGCTTTGCACTTTATAAAAGACGTGTTTTTGAAACGGGCCTCGGGGCTTGTTTGTTATATTCGAAGTTGACAACCCTAAAGTATTATTTTAAAATTTAACAGTATTGATTACATTCTATTCGGTTATACCCCGCGGATTCATTTCGGTCAACAGTGCAAGTATTCTTTTAATTTATGGTAATTCAAACTAATCAACATTCTTCTCAGATCATATCTCTATCTAATTAAGAAGTATTATTGTAATCTTGTATAATACCCATCGTCAAGAACTCAAGACAAAAACACTACAATATTAGAGAATTTTATTTTTTAATGATTACTTTATTTAATGTTTATAGTTTCTGAACAGTTAAACAAACACACTTTTTATTGTCTTCTTTATTGTAATTAATTAATAATATTTTTAGTATCATACTACGAGTAATAGTTGATGACGTCAAATTAGGTGTCTTAGCATGATGCTAGTTTAATACTACGGTTCTGATTTTGTTTTACAACTCCAGCACCGGCCATACTTGTATCTCGCTAAAACTACAACAACACGCATGCAATTAACATTAATAATTTAACAAAAGATGACGGAAAACGTACCCTAATGTGGAATACTAGGTAGGTATGAAGAGTTTACAATAAATAACCATTTAAAGTAAAAGTATTAAAATTAAAATAATTTTCTTTAGACAATAGAAAGACAAAAAAAACAGTAGTAAAAATACTAAAATATAAAAGGTACTAAAATTAAATATTCTAATATGTATTAGCATATTTCAATAAAACGAACAAGTTTATCAAAAGACGTATTTCAAAATTCACATAAATACAAACGTTGTCAGAATACCAGCTCATACTAATTAGAAACTTTATGAGAAATTAATTGAAATATTTGAATAATAGAAATGATTTCTTTAACTCGTTTATGGCGAACGAGGCACGTGGTTTGTTAGCCAATTTTATTGAAGTGTTATTTGCGGGATTGTAGATAATTTAACTATTTTTATCGCGTTCCGTATATAATTATTCCTCTTTTAACTAAATAGAGCAGGGAAAAGTTTTAAAATATTTGTTACCTCAGAACTGATTAGGTTATTAACCAATTTAAAAAAAATGTTTTGTTTGATTAGGTATAGGTCTAAATACGTCTCTTAGAAATTGCTAAAATGTTTGTTAGGATAATAATTCGGTTGTTATCTTAATAAATCTGGAATTTTCTGAAACAAAAGTTCCTAATTATTGCAATCGGTACTATACAACGACGATTTCAATTAAAAAATTAATTAATTTAATGTTTAACCGTACAGTCCGTGCCATTATTTTATTTTTACCTCCCTGCATTAAGACATTGTTAAAACCTTAAAAACCACAAAACAAATCTATTAAAACGAGCCCATCTCGTGTAATTAAGATAAGATCTGTCACAGAAGCCCAATACGATATTTTTTAATGTCTCTATAGTCTTTTATGAATAGATTAGTTTTGCTTTATTACCTCTTTGCGTGTCTGTATTGTCAGCCATTTATTTTTTTTAAATTTATTTTATTGTTGTTGCACGTGGTTTACATATTTGAATTCAACCGTATGTTATAGTTTTTAATAAAAAGTAGCTTAAGTGTTAAACCAGAACAAAAGCTACAAAGCGAAATTTTACACAAAATAGCAAAGCTTTTTAATAGATAGGTATGAAGTAACAAACATACACTTACAAACTTTTGCCTTCAAAAGTTTGAAGTCCGAGGCAGGGATGAATCCTGCCAGTAGCCAGTACTTAATCCACGATTCAATGCAATATTAAAAACTATTTTAAACTCTACAAATATATAAAAATCTAGGCATAGATCATAAAGGACTAATAAAGAGGTACTTACGTCTAAACTACTTACTAAGACTGTAAAAGAAAAGTAGTCGTATATGATGTTTCTCACCACACCACGCTCACATCGTTGTTTTCAATTATTTATTTAAGTAAGTACATATAAAAAAATAAGTTGACCTAAAATTGAAATAGTTTTAATTTTAAAAGGATGTTTTAAAGTAAAACCTGGCGTAACATCATAAAAATAATTCTATTGAAGACCACGGATGGGATCGTAAAAGTTTTTTAAAATATATCATAATACCCTTTAACGGTAGCTTTTCTTGTTTGACACGTATAAAAATAATATTAATGTCCGTATCAGGATCTCACCGTTGCCCCATCATACCGTCGTCGGCGTGTTAATGCGATCTAGAAATGAAATAATTTCCTCACTAATCCCAAAAATATATCGTCCGTAAATAATCGTTGGTATTACTGCCTGTCCAAACGCTATTATAGTGATGGGGCCGTGTCGATTAACATCTGTTACCTTTATTTTGTACACTATTTTATTTGTGTTTACGTATTTCATGGCAAAACCATATTTTAACGCTCTCTTTGCCAACTTAAAAAATATACCTAGTAATCTAATATTTTTATTTACTTGGGTTACGTGTTTATAGAGCATAATCAAGTCATACATAATAAAACGATAATTAGTACTATATCTGGACTTTTAATTAATGAATAATTTAAAAAAAATATATATATAAATATTTATTTAGGTAATAAAACTAAAGAAACACACAAAGAACAATCACAGACATTATAATAAAACGTTAAAAAAGGTTGTTTTCTACGGAAAGTTTGTCTTCTAAAATAATGTAATCCATAATCATAATCGTCACTAATTATAAAATTAAATGGCGTTCCTAAAAACTAAAATAGCATGACGTTAAAGTATCTATTCCTAACAGCTAAATGTACAAGGACGTGTCTCGTTCATTGACGGAGGGAATCTAGATAAATACTCATCAAAGTTTTCGTAGATTTAGCATATGAGAACTTTCTTTAAGTCGGCTTTCACAGAATGAGATAGTGTGGTGTCACCAAGTATTCTTACACCGTCATTACGCAGAAAACTTTCAAATATATATTTCTAAAAATGATATCTTTATTTGTCATAAAAGTCACGATAAATGGTACTTACATCGATAAAACCAGTGAATACTTGTTAAGTACATCTCTTTAGTTCAGTCTTCCAAGTAAGACGTTTGTACAGATTAAAATATATTTAAATATTATTTTATTAATGTTTAACGTGTTATTAAAGCTTTCTTCATAATTTTATTATATATTTTTCTTCTTAGAACTGTAAAAAAATGTCCTGTAAAATCTCTCAACCGCAACCTAATACTTAACTGTTTTAGTAATAAAACGAGCAGAAAGAGAGCAATATTTCTAACCTCATTTTATTAAATTAATTATTGGAAGTAAAAATTGCGAAATTTGTCTCTGTTGGTCGATATAGAATAGAGGATCATAACTTGAAGTTTTGTCGTTGATAAAATTACTGATTAAGAAAATCTATTAAATGTGGTTAAATCAACTTTGACACTACAATATGGAGAACATGTAAATAACTTTGATCCAAAACCTTTTACTAACTCCGTTGTCAGTCAACAGACTGGCATTATTTGGGTATACTAAAAAATGTTAGGTAATAATGTGTAAAATTACAAAGTTTCCATCAAACCAGATATTCATCATTTAATCTGTCATGCAACATAGACTTAAAATAAAAGGGTACACAACGAGTATATTGCCAAGAACCTTTAATAGAATTTAATAATTTAAGTACTATGTTCTGGTATAATGTTCTGGCCCAACAAATAAAATTGTTATTATTAAATAATTGATTGTACCTATACCTACTAAGGCAAATCTCTTTATGTAACCCATCTAGAAGTATAAAAGGTTAGAATGATAACTATGATAAAAATGTAGTACCGAATCCAGTGCCAGATTTTAATTAACAAGAACGAAATGGAGCCGCCACAATGTAAAGCAAAATGTTTGTATTTTCTGATAACAACAAAGGGCCGAACACCATATTTTACAAACAGCCAAACACGCCCTATTCTATTCTACGAGCGGTTAATTGAGCAATATAATTTGACACCTCACGGCGTAGTGAATAGCCAATTATTAATATGGGCCCTTGATTAATTGTGATATCAGCATTTAATTTTCGTGTTAACAGTGCGGCGCGCGGCCATTGTACGCGTCGCTCGCTTTTGTGTGCCGTGACGTTTCAATTTTGAATAAATTAAATTTCGAACGCTTCTTTTTTCGAGTCTTTTTAGCTTTACCAACGAAATGAGCCCGTGGTCAGTGTTATAATTTATTGTCGCTTTTGTACTGAGAATAGAATTTTGTTGTTTATGCTAAAGTTATAGGTACCTAGTTGGCAAACTTAGGCAGGTTAATTATTAGCTGTGCAGTTTTTTTTATAGAGAACATTAAGTTAACTATAATGGTCACCATTGTGATTTTATGCTTACATTAAATCTATTCCATGAACAAAAGACTAGAAAAGACTATTGTACCTTAAATAAGTAAAAAATTCTTTACAGGCTTTATCCGACCCTTCATTTGGTTCATTATTTTTCTGAGACTAGTGGTAACATTCAACCGAACAAACTTTACAATTTTATGATAGTAACTTATAGCCTCTGGTAGAGCCTTGCAATAGTATTTTAAGCGGGAATATTAGGTACTTAAGATCGGAAAACATAATTTCCTACCTCGTTTCCTTTAATTGCGAGTTTCCCTTACCATTTAGTGTTATGTAACGCTACGCTCAAACAATCCTTTACAAATCCATTTAAAAATGGTATGCTACATATTTATCATATAAGTAGACAGGTACGTACATTTATAATTAGTGACTTTAAAACATATAAAAAGAACTAGTTACGATAAACCCGTGCGCAAGATATTTTATACTTTTATTTCTCAAACCATCCTTTCACTTTTAATAAAAAAACATTAAACATTAATGTTGTTTAAATTGTTAAACATCGACACAATAAAAGAGTCGCCATTAAAAATTGGTTTCAGTTAGCTACTGGCCAATGAGCTGATCCAATTATCGCATTTATAGTAGCAATTTGGAAGATGGCCGTGCTCGTTCCAAATTTGAAAATTCGAAGCTCGCATTCGAACCAATGAGTTTTATCCTAATTTTATTATGCGGTTGTTACAATCAAACTATAACGTTTTGTCGGCTGCACGGGAAATAGATATTTTAATTTATCGTTTTATAACATAATATTAATATTGTAAACAACTTTTATTAAGTTATAAATTATAGCCGAAGAGATGTAGAGCTTATGATTCATTTAGTATTTTTTATGAATTGTGTAACAACTGTTAATACCGAATTAATTTGTGGAATAAAAAATAATAATAAACTTAAATTATCACTGGCATAAGCCTATAAAACTCCTATTGGTGAGACAGATGTAACCTAATGTATTCTTTCCATTGCTCTATGTAATGAAAATAATTAAAGTACATCATGCTAGCCTTGCTGATTGTGGGTTATCTATTGTTTGCCCGAAAATTATATGCCTGAATTTCATTTGCTCAAATTTCTTTTGCCATAATTTTATTAGACATAACGGCAAAAACACCTCGACGGAGCTCGCTTCGCGTAGGTATCTCCTATTTCTTGATGGCTTAAAGAATAAACCTAACCTAACCTATCTAAGTTGGATTGCTCTAAGTCTCTCAGTTTAAACATAATTGAATTATGGCAAGTAAATATTATAGGTAAGGACGATTATGGCAAACAATATTAGTAAGTACAAATGAAATTATGAAAAATGAAAATTCGGGCAAATGAAATTCTGGCAAGTGGAGGTATACGCTGATTGTGCTATACCTAAGGCTTCTTTGCTGTCAAGTTTTCTTGAGATAACTTGTGCGTTTTTTCAACGTCAACGACATTCTCAAAATGAGCTGCTGGTGGATATACTTAACTATTTCCAATAGTGTTTCCATGGCTTCAAAGGCCACCAAACCATGATAAAATTCTATAAACGGTTGAAGCTTATAGTGAAGTAAACTTAGACTAAGTATAATAGGCACTCTTATATTTACCAACCATAAACCCCCTTACTCATAAAAAAAATCTTAAATTTTAATCAATTGATTAATTAGCCTAAGCTCTTACGTTGTTTGGTATAAGGTTGGTTTTCGTAATAAAAAATCGCGCTAAACAGTGATTAAATTTAAGAGGCGTTTATAAGTATGGGGGTAATAGTCCGAGTAGGCAATTTGAAAAAAGTTCTCCAGTACATTGAATTTTCACCATTGATATTTCTTTTTTTTACTTATGTTATTGAAAATGTATTTGGACAAGTTCAAGATATTACCAACTCGTAACCCTTTGTTGAATTCAGAACTAAACAAACTGCTCGTAGTTTGCTCTACGCGGAAATTATAGCTCAGCAAGTAGGAGCCCTAGTAGAAAAAAACGTAAAATTACTAGAGCGACAAATAACTCAATCTTGCAGCAGGTGTCGAGAGACCGCGCAATTATAGGTGCGAAGGCGCACGAGTTCCTACTGTTATTATAAACGCATTTATACCAACCTAAGAATGTTGCGTAATTTTTTTAGAATGTTGGTAGGTAAGTACTTTTTGTTTTAAATGTGGGTATGTGGAAAAAATAGTATTTATAGTAAAAACTCCTTACGTGCGTAAGATTAGAAAGATAAGCGAATGGATTCATGATCCCAGATAGTTATCTTATATTAAGTAATAGTACCTACACTTTCTTAGATAAATTATTTCTTACCCATCTCCAAGGTCCGTGTCGTCTCTTTACCGGAATGAGCTCTAAAGAATTTAGCCAATTTGTGATATTAATATGTATTAAGTAGTACTTAGCAAAAATATTCTGTAGATAAATGTCATTAATTTATTTTTTAAATCAGAAAAAATGTTAGTTGAACAAACTTCCGGCACATTTGTGTTCCCGTCTACTTACCTCTATGATATCAGACCCTTCAAGCTTAGTAGGTACGAAGCGTAGGCCACTTCGGTAAAGTGATTGAGTGAAGTCGTTTTATGAGTACTATCTTTCTGCGTTGGTCACAGGCATATCGAGTGTTTTATGAAAAAACTATTTACGAAGGTCTAGGAACTGTCTGGAAGGACACTGACAACTGATCTGACATCATATTAACCCTTTACTGCATGGATTTTTTAAAAGTTATAAAAAAAATATATCTTGTTTATTAGTCATTTTAAAACTTGGGAAAAATACCAAAAAAAATAATTATTAATAATTCATTAAAATATTAAGAAAAAATAGTTAGTTCCAAAATTGGAACAACATGCATTGAGGTCGTAAAATATATCACTGCCATATTTGGCACACTATGCGATAAGGGTAATAAATAAAATATTACTATGTATATTAGTCACTTTACTAATTAACAATTAACAACAAAAAAGTGAAACATCTGTAAAGAACTCCTCTATATGTGTAGCCAAATTTGTATGTAAACTTTTTGCACGCGCTGAACAGATGTTTAACTTTTTTGTACTACGGTAGATTATGTTGATTTGATAATATTTAAGAAATTTACGTAGCGAATTCTTTGTAACAATTGCGATCCTTATTCAAACACAAGTACAATAAATAATATATATTAATTAACGATGTAGTACTAGACTGCATGATGTGACAAATTTGACCACAAAGGTTTAAGAACCTGAGTGCATAGTGTTCCAAATTTGCACAGTAATTTTTTCCGTTATTGCATACAGTTCCAAATATGGAACAACAATTTAACTAAACATATAAACGAACTGATTGAACAATACTTACGTTTTATTTCATAGAAATACTCTGGACCCATTGTTCTTTTTATAATTATAATGGATAAGGCTAATATTTTATAGTAATCACGAAAAATACGGGAAACAAATATCACCAACTCATGCGCACAGTAAATTGTCAATTCGACTACTTCAGCGCCCGATTTTGGCAAGTAGTAAGCATTTTTTTTCAGTCTCCCACATTTTATAGATTAGTTGTAAATTAAAGAAATTAATTAGAACCAACACAAATCCAAAAATAGCATTAGTAGTATTTTAAAAGGAAAATATGTGAATGTTCCCAATTTGACACGACATGCGGTAAAGGGTAATATTGAGTTGTCAAAAATGTTATGGACATTTGACTTACTTTTAAAGACACTAACTCGGAGTCACAACAAAACTAAATCAATTTAGTTCACGCGAACAGATCATTAAAGTTAAATTAAAGCTATTTTGTGAGTCGTTCGCCGTGAGAAACGCTCGCCACCGCTCAGTCATTCGTTCGTTCACGATCTGCTAATAGGGTGTTTAGGAATTCCTAAGAGGTAGGATAAAGTTGAGATTAAATGTGCGAGTATAGAAATGATTTTTACTAAGTTCGTATTTTTCTGAGTTAACTAAATTTACAGAATCTAATATCAAAAGAAATCTGATAGTAAGTATTTTTATGCATTTATTACTACTCTATTCCGTGTGGTGACGGACTAAGAATACAATATGTCACCACCCCATCTCATCCCATGGGTGTCGTAAAAACCGACTAAGGGACTATCCGTGAATATTATCTTTACGAAATAAAAAGAAGGAAAACTTGAAATTAAACCCTATTCCAATCCGCCTGGCCAGCGTGGTATTAGTAGGCCAAGTATCCCTCTGTCACGGGAGGAGGCCCGTCCCTGCAGTGGGACATTAATGGGCTGTTATGATTACTACTCTATGTCTATTGGTTTACAAGTAGAAGGTTACCCAGCTCCCATCTGATCCCGAAAATGTCCTAAAAGTTGACTGAAACTATAAATTGCCAGTCACTATGTCTAGAGAAGACAGAAAACTTGCCATAATGGCTCTTTCAATTTAGCCGTTTCGTGCCGTACGGCTGCCGTACGGCTGCCGTACGTTTTTTGAACGGCAAACGGACGCTCGTTTGTTTTTATACAAATCTTGTACGACACTATAATTATTGCGGTACGGCTGTCGCACGGCAAGATTTGTATGAAAACAAACGAACGTACGTTTGCCGTTCGAAAAACGAACCGAAAACTCACAAAAGCCGTACGACATGACACGGCTAAATTAATAGAGCCCTTAAACATTTCTCTATCAATCCACCGGGCTATTATGGTTACTGTGAGAAGAACTTGTTTGAAGCTAAGTATATTGAATATTTATCAGCGTGGACATATCCTTCTTTTAGCTAAAATCATATTGACACTATAAGTTCCATTGTATCAATCCTGTTCCCATATTAATTCAGAGTCTGTACAACAGTGACAGCTAGTAATGTACTACGATTTGTCGCTAGATATGTCATTATATCTTCTTTGTGAGTAACAAGCAATATTGAACGACTTACAGTTGTGTCGCCATCTCTTTTAATTTGAATATAGAATAGGTAGATGAGCTTTTACTGTGAGAAAAGTATACCTAACGGCACTTTGATACGTTCATTCAAAAATAACAATTTAATTATTGGTGTAAAGCTGTTTTCCACTACTAATCTATAATTATTTAAAAAATTACCCTTAATTAAAATATGGTACCCAAGTATAAACTTACGCATTCTACCGCCAGAGGACCTGTAATTAACACATTAAAAATATATGTAATAGGATATTTTCGAAGAAAACTGATCTTGCACAGACCATTTGATGTCCTACTAAAGGAATGGATCATGTGACAAAGAAAAACTTTGCCTGCTAATACCACTGATTACTTAGTTACTACGTACCTAACTAATACCACGCTGCCTGCTATCTAGGCGTATTGCTGCAGGATGACTGTGTTTGTTGTATTTTAGGTAATACAGTCCTTTCATATCCCATGATATGAAAGGATTGTGATCATAATGACGTCATTGTATTTTTAATCCAACACCACACGAAATGTTGAAAAACTAATCAGAATCTATTGCAGTAACCTCTAGAAAAAGGATTTTGTATCCTAAGACACAGTAGCCAAACATAGACAATTATGGTCATAAACAAATGGTTTACATTCGTAAATAGACACAAAGGGCGTTAACAACTGAAAACAATACGTCCTTTGTACTGCGTGTACGCATAGAAGCTCAAGCGTATTCACGCTATCTCTTTCCAACACGCTAGGTCTTTATGTTTCTATCTCTCTCACATTGACATGTTAATATAGTCTTTGATGTGAAAGCCACGCCCACGCTATGAACTGCGGTTCCATACTCTTCTAAAGTACAATATTATGGTTAGCAATTTCGCTCCGACTGCATGTTTATTAGTAATAAATCATCAACGCTAGATGAGATTTTAAAACTATGAGAAACAGACATTTATGTAGTTCTATGAATTTTAGAAATTAGTGTAAATCAAATTTCAATTAACAGTGTCATGGATTCAAAAAACGTGCTTTCCTTTTAATGCAAGAAAGCTGTCAGGGAAAATCAAAAGTGCGATCCAGGTATTCTACAAAAATTTGCTTATTCGGGCAAACGATTAGGTACTTATATTTTTTAACTCTTTATCAAAAAGCCGGGTATTTTGTCTACTGCCCGTTTCACTAACTGGTATGGCTTTTCTACCTTTGAACAAATATCAAAATAAAAGATATTACTTAACATTCATTTTTATTTATTGTGTGAATCAAGTAATACCCAAACTCAAACTGTTTATTATTTTTTCACAATGTTTTACAGATGTTATAATTAAGGCTAATGAATCAATCACGGACCCCGTTGGCCACAGTGTTATGCCCTAATTAAGGTCCTTAAATATTAATCTTAAAATAATGATAATAGAAAATGGAGGATTCCCTGCGTAATCGAATCAGGAATGAAAAGATGCCTAAGTAAATTACTGTGACACACCTATCGTTTAGAATTGCTTGATTAAAACATCCTAAACTCGTTGGGAATATATTCTGGAAGGGCCACCTCTTCAGTTGCAAAATAGGCTTCACCGTTAGGGGTTACCGCGGTAATGCATGGAAATGTGGTAACGAAGGCTGTATCTATCAATGGCCTCCATTGCTGGACATAGACAACTCCACGCTAACACGCTACAAGCCAAGTAGCGGTTTTCACACCAAGACACGTTTCCTCCAACGACATTTCACGAAGATAAATCTTTCTAACATAGGTAGATAAACAAGTATGTATTACATTCAAATGTAATAACAACATAGGTATAATCTCAACGCAATCAATCACTAACGTAGTACATAAAAACGCGATAATACTTTGTACTTTATTAATGTAATCATGTGCTACATTTCTATTAGACATTAATCTGGCAAAGGCGAGAGCTTGTTCAGTCTAAGTATGTTTTAATTACGGGCCACGGGCGAAACAGCTGAATGTTAATAATAATTATAGGGATCGCGCCGACTGAGCATCGTTTGAATTGAGTGGTCAAGCTTGTTTAGGATAGTGCTTAGGCGAGTTGTGAGCTTCGCTGTTTTACTTATCGACGACTCGACTAATGCCCGATTTACACATCGACAAGTACAGTAGCGAGTTAACTTGCCTCATTGACGAGTTAAGTCACTTTTTGCGTGTGGACGGCAAAAGCGAGTTAAGTAGTAAGTTGCCGATTAAGTTGATTTGAATACAGCTCGATCCTATTTTTTGGCGAGTTAAGTACGAAATGGCTCCCTCTCTCGCGTCTCCCGCACCCCGCCAACTAACTCGCCGGCTCGGCGCACGCGTTGCCCGCCGTGTAGACGGGCGAGTTTAGTACAGTTCACAAGTTCGTACAAAGCGGCTGCATAACATTGTGTTTTTGTTTTCTAAATATGAATTAAGTAAAACTTAAATAGTCGGAAAATACTACAGACAGTTTCTTTTGTGACTAATTTCTTCTAGCAACCCACTTTCGTTCCCCCATGTGCGTTTGGGTCTATTTATTTCTATTGAAATTTAATTTTCAATTTGTTGTGCAAGTATTGACGGCCTCTGTAGCGCAGTCGGTATATTACATGGCTGCTACGCAGAGCTCTCGGGTTCGATTTCCGCTCAATGCAAATCTTTATGTGCATGAACATGCATTGGTATGAGTGTTTTCTATGTATAATATGTATGTATTTACAAAAAAAGGATTTAAGTATGTTTATCCGTTGTCTAGTACCCATAGTACAAGCTTTGCTTAGTTTGGGACTAGGTGGCGATGTGTGACTGTGTGAGGACTATTTATTATTGATACAATTTCTCGTATAATAGCACGTAAATTGGTATTCAATTCTTCAATGTCCATTTTATCGCTTAAAATAACCGTAAACAATCTCAGGCGACGCACGCCCGACGCGACTAGTCTTCGTCTCTGTTCGACAACTTATGAACTGTACTCGCCTACGTGTGAACTATACTTACTACTTATTACTTACTACTCAACTGTCTATTTTTTTTAACTCGCCACTGTACTTGTCGATGTGTAAATCGGGCATAAGCCACTTTGTAGGTATGAATCAACTCTAAAAATATTCTAAGTAAGTAATCTTGCTGCTTTTGCTTTTGCTCTTGTGCTATTACACTCATTCAATTACAGATATAGAAAATAATATACATTTTCAACATAATTAGGTGCTGTTAATCGTATGATGAACAATGTACACTTCATACTATTAACAGCATCCATTTTTTTGTACTCTTTGTCTTGGTTAACCTTCCTTTTCTTTCTGGTTCAGTCTTACTTCTTATATTTTTTTTATCTTGTTGTAGTTTCATCTGAAGATTTATGATGAGAAAAGTAAAACTAATTGCTTAGGCAGCGCTTAAATTCGAATTGGCAATAAAGATATTGGTTTATCACTATTATTACTGAATGTTTTTCATTCATATTTTATATAAACGAAGACTTGGCGTTATAAATAAAACACTGTTAAATAAATATAGGTACGTTATGTAACCACTGTACCTCATCTTTAAAGTGTTTCAAAATTCCTCTACTAAAAATTTGACATTGGAAGAAAAAGAATCTACATTTGGTAACGATGTTATTCCAAATCATTGCAACGATATCAAGGTCTTTATTTTGAAGTTTTTACAAATATGGGATACCTATTACCCAAATAACAAAGTCTTAGTTGCAATTCGAACCCGCGAACTCAAGCATTGCAGATGCATGCACGACCCTAACCGATTCACTTAAGCTCCTTTCCAAGATGTCCCCTCTTAATCTAGACGACAGCAGCGATCTTAGATAGTTCCAGCGCGAGTACAGTATAGTGTGTAAACAGAGCATAACAGGGGGCGTATTGACGCCTCCGCCATACAACGCTTACGATTTCTGGTTGAGTTGTAATCGTAATTAGAGGGGAAATGGGCCCCGCAGTGATGTTCAAACCTCCTTAATTACTCATTAAATAGCGGGAAACATAACACGTTGGATTATAAACTAATTAATGTTTATCTTTTCGTGGAATGAAATTAATGTATTGTCTTGATTATCAATCTTTGAAACTTCATTTGGTGAACAATCATTGGTCTTAGAAAGGTAATTCGTAAATTTGAGATTGTTTAGTTATAGTTACTTACCCCCTTACTCATAAACGTCACTTAAATTTTAGTCAATTGATTAGCTTAAATTCTTGCGGTTTTGTTTGGCATAAGGTTGGTTTTGCTAATAAAAATCTCGCTAAACAGTGATTAAATTTTAGAGTCTTTTATGAGTAAAGGGGTAAGTGTAGGTACTAAGCATCTTCTTGTTTCATATTTCTTTCATATATCGATACACAATGATTTATCCTAAATAGGTAGACTTTTAAGTTGGTATTTGCTTTCGATGATTTTTTCTTCAGGTGATGAAATTAAAACAAAACTGAGTATTACGTATACTATCAGAAACATATTTATTTATTTATTTATTCGTCTGGCCAGCGTGGTATTAGTAGGTCAAGTATCCCTCCGTCATGGGAGGAGGCCCGTCCCTGCAGTGGGGCATTAATGGGCTGTTATGGATCAGAAAAGATATCAGATATTATTAAATAACCTCAGCAACAATGTCAATGTAATGCAAATGTATTCTTTTACATTAACTGATGAATTAACCATGATCCATTTTCGTCAAATGATCTATAATTTATTGTGTGTAGGTTGGAAATAATATTGTACTTACCTGACCATTAATAATTAGTTGTAGGAATTCTATGCTATTTTAAAAATAAACATTTATTTTTGTTTCTGTTTAGCATGTGATGTATGTATATGTTGTGTTGATCAAACTGAGTGACATGTTCTGTACTAGGAGTAAAACTCCTTAGGTATAAAAACAAAAATCTGCATATTATCAACTAGAAGAAGATTAAGTAATCAGTCTGTGTAGCTTAATTCCCTTCATCCATTATTAGACTAAGTTTATCCTTGTACTGGGACCTATAAGGGCAGTTATGACAATAATTACACATTAAATACATATATGGGCATGTATTTAGACGCCGTATAATATAATTATCCACCATCCAATTAGTGTATAGGCTTCATTGTAATTAGTTGCACGTCTGCATGCATTGGTTATCGATTATTATTCCATCTTAATTCCATGATCATGGTTTGTAGCTAACTCCTATTAATATCTGTTCTTCAATATACAAATTAATGTATTAACTAGTAATGTCTTGTGGATTCTGTCATGTTAGGTAATTAGAAGAACAAATGGCACATACGTATTCTATTTGTTTTTATCAAACCGTGCTATTAATTCCCAATTTGTAAAATGGAGGGAGTTTGGTTTATTCATACCACACTGACTAAACATACTTACATCTGTTGATCCCTGAACACAATATGCAAGTGCATAGAGAGAAGTTTTTCACTCGAGTGTACATTGGTCGCTACTCGCCATCTAAGCGGCCATTAGCTGACCAACTAAGCTCAAAAGATGAAAATATGATTTACGTACCTATTCTAAAGCTTAGTGCAACATTCAATCTTTACTCACAGAGTAAATTGAACAAACTGTCTTTTTTGTCTCTATCACCAAATATTAAAATTTACTATTGAACTAGAACAGCGATTATTATCCTTGTAGTCAAGACACAAGCATGTAAATTGCTTGAAATATAGAACGCAACCGTTTCATACTCAATAGGACATATCGTATTCTAACATCATTATCGTATTATTCTGCCGTGTACACCGGACAGCGGCACAATTTCGTGTCGCTCCCGGTGCCAGGACCAACACCCAACTCTGGCATCACGAGCTGTTATTACCGGCGGGCGTTTAACACAATTTGAGGTAATACTCTGGGACAGATAGTTACCCTGATCGATGCTAATGCCTTTTATTGATATAGTCTAGCTGTTATTAGTTTACTGGCGGGTGTAGCGTAGTTAGCTTCGGTAAATTGCGCTAATATAGCCGCTTGACGCTCTCGTGAGACCTACAAATTGCTGGCTGTTGCATATTGTGAGTTATTTGATAATTCATGGGTGTTCCTTTGCTTTATTATACCATTTACCCATTTAACTGTATTTTCACTCGTTTAGCCGTGGGTGTGGCGGGTTAGAATGTCGAAGTCAATAATATAATTTAGATGTTTCCATACACGCTCTGTTACGATCACGTTGGCATTACTTTGTTGTTCCGAGAAATTGCTATTTACAAATTACTACGTGTCATGTAAAGGAGATTTGTGATGGTGAGAGTTCAAAAAATATATTTTGTGACTCTGTGATGGAATTACGACTTAGTTTGTAAATGAATCTACAATCAGTTAGAAGTAATTGTCAGATATAAGATTTTTATGCAGTATCGAGCCAGCCCGCTGGTTTAAAAAGTCAAGGTTTCACTATTTGGTTCACTATTTAACTGCCTCTATGGCAGCATCGCTTATGCGATTGCTGTGCAAGAGGTCGCGGGTTCGGATCCCATGCAAGATAATTATTTGAACGAGCCTGGATGTTTTCGTGTCCGTCGAGAACATGACTGTGAAGTCTCATCGACACATGGATTGACCCCTACTGATAGTTGTCTTTTTCAAAATAAAAAATATAATGTAGAACACAGACATTGCTATAGAGATTTATTTATTTTCATTTCTTAGTTTTGAATAAACTTTTTAACATAATAAAAATTATTAATTGGTTTCAATAAATAATGATAACCAATTTCTAAACTCAAAGTTCATAAAAAGTTCACAAATCGGCTGTTACTTTAACGAAAATTCACTTCCGGCCATTTTTTCTAACATTACAAAATAAAACATCGAAATTTATATTCTTATTTAAGGACATGATGTTTTTTTAATAATACCATTGTATATTGCTGTCGTATTATTTAGGTAGTCAGGCAGTCATGTCTTATGCTTCTAAATCAGAGACAATAAATCGTCCACCCACGCAAATGTCTTGTTAAAGGTGTAACAATACAATGTTTATGATAGATGACGAAGCGAATTTCCATTTTAATATTAATTTGTTGCAATGTAGCGTCTATGTAATGTTGGTTTAAAAATACGTCAATGTTCCGTACCCTTTAATTTTGGATTCATAGATAATACTAATATACTGGAATTCGAATTTAAGCTGTTTATACAAATGATGTTCTGTAATTAATCTGTAGTGATACTAAGGGTTGTCGGTGTGTCATGGGCATGTCGATTCGAACTGACTAAAACCACACAATTAGCTTACTAGGTAGTTGTTTTGTGTCTGTGGTGCCACGTAGACCCCTGAAAAGATAACCTTAAAAATCTCTCGTAAGCATTGATTGCATAAGTGCTTCTGGACCGTCATCCCCGGATTCGGTGTGAGTAAGTCCTGTTTCTATAGTCTATTTGTGACAGCTATACGGAACCCGTTAAGTAAAATCGAACAATGCTATTAAACGTACTTAATACCATTTATTTTTCGGCAAACTTTACTATAATCTAGGCACATATTTACGTATAGGTACCTACCTACCTATACTTTGATCATCCTAAGTATTAATGACAGGTCAGACACTGTCTACTTTTAAATGTAAAAAATTTAGACCCCTATTTTGCAGAAAAAAAAAGATGTATCTACATACCTAGTTATCGCCATAAGATTCGTCCAAAACAATTCATAATTTTGCAGTTAGCTAGCTTTAGAAACATAACCTCTTATTTTCCTACCTAGTTGGTCAGTAACACCCTTTTCATCCTTCTCTTTCACTCTAATTGCAAAAGCATCGAGCCTGAGCCTCTGAATCCAATTAGTGTGCGGGCGGGAGCGGGGTACACTGAATTTATTATGCCGCTCTTGTTTAGTTTCTGGCCTTTTTAATTGAAACGTAGTGCGTAACCCGCCACCCGGTTAATGAATACGACTACCTTGAGAGTTAGTTTCCTCAGCGGTAAATGCTAGATTAGTAAATGTAATTATCCTAAGGGCTTAGTGTTAATACAATTAATAATTTTACTAACGCCACCTAGTCTAAAACTAAGCAGAGATTTTACTATGAATACTCGGCAACTAACCAGACCAAATGAAACCGCACTTCAGAGACCGCACTTTGACTTTACTTTGAAGGAAAGTTCGACTTTGATACAAAAACGAGATATAAGGCCCAGATTCAGAGTCGTGACTTTACTTTCTTTCAAAGTAATCTTCCCAAAGTAAACTTTTCATGCGAAAAGATTACTTTAATGTTTTTCTAATTCAGAGATAATAACTAGACTTTGCTAAAGTAAAGTCAAAGTGCGGTCTCTGAATCTGGCCCTTATATTAAATTTGAGTAGGAATCAAACCCGCGGCCCGCGACCTAACCTGTAACAAAAGAAGTTGTTTTAATTCATTAAATTAACGACAAAATGACTTATCGTAAAATTTCTTTGAAATATTTAATAGTAGGTACTAAACATTTAGTAAAATTATACCAACAAGTATATTTACCTAAGTTTATATTATAACGTCGATTACAAGTTATCTAGTAGATAAACCTGGAACTTTTAGCCAAGTGGTTGTTTCTATCAAATCCTTCAATCAATCTTTCTTCCATCATGAAATGTGGTAACGTGGCGATTCATCATCTATTTTTAGTCCTGACCCACCTCACCACGCAAAATAATTTAAAAATACATACATTTTTATTACATTTACTTGCATTATTTTTAATGAACATATTGTCATTTTTAATGTTCTCAAGAGTTCATTTTAACCAGTTTCATTTAATCGTCAATTGTACAATGTTAAAATAATTAACATTGCAATTAATTTACATTCATTTTCGGCCTTTTACTGCCATCTCGTAGTTACTAGAGGGCTTAAAACACATGGAAGCAAATGGTTTCAGCACCATCTAGTATCCAATAGTTGATAGTTGCTAAACTTATTACTATTGTAACAAAATCCACTGAGATGGCGCTCTTTTCTGAAAATTAAATGAAAATGTAAGCTAATCCAATATATAATTATGATTTATTTATTTTAGAGATTGATAAACATAAGTTCAGTACTTAACGAAATTCCTAAAAAATATCTAATGGCAAAGAAGGACGGCTAAAAAGGCAACAAGTTATAAACTATGCGCAAAGGTGAAAGAACCAAAGAGAAAGGTAAAAACAATGAAGCATTCTGTTCGCTTTAGTCCGGCTGTCACTGTCAGTCAGTTTAGCAGCCTCAATGTTCTGTTCAGCAGTATCAGTACGGTTTTACGATATTGTTATCAATTTCTAACACCGTAAATGTTCCTGCTCGTTGATCTTCTGTTTATTATAGAGAAAATACATATCTTTAATGACTTTTTAGAAGATTATGAAGATTCAAATTAGAGGAATCTAACTTCAACGAAGAAAACAATAAACATTCTCAGGTAACAAGAATTTCTGCTTTTATTATGGCTCGTAATGAGAATAACAAGTCACTGAAAATTGTATAGACATATTGTAGATGATGATTGGTTCTGCAAACCACGACAGCGCAATGCACGCCTCCGATGATGGCGATAAACCTGCCCCATCGAATTTTTGCAGAGATTACATTCGCGGATGTTGTTCGCGAGACAATTGTAGATACATTCACGACTTACCACCTAAAGGATATCTGAAAGAACTATTTCGATTTTGCCATGATTTTCAGAACAAAGGCTGTTACAGGGTGAATTGTAAATTTATTCATAGCACTGTAGAAGAGGAAGACAAATTTTATGCCTCAGGATTGTTTCCTCGAAATCCTAAAAGTAACATATTATGTCAAGCTTATTTACATGCAGGTTGCTCCAACAAAGACTGTAAATTTGTACACCCACCTGACTTGGTGGGCAAAGAAGTTGTTACTGTACTAAGTGTACCACCACCTAATTTTAATCGCCCGCCACCACCTATTAGAGATGAAGATTCACCTCCAGAGCCAAAATTACGAAGGTTTACTTATGAAGATAATTCTATTGATAAACAAATGATGCCAACTTCAATGTTATGCCCCAATTGTGAAGTTGTAGATCATAAAGTGAAATTGCTTCATGATAATATAAGTGTGTTATTGAAAAGAGTTCAAGATTTAACTGAAAAGAATCTTCAGTTAACATCAATGAATGAATTTTTATTGGAACAGACTGCATCAATAAGGACTGATCAACCGTGTGTGATAACTTCAAGACATGGCACATCTGCTCCAGTATCTCTTGCTACTGTAAGTGTGACTCCTGTTGTAAGCCTTTCTGGAGCTCTTCCAGCCTTAGTACCAACAGCAGCAACACCTAATTTAACACTTGCACCAGCTGCATCCAGAGCCCAACTTTTAACCCCAGCTCCACAAATCCTTACTGTAAGCACAACTCAACAACTTGTTGGCAATTCTGGTGCCCTGATCGTAACAAGTGCTGGAGCCCAACAACTCATGCAAGTTAGTGATTCTGGCACATTAATGAGCGCAGGACAAACTGTTGTTGCAGTCCCTGCACAGTTGACCTTAGCCCCAACAGGACAACAACTAATGAGCAATGCCTCACAAACTGCAGTCCAACAGTTAGTGCAACAGTCAGCCCTACAACCTCAGTTGGGTCCTCAGCATCAAGCACCACAATTTGCAACTCAGCAATCTGTACAACATTTAGCAGCAGCTCAACAATCTGCCCAGCACCTTGTTCAACAATCAGCCCAACATTTAGCTGCTCAACAATCAGTACAGCACTTGGCAGCTCAACAATCTGCTCAACAACATTTAGCAGCACAGCAAAATGCACAACACTTAGCAGCTCAGCAATCTGCTCAGCATCTGGCTCAACAATCTGCACAGCATTTAGCAGCCCAACAATCTGCACAGCATTTGGTTGCACAACAATCTGCTCAACATTTGGCTGCACAACAATCTGTGCAACATTTGGCAGCCCAGCAATCTGCTCAGCATTTAGCAGCAGCTGCACAACAATCAGCCCAGCAATTAGCAGCAGCTGCTCAGCAATCTGCACAGCAAATGGTGGCACAACAATCAGCGCAGCAATTAGCTGCACAGCAGAATGCCCAGCAACAATTGGTGCCATCAGCGCAACAGTTAGTTCATCAAACTTCAACTCAACAAATTACTATTTCAAGCACTAGTCAACCTATGGCACTGCCTAATTCTCAAGCTCAGCCTATAACATTCCCTATAATATCCCAGAGTATACTGCCACACTGATGTAACAATAAAATCACTGTCATATCTAATTATACCATCAATTATTAATTATTTTATAACTGATAAAGATTGTAAGTGAATAGTTTAATTAAGTATATTATGATCAATTACACTTGTATGAAGAAATCCTCTCTCATTAGTTTTAAAGTAAGAAATAAGTAATAATAAAGTTTGAAAACAGTATTTTTATGATAATAGTATAAGATTGTGTGATGTCGGAAGGCAGTGAATTAAAATAAGTTTACTTTGTTATTTAGTTAATTAGTTTCTTTACGAAGTTTTCTGGAAAAAATGACTAAGCTTAAATGCTTTAACATAAAGTAGGTATTGACATTGTTTTTGTAGAACTGAATGTATGTAGGTAATGATATATTAATAATGAATGTGCTGAACATATAATGATTGATGTAATTTGACTAGGAATCAGCTCAAACTAATTAAAAGAAAATTGGAAAGATTTATTGGCACAGACTGCTAACATCAATATGTGCATTTTTTCACTATAAATATTGAGCTGGTTTCTGTAGGAATTAATAATCTTTAAATTGTTTTTCAATTACATTGATTGAATCAAAAACCTTTCAAAGATTCTGATTCATTCTGATGTAAGTGGTACATAGGTATACGATAATTTAATGATTTCTTTTTTTATTTTGAATTTCGAAAATTACCAAAACATGTTTACTTATAAAACCCCAGTGGCTATTATTATGAATCTGTAACATTATACTTGTTATTATTAAAATAGTTACTGCAAACTGTAAAAACTAGGTAAAATATTTTTATTATTAAAAGGAAAGAATGCATAATTTTTTACTCTTTTATTAATTTATTACCTTTTTATAGAAGCCATATATTGGCTATGTGCAAAGCGATTAGTGCAAAACGACCGCAGCGCACAACACGGCAGAAATTGAAAACAAATGCGGATGATCAGCTGTCAAGTGTTGATGGCAGTACAAATGAAAGCAAAGAAATGGGTCATGCATGACTTGTTGCATTGTTAACTGCAAAAATAACGGCCTCAATAACCAATGTAAATTTTATATTTTCCCAAGAGCGTCCTTTTTATCTTAGTTACTAATCTTTGGTTTTATTTATACATATTTGCAAAGAAAATTAACAATGTTTTATATTATATGTTGTTATATGTTGTAAACACTGCGCGTCTCCACCGTCGCGCACTTAGCCACTATGCAACCTTTGTGCTTATTGATCTATAGGTTTTGAATTTTGTCTAAAATAACAGTTATGTTTCTTATATTTCAGAAGTTTACCAGGAACTCCTAATACCATGTCCCCAGTTTTATCGAAAGCTACGGCTGTAACATTTTGTGGAGCATTTTTGACTAGTTTCATATTTCCAGTGTCATTTTCATGAAAATAAAATAGTTCGTCACTTGCTATGTAGACATTATGGTTATGGAAGGATATTTGCGCCGTCCCGTCGTAGGTAACATTACCAATACAGTAAGGAGTCGAATGAGTAGATTTTAAAACATACAACTTATTGTCTTTGATGTAATAAATGTTGTTTTTATCGTCAATGCCCATTTCGTTAAGTGCTTCCAGACTGTTAAAACGTATTTTTTTATCTCCATTTAATAGATATAACTCCTGCACTCCATCTGTTACTTCAGTTATGTATTTGTTACTATCTTTATCGATGTCTATCGTGTCTGGCTTTATATCACTGTTAGAGACTTGTGTCGCATCGTTAGTTTCGTAATTGTATCTGTAAATCCCGTTTCCTGTGCCAAAGTAAACAATTTGTTCCTTCTTGTCGACGGCTATGGAGTAACTTTTTCCTTCTGGTAAACCTGTGAAATTATGAAAAATCTCAAGTTTATTTGTAGTAGACTGTGTTAGGTACCTAGAGATTAAGCCCTCAGTAGTAAGTACCTACCTAGAATTTAAGGTCTATGTAGACCAGACCTACGATGACCTCCAGTCATAGGGACGAAGGTGAAGGTGAGAATGACGAACTCTCGTGGATATTAGTGCAGCAGGTACAAATTCCACGCACGGCTTGACAGAGGCAAAGCAGAGGTCGTCCTAGTCGCTTCTTGTCAAGGAAGTTTGTGTAGGTACCTAATTTCTTTACTAGTAAAGTAAATAAGGGCAAATGTTTTTGTTCAGCTAGTCTCTCATATCTACTGAAATTACTATTGTTTTTTGTTTAAAAGAATATCTAATACACAAGGGATCATCCCCTATATCGCGAGGACTATAAATATAAACTAAACGAACACCAAGATCATCCAGACTCCGGACAACAATTTGTAGATTGCATAAACAATAATGTCCTTCGTCGGATTCAAACCCACGACCTCGCAGGGAAGCTGCTTCCGCGACTGTGGCGCCACCGAGGCAATTACTTATACCTATATTGAACCTCACCCCGCGAGGTAACCCGTTTCATTTATAAAGTGACCACACATCATATTCAAATATACATAATGGAAATCCTATAGTAGGTAATCAAATAAATCAATACCTACCTTACAATTGCCTACTTTTTTATTTTTAGTAGGTAATAGCTAGGATTGTACTTTGGGATCGTCCATTTACAAACCTGCTTAAATAATTTAGTCAATCAGTTCAGTGATTCGGTCTAGGTTTGAACTGTAACGTTAAGAGCTAGTTTTACTTTGAATAATGAAAATATCTTCGACATTATCCTAGTACAGGCATACTAAACTATATAGCACATAATCATGTTAGTAGATTTTAATTTAGCTATAATTTAAGACCATTTGTAAATTTAATAAATGATTTGATTTGATTATGACACAGAAAGAATGGTACAAAAAGGAAGGAAATGGATGTGGTGCTCTGGCTAGAACATCGTTGATGTAAATGAAAAGTTTAACAATAATATAAAGTACCTACCTGGTACATCCTCCGGGTGCGTTTTAGAATATTTAACAATCTTCGCATTGAAATAAAAGCCTTCTTCAGTTTGGCCTGCTTGCACAAAAAACAGATTTCCAAACGTATCGTAGTGAACGTCTGTGGGACTGGCTTCACCAACATGGTATGTATGAGTAACATTATAATGATTATTACCAATTTTCAGTTTAGAATTACAACCATCTCTTGAAAGATCAAATGCTACACACCATTTTACAATTAAAAATATAAAAATAATATTTTTCATATTTATAATTAACTTCGCAAGCTAGATACGACTACTTAGTATTCAAATCTAAGTGCTATTGAATAAACAACTTTATAATACTTTCTTGATAATGTTAGGTCAATGATCATTAACTAATAAATAAAACTACGGATGGATCTGTATTATTATTAATGTATATTTTTTAAATAATTGCATTCAAGTTCATAAATAAAATACTGTTATCTTTAAATTGTTGCTACAAAACAGATAGGTACAGAAGTTAATCGCCATTTAAAGTGCGCTAAAGCAACACACTCGTAGGCACCCTTCCACGGACAGAATAACATGGAACAGTTAGGAATAATCTGAGTGCTGTTAGATAATTTTGGGGAAAAAGTTTGTAGTCTCATATTTCCGTTCTCTTTGTTTTATTATCAAACGATTGATTTTCTGGGCCTCAGTCTAGGCATAATACAATCTTAAGGCCACTGCCTAACGTATCTAAATATAAAAGTGCAATACCTACTTAGATTATGAGAGACATACATGAGATTGATTGCTATACCTAGCTGCTTTGCAACATTTATTCTCATTAGTTATAATAAATTTGTACATTATAAATAAATTATAAATTCGTAGATAAGTACATAGTTTATTAACTGCGTATTGTATTAAACGATTATATTGTGTACTTTGTAATAATTAATTAAAGAGGCAATGATCCTCTTTATTTTGTTTATAAAACAACGCCATCTAGAACGTCTAAAAGTAAAGTTTATTGTTGCAACTTAAGAGCGTTTATTGGGCTCACTAGCGCCGCCAATTAAAAAAACTTATTTTGATTATAATAAGCACTCCATATTCTCTGTCAAAAAAAAAATACTAGTGGAAAAATTACTTAGATATAACTAATTGACAATTAGTTTCCGATTGAGAAGCAAAACAAGTCCAGTTACGGTGTGACGTCATAGCACAACTCGCTCAGTCTGGATCTCTCAGTCCTCTGGCGGTTTCGTAGGAAATCATGTGTTGTGCCTAAATGTAAAAATACTACTACCAAATCGCCGGAAAAGTAGGTAGTATAATAGTTGTAGAATACCTACAAAATCAAAACTACTACAGTTAATTCGCGTTTAGAATGCAATGAGTCGTAATTGTCCGCCGACCTAGCCCCGCCATCTAACCAATCAAATCTTTTAAAATTCAAATAAATTATAAGGTCAAGTTCACAATGTTCAGTTTAAGGCATTGCTTTGCTGGAATTTGTGTCAGCTGTCAACTGCATGTCAATTCTGGTACCTAAAATTCGGCTAAGTTAACTTTTAGTTGTCATGTTTTTGCTATTGCAATTGTAACCTTTTGTGGTCGTGTTAAAGTTTTATTCAGAGTGTGACAATTTGACAACTAAAAGTTAACTTAACCGAATTTTAGGTACGAGAATTAACATGCTGATTAAAACTAAAAAATATGGATAGTTCACCAATTGTCAAGTTGTCAATTTTTCAATTGGCGGCGCTAGTGAGCCTCAAAGACCCCATTAACATCAATAATATTTTCATTGTCAAACATTATAATACGATACATGAATGTCATTTTATTAGTACAGCTATTAAAA
Source organism: Schrankia costaestrigalis (assembly GCA_905475405.1). Classification (NCBI taxonomy): domain Eukaryota; kingdom Metazoa; phylum Arthropoda; class Insecta; order Lepidoptera; family Erebidae; genus Schrankia; species Schrankia costaestrigalis. Next base: position 7,779,003 of record FR997831.1, on the reverse strand, counting down.
TAATATTGTTTTATAAAACAAATTAGTTCGAAATGTATCTAAAATTAATAAACTAATTGATATACATTGTCAGTGTTCATTAAAATCATTTTAAAATGAAAAAAAAATTATTAAAACATTACTACCTACAACGGCGGGGTAAAATAAAATTAGATCCTACCCGTACCTCTAATTTCTATACTTACGTAAATAAATACATTGTTCATAAAAATATCTATTGAAATATTTGCTACATAATACTGGGATAATCATCTTATTCGTTGGTGACGGACTAAGAATAATCACCGCCCGTTCTCGTCCCCGAAGTGTAATTTAAGTTGATTAGAGGAATTTCCACAGTCATTGACGGTTGGTAAGCAGAGTTCTCGAGTTCGATTCTCGCACAATGCAATCTTTATGTAAGTAGGTATCATTAATATTTAGATTCTTCCTTGTGTTGTGGGGATTTTTTACAAATATCAATTTAACAAACGCAAAGAACAATCAGGACAATAATTTATGGATCGCACAATGAATTGCCCTGCCTAGGATTCGAACCCTCGACCTCGTCAGCCAGAAATCGCATTTTCGAGCACTTTGGCACCCCGAGGCAATATTGTCTAAAGGTACAATATGTATTTTCAGTCCGTCACCACACTCTCCCCCTTAATCATAAATGCCTTTTAAATTTTAGTCAATTGATAAGCTTAATTTCTTACGGTTTTGTTTGGTATAAGGTTGGTTTTAATTTAAATTTAAGAAGTGTTTATGAGTAAGGGGGTCTAAGTATAAAATGAACTAATAGCTACGTTCACAGTCTATAATATTATTTTCGTTGGGTTCCTCCATCTGGCATTGTAAGTACGACGGTAAGCGACCTTGTCTCTCTCCTTTAATCTTATGTATTTTCCATCTGTGACCTTGTAAAATTTTCCTGAAACAAATAAGTAATTGCTTAATAAATTATGTGTGAAGTATTCTTTTATCACTGCCATTAAACGTCCCACTGCAGGGACCTATTTGTAGTGCGATAGGAAGCCTAATTTGGCAGGTATTACTACGGTGGCTTATCTCTTTTTTTAGCGCCTTAGGGTCGTAGCACATATAACGGAACGTAAACGGATCGGCACCGCCTCGCCTTTTTCCTCGATGTCAAACGTCAAAAATCCGATTACGTTACGATTCCGATTAGTGTGCGTTGCAGTAAGGAGTTTCATACAAATAATACTGAACGGCTCGAGTTGATACGGTGCCGATCCGTTTACGTAACGTTATATGTGCTACGACCCTTAAGATAGCAGACAAGCAGGTTATCCACCTAAAGGTAAGCGGTAACCACCGTTGTAGATGTCTACAACCAAGCATATCCAAGTTGCTGCGTGTACAGAAAAATATGTGATAGCGTTCAGAAATCACCGTAACTGCTTGTTCATTCCAGAATCTACACGAAGGTGGAAGAAAAGAACGCTGGAAACAACTGCACTGGTACAAGACGACTTCTCCCTAAAGCCCGATTTACACATCGACAAGTACAGTAGAGAGTTAAGTAGTATGTTGTTGATTAAGTTGATTTGAATAGATCTCTATCCTATTTTTTGGCGAGTTAAGTACGAAGTAGCCCCCTCTCTCGCGTCTCGCCAACTTAACTCGCCAAAAAATAGGATGGAGATCTATTTAAACAACTTACTAATTAACTCGCTACTGTACTTGTCAATGTGTAAATCGGGCTTAAGGCGCGGGACAAATACAAAAGGCGTCGGGGTAAGGCAAAGCGCAGCTGAGTGGCGGGCGTTGCGACGGTAAATAAGTAAATACGACTTTCATGTGTGATTTCTTTTAAACTATCCTGTGATACTTCCCTTAGTTCGTCTTCTTACAAAACCTTAAAAGATGGGGTGATGTGTGAAACAATCATCATCATAACAGCCCATTAATGTCCCACTGCAGAGACGGGCCTCCTCCTATGACGGATTTTAAGTTTTCCTTATTTTTACTTCGTAAAGATAATATTTACGGTTAGTCCCTTAGTCGGTTTTTACGACACCCATGGGATGAGATGGGGTGGTGACATATTGTATTCTTACTCTTTCACCACACGGACATGTGTAAAACAATAACTACATTAAAATGAAACAATAACTTACTTAGTATTAAATTTCTTGTAGCAAATATCACACTCGACAGTGCCTTGTCTTAAATGTATGTCTTTTATATGCCTCTTCATGTCGTGTTGGTATGAGAATGCTTTGTCGCAGTAGTTGCACTAAAATGAAAGGATTAACACTTAATATTAGTTAACATAACTTAATTTCTCACGGTTTTTTATTTTTTATTTAAAGTATGGCACACTTACAGCAATACACACAAACATAAATGATTAAATTATAAATTATCATTAAACCATCAATTTATCATAACATCCCATGAAGAGCCCACTGAAGGTAATACCATCCTGGTCCCGTCTAGGGTTGGTATATCAAGTTTAAGTCTTACTTCTTTAATACAGTTATTAAATAAATATTCCTCAAACTTTCACACAACGCCATCTAGTCCCAAACTAAGCAAAGCTACTAGACAACGGATAAACATACACAAATATTTTATTGTTTTGTTAATACATACATATTATACATAGAAAACACTCAGACCAATGCAAACAATCATGTTAATGCACACAAAGATTTTCTTTGGGCGGGAATCGAACCCGAGACCTCTGCGTAGCAGTCATGTTATATAACCACTACGCCATAGAGGTCGTCTATTAGTTGTTAACTTAGTAAGATGTCCCTCAGACGCCTATTACAGATGGCAAGTAAGGTAATTGTAAGTTCGTGTATTTTTAGTCCGTCACTACGCCGAAAATAATAATTTACAAAGAGAATTGAAGTTACAGTTAACTAATGGTTGATCCCTTCGGGTCTAGGGGCACCAAACCATCACTGTGCCCGTCTAATGCGCCTCCAAGAAGAAGAGTGCTTATTTTAAAGTGTTAGATAAGGTTAATACCAGTTACTTCGCTGTAACAGAGTGAAATTACAGGGCTGGAGGTGGTGCCTCAACGATAGGAGAGCAGACACTTTAAACTTTTTACTACATCTTGTAAAAAAAAGCATAAAGCTTTCCACCAGGCTAGTGCCTTGTTCTACTCGTTAAAATGTGGTTTAAAAATAATAAAAACAAACATTAGTCATTTTATCAGAAGATCATCAAGATACATACCTTAAATGGTCTATTAGTACTATGAACATGTCGCATATGCTTAGCTAAATTACTGGAAGTTGTCGTTGCCTTCGGACATTGCGAACATTTGAAAGGCTTATCGACCATGTGTGATCTCTTATGTACTTTCAATAGATCCATTGTTCTGCCTTGGTAAGGACACTGTTCACATTTGAAAGGAAATACGTTTTCGTGAATACCCCTGAAAAGAGAAAAAGTATAAGCTTATAGCGAAGCACGCGGCGGGCACCGTGGCAGCGCACGCTCGTCTCGATCAAATCGACTAGTTTTATGTTGGTCTCGGGCATAGCTTCATTGAGAATTGAGCCGCCGTCGTGCGCTCCGCCGCGTACGCCGCAGCGCGTGACGCGTCGCTGCCATCCGCGGGCTCGGCCGCAAAAAACGCTCTATTTCAAACAAATGTGTCTAAAATCGCTTTTCCGTAAACGCACTAAGTAATACAACAACATATATTTGAATTCAGTGCAGGCCGCGCCGCTCAACGCAACGCCCGACGTCCCGCGTCTCCGTAAATGAGGCCTTAGCCTTACAAGTTGCTTAGAACACGATATGGAAAGTTTCACCATTCATTGAATAACGCCATCTATCGCATGTAACAAAAACAAGACCAATGTGAAACTGCACTTCATGTATAAATTTAAAATAGCGATGAAGGGTAGACCTGTCGTGTGTAGTAAAGTACTAAAACACGACTTAGGTACAATGTAAATGCAAAGGTGCGCTATTCTAATCTAGCCTGTCGAGTATGTGTAAATCGATGTGGAATACTCGGTAAAAAACCTTCGAAATTATATGTTGTGTAGGTATCGATGTGGCGAATTTTCACACTACCGTTAGCCGCGTAACGTTACTTTAGGACCGTTCATCGCTATTTAAACTTCTATATTCAGTAGGTATTACAGATATAACATGGCATACAAAAGTAAATATTTAAATATACATACATATGAACTAATAAACTTGCATTAGAATAAGCTGTCTTCCCACATATATCACATAGAAATTTCTTCTTAGTTATTTCTTCAGGTGGCTTTGGCACTTCTGTTAATACATTATTGCATATTGCTAAATGATTATTGTATGTGGGCTGAAAATATAAAAAAATAATAATCAGTCAAAGTACACACCTTTCTGAATTTAAAACATAGGAAGATGTGCAGTCTTGGCATCAAGGTATCTGCAGGGATCATCATAACAGCCCATTAATGTCCCACTGCAGGGACGGGCCTTCTCCCATGACGGAGGGATACTTGGCCTACTAATACCACGCTGGCCAGACGGATTGGTATAGGGTTTAATTTCAAGTTTTTCTTCTTTTTTTCTCGTAAAGATAATATACACGATTAGTCCGTTAGTCGGTTTTTACGACACTTAGGATGAAATGGGGTGGTGACATATTGTATTCTTACTCCGTCACCACACGGAGGTCTGCAGGTATACTATACTTAGTGTTATTCTTTAGTGGGGTTTCACAAGAAGACAGTTTTATACCCCTGAGTTTCATTGTACTCAAATAGAGTGTCTCTCTATTTCTCTATATTACCTAGTGTTGAAGAACTATCGATAGTTGACCTTGTAAAATAGTCACAGTATCGATAGTGTCGATACTATCGATACTATACTTACTATTCTATAGTATTACTTTTTGATAGTGTCGATAGAATCGATAGTATTGATGTTTTATAATCAATACTATGGATAATATCGATAGTATCGATACAATTGATTATCGTTCGTTATCAATTCATATAAATATCAGTCAATAAACCTCAACAACACAATACTTTATATATCTTGAGGAACCTCAGGAAAAATAATGTAAATAATTAATTTTGTTCTGCTAATGCAGTTACCACCAAGTTCACTATAATGCAAAAGTAATACTATATTGTATATCTTTCTCTCTCATTGTAGATAGTATCGATTGTTTGTTGAAATAAGAGCAACAATAGTGTCGATACTATCAATAGTATTAATAATAAAATATCAATACTATCGAGACTATCGATAGTATCGAAAACCAATACTATCGATAGTATTGATGCGTATCAATACTACTATCGATAGGTCTATCGATATTGTGACTATCGCCATTACAATAGATACTATCGATAGTGCTATCGATAGTTCGATATATTGTTGCAACACTAATATTAACATTAATGATAAGTAGAAAAACAAGAATACTCAAAAGAGGTGATTATTAATCCTACTAATATTATAAATGCGAAAGTTTGTGAGAATGGATGGATGGATGTTTATTACTCTTTCACGCAAAAACTACTGAATGGATTTTGATGAAATTTTGAATATAGGTAGTTTAGGGTGTAGAATAACATTTAAGCTACCTTTACAACGCAGGTAAGGCCGCGGACATCAGCTAGTAATATATATTAAAACTAACCATATCATTAAACTCTTTACCACAGGATGAGCAACCCCATAGCTCTGAATTGTCTTCTGAGAAAACTGGTGATGGAATATTGAAGGAATCCTCACTGTCTCCTTTTGTTTCACAGTTATTTTGTTCATACTTTTGAAATTCTAAGTTAAATTCTGAAAAATAAAATTACAAGTAAGTACAATGGTTGGTGGCTAATACTGTTAATATATATTTAGAGCAAAGTGGATCCCGGTATCAGTGGAAACAGCTCAATGTGGTCCGTAGGCAACTCAACCTGATACCGGGATTGGTAACTAAGTAGTTATGTATTTCAGCTTTTACTACTCCACTAAACATGAAATTATGACGTTAAGTAATCCATCAAATATGACCTTAAATAAAATGTACCTTTCTTTATTGATAACTCCATTAAAACCTTATTTGTTCTTTGACACATTTCTCTGAACATAATGCACCCATTCAACAGGTCCAAGCAATTTTGACACATATTTTTGGGAGAGTTATCAGATTTATTTATCTAAAAATAAATAAAAAATTTAACTTTAAAAGTATTATACTTACCTAATTAGGTATTCAAAAACCAAAATGTTTTGAGAGTAATTACTCTCAAAACATTTTGGTTTTTGAACATGATGTTTCTTAAACTACTATAGATATTAATATCAAACTCTGTGTAGCACTAACTAATAAATTAAATCAAATAAAGGATACACCAAACTTTCCTTAAAAAAGTGCAGATTCCAAACTAAGTCCGACTAGGCAAGTGTACTTGCATTTTATATAAAACCAATAGCTTGCATTAATTAGCACATACCTACTAGAATTTATTACTTAAGTACTAATACTTTTTATATAATTAATTAATCGTGTAAGTATATTTTTTTAGATATAAAATAAAATAAAACTTCACAATTTATTACAAAAGTCTATGTGAAGAAAATAAGTTATGTGACATCTATTATCTACCTCTGTAGATTATCTCTAATCTATCATCTGTTATCTACTTACTCACCGTAATTCCTGAAAAATGTTGAATTTCCTCAGGGATATTTGGCTGCACAAAATTATTAAATATAGGAATGTCTCCCTTTTCTTGATTACAAATCCTACACATAGTTAAATTTATCTTCTTGATCTTATGACTGAAAACATTTATTTATAACATTTAATTTAAAAGAATATGTTAATCTAATATCTTATTTATTTATAGCAGGCTGAAGCTGACTACAGAAGTACATACATTTTCCTTTTCTTTTTCTTCTTATTTTTCTGGAGGGCGTTAGCGAACAGCATTGATTTTATTAACAATAAACTAGTCATTATATTCTTAATTTTAAGGAAAATCAATAGATTTTTATCAGTCAATGAATACAAATAAACACAAAATTATTTTATAAATATTTTGATGCTGTTTTCTTTCTCTTTTTAACTCTTGTACTTGTCCTTGTCTTTCTCGAGTTTCCTTTGACATTTCGTTTGTTGCTTGTGATCTCTATCTTTCATGGCGAGGGATCAAAACTAGACCTATTCGTCATTTGCCGACTTTCGCTCTTAGTCGATCTTTGTCTTAGAACTCTTAGAAGACTTGTTTTCAAAAGCTGACTACGAGAAAGCTATTTTTTCCGATACACACTACTAAAAATAGGTGTGGAACATATTTAAATATGTATTTCTCACAGTATTTCTCATGTTGTAGACTATTATTAAGCACAACGACAAATTATAATAAGTTGTCGTTCTGTTTCGAGGGCTTTCGTGGTCTTACGGCAGGGACCATGCCCTTAATCATTTTTGAAGATGCGCAATTTTCTCAAAAGTTCTATAATGACTGTAAGAACTGTTGTTCTAACTATAAAAATGCTGGTTTACAGTCTATGGACAAGGACATATCCACACGGACGACGTCCGTGGGCATATTTGATTGATTTGACAGTTTGACAGCATAATTTTCATTAAAGTTTGTGGTACAATTTCGGGAGTTGTTGATTAATTATTTATTTACTATTTATATCACACAGTTCTTCTTATTTGTTGGTGTATAAGTATGTAATTTAATTAAATAAAAATAGACGTCAAATATCACAGTTTCGACGGCGAGAAGACAGATTTTTTAAGCAGTACAAAATGTACAAGAATCTTATTTTTTAGTTTACTGCTACAGCTGTTCAGTTCAATTTATTGACAAAAAATACGAGATTAATATTAATGTGCGTCAAAAAATTTAATGTGTTATTTTAAGAACAAATATATAATAAACAGCCCTTTGTGGTATACATCTTAGCTATCATGGCAGTCTATTTAACAAAGAAGATGTTGTCTAAAATGAATTTAGTGCAATATCCCTGCGGGTCATCCACAGAAGAGGAAACATTTTCCGCTGGAGATCATTGGCACAAGCTAATGTTAGGAGTGAGGTTTGTAAAAGAAATGAAGTCTTAAAATCTTATCATCATACAAAACTTACTAACTACATTACCAATACGAATCTACTTAACCTGGTGTAGTCAGTTCATATTGTCGACGATACTTCAATAACGCTGAACTACTATTTGCAATACCGCGGAACTACAAAAAGTAGCGAAATTCAAAATTTCATGTCACGCTGCCCTAAGCTCCCATTATATATTATAATAAATCTAATATCCCATTCCACAGACTGATTACCTGATACACTAGAAACCTAATATTTCAATAAGACCGCTTTATCATTTTAAATACTCAAATTATAAAGTTTATTTTATCTCCTGGAAAGAAATCAATCTTGTAGTTATGCACTATTGCAAATAGTAGATGAGGGCTTTTGCAGTATCGTCGACGATATGTTGTTTGTAATTCGTATCAATACTATTACAAAATTACAGTAGTGTTGTAATATTTTAGTCATGTCTGTATATTATTAATTGATGTAAACATAGCCTTCAACATTGTCAGATATGAAATTCCAATTGTTGGATATTGCTTTAAAATGTTTGTCATGTTATTGTACCTACAACAATTGTGGTTCCATATGTAGGAATTGTTTAAATCATGAGTGTTTTTTTATGTTTCAGCAATAGAACTGTGGAATTGAGCAAAGATATGATATGTAGAGTATGTGCTAAGAGTGGATGTACACCACTTACAGATCAAGTTGATGGATACAGTATTATAAGTGCCTTGAGAAGCGTCAGTAATATGATGGTATGAATAATTATTATCTGTATTATAACCTCTGCTTTATAATGACCCTATGTAGTTAGAGTAATACTTTTAATTTAGAACACAATGCTAAGTGAGTTATCATTTAGGAGAATGTTGCTCTCTGCGGTTAAGTTATCATGCACTTAGTTTGCTTATAGAACCTGACCTCATGCAGCAGAACACAACCTATCTAAAATCCTTTAAAGATTGCAAATATTTTATTCCAGTAATCTCTTAATAATTGATATAACTTTAAGTAAATATTATTAAGCTTAATAAACATCATAAACGCTAAGGTAAGATATAAAAATAAATTATTCTCGCATTTCAGGTAGAACTTGAGGACTCTCTTCCTAAATATATTTGCACAAATTGCCTTGAATCTCTGAAGTTTGTGTTTCATTTTAAAAAATCATGTGAGGCTTCAGATGTGAAGTTCAAAAAAATCTTGAATCCAACAGGTAATTCATTATTACATCACATTTATACATTAGTAGCTGATGCCGGCAGCTTCACCCGCGTAGTATAGGTAGCTTAAATGTTATTCTACATCCTAATCTACCTATATTCCAAATTAAATTACTGAGTTTTTGCGTGAAAGAATAACAAACATCCATCCATCCATACATCCTCACAAACTTTTACATTTATAATATTAGTAGGATCATTTAAGTAGTCTAGTTAGGTATTTAATATTTATTTGTATGATTACTTACTATCATGATATCTAAAGATGTGCATCTTCCACTGTCCTGTGCCTCCCTCTTTTACGGCTTGTGTGGGGTCTGCCAACCCTACAAATAAATTTACTATCCTACTAATATTATAAATGCGAAAGTTCGTGAGGATGTACTGATGAATGAATGGATGGATGTGTGTTACTCTTTCACGCAATAACTACTGACTGGATTTTAATGAAATTTGGATTATAGGTAGTTTAAGGTGTAGAATAGCATTTAAGCTACCTATATGACGCAGGTGAAGCCGTGGTCAACAGCTAGTATAATTTTATATAATTAATAATTATAAATTAATTATTAATTAATTATTAATTTATTAATTATTTTATTTTATTAATTTTTATTTTTTATTTTATATAATTTTATTAAAAGTATAGTTCTAAGCATGTCTGTATTAGCTGTATATCTATACAATATGAATTGTGATAAATACCTATGTAAAATAAATGCCTTTTATAGAAGCTGTAAGTAACATAGTAAATTAATGTATATTTTATAAATATTTTAGGTAGTGCACCTCCTTCATATCCATACTCAAAACATGACTTCCAATTGATATTGCATCAAATGAAGGAGAAAAGACTTAGGTATGAAGAAAACCAAGTTAGAGAACAACTAAGGAAAGAAAAATTGGAACAGAAGAAATCTCCTAAAACTAAGAAATTCACTTGTTCTCCTTGTGATATAAATTTTCCTGATAAGGTAAAGTCTTTGGAATTATTTTATAAACAAAAGATATGATGTACCTAATTGGTGTCTATGACATGTACTTATGTGCGACAGCATAATTTTTCCAAGAGATTAGAATTACATGACTAAAGTTTTATATAAGTGTATTCAAGCATAAGCTCCGGTGGTCTTATTAGTAAGACATATTATACTAAGAATTAGCGGGCTCGAATTTTGCCTCTGGAGTACTGGCCAGCCTTTTTATATTTTTTCATTATATTTATATAAAAAAACCTCAGGGATATTGAAAAATAGAAGTCCGAAAGAGAGGCCTTTGCCTTGCAGTGGGGCAGCAAAAGGCTCTTGATAATAATCATTTTTAAATTTTTTGTAGGACAAGCTGGTAGCTCATCGCAGGGAACGTCAATGTATGCGAAGAGCGTGCGATGTTTGCGGTCAACTAGTCGTGAGCATTGCGCAACACATGCGTCACATACATAAAAAGAGTGTGCCTCATAAGTGCCCTACTTGCGGCAAGGAGTTTCCTATTATTGCTAGACTGAAAAATCATATGTAAGTGTTGTCATCAAATAAATTTCCTGAAAAAATGTTGACTATATCTTATACACAATTTAATTCAGACTATTTCAGGCCACTGATAGATTTGATCCTCTTCTAACACCATCATAACAAATGTTTCTACACTTTCCATAGTCAGACAGATTGTGAAACATTTTAAAGTCTTTAGGCCACTTATTTGGGAGCTAACTTACCTTATAATTCTCAAACCCTTACTCTTCCTCACGATGTTCTGCGTCCTTTAATATGTCTGCAGATATCACAAGCCCATTGTCACATTGCTAAATGATACATTTAGTATTGAACTCATTGGTTTATAACCCTTATTCTAGAATGTATGCTTAAATTATAATTATTCAGTTAGAAGAAAGAAAGAAAATAGGTTTATTAGGCATACAAAGGTTTCAGCTCAGCTTAAGCTATGGATGAGAAGACCGCAGCGCTGATTTTCAGCTGAACCTCTCGGGTCTGCTACGGACTTTTGAATCCATATAAGTACAAAAATAAAATAAAAATAAGTAAGTTAAGCTTACTTCTTGCTTTTAACAGTAAGTAATACTTAAACGCAAATTTATTCCTAACAGGTTGGTCCACACAAACACATTCAACTTCTTCTGTGATCTCTGCCCTTACAAATGCAAGCACAAGTATTATTTAGTGATGCATATGCGTACCCACACTGGTGAGAAGCCATACAAGTGCCAGCAGTGTCCCGCTACGTTTGTCAACCCTTCGAATCTCAATAAACACAAGCTGACACATCAAGATAAACAGTTTAAAGTAAGTTTCGCCTGTTATTATTAATAGATATTTATTAAGTTTAAACTAGTAAATGTTCGGGAATACATAAATGTCACCATCTCATGATTGGTGTTGAAAAACAAACAGACACTCCAATTTTATTTATATGTATAGATGTATAGATAATCACAGTTATATTATTCTTAATTTCTATTTTCAGTGTACATTGTGCGAAAAGGCGTTCCGTACGAACACAGCTCTAAGAGAACACCACGAGGCGTCACATATGAACATCAAACACACCTGCAACTATTGCGGACGTACCTTCTGTTACAAGTATGTATTAACTACGAGTTTATTGCGTTTTGAATATTTATTATTCTTTCCCTAATAGTATTGTATAATTAGTTGATGTGGATTGTAAATAATATTTTATTTATTGATGTTATAAATATATCTGAAACGTTAGTTTTAGACATCAAGATATGTAAAAACTAACGGTAAAATATCAAAATTAACTGAATTAATTTAAAATCGTCTCTATTTTAAATAGTTCCTTGTCCATCGATTTAAATTATTATGTTGATTTATCAGTAACAGTTTCTTACTGACGTCATAGTTTGGTTGCGAATATTTTGTTAAGCCTAAATATTTTCCACAGATCCGATCTTCGCAAACACGAAATCCGTACACACAATCGTATGAAACGTGATTACATAGGTGGCGAGCCTACTTATAAGCAAGTTGAAAGACTACAGAAAATTCAAGAGAGTGAATTGGAAAAATGGCGGGCGCAAGAAATGACAATAGCTCAGGCAGTGCCTGTAGTACAGCCTACTTACATAGATCAACCCAAGGAGTTTATAACTAATCAAGCTATTTATTTCTGTGATGAAAATGGCATGCTGCAACAGCAAACACCGCAATTGAGTAAGTTTAACATTATCTGTTTTTGTGTCATGTATCTATTTTTTATAAAAAAAGTTTAAACAGTCTTAGCTGTCTGTTAATTTATTTCGTTTACAAAAACTAATCTAACTATTTTTGTACCACGAACAGACATAATGGACACAAAGTGCTTCTAGCTGCACAAATTAGACAATTTGTATAGACTATTGTGAGTCTAGACTCAAAGACAAATAATTGTCTAATTTGTAGATCGCGTAAATTATATTGCGTGAGATTCGAATACGCTGTCAGCGAATGCAATCCGGACTATCCGTAATCCGAAAAATCCGGATATCCGCCCATTTTTACTCGGGTTGTAAATCCGGATTCGAAAATTAAATCCGCGGATTTTCTGAATAATAAGAAATTGTAATGTTACAGTGGATATGGCGTTATTCAAAGATAGTGGTTCACCAGGACGTTATAAGGCGGCCGCTTACAAGCATCTTCAATGCATTCCCCCTACAAGCGTTGAAACAGAGCGTGCTTTTTCTACAGCAGGAATTATGTGTAACCGAATTCGCAGCAGGTTACACAACTTTAGATGATTTATTATTTTTGAGGTCACATTTTGATAGCAGCAAAGTTAATGCAGACATCTACAACATAAAAACTTTACAGGAGAGCACTTTTAGTAAAAAAAGTTACCATTTGAGAATTAACAACCAATTAAAATTAAAGTTGGCAGAATGAATTAAAATAACCTTTTTTATATACCTATTGTATAAAGAGTTTTATCCCTATGTTGTCATTTTAAAAATAATGTACCTATATTCTATTCGCGTTTAGAGTGCAGTGAGTTGTCATTGTCCACCGACCTAGCCCCGCCGCGCCGTCTAACCAATCAAATCTTTTAAAATTCAAATTAATTGAATTTTAAAAGGTTTTATTGGTTAGACGGCGGGGCTGTCACTTCATTCTAATAGAATAGGATATAGATGTATTTTTATACATAGAAAGATATCTTACGTGGAAGAAGACATCTACCTAATAATCGTACATACGTCATAGTCAGTAGTCGCCACAAAAGAGGTCATTTCGATATAAAATATTATAATATAAACTGAGTAATAAGTTCTGAGACTTTCTTTTATGAATATTTAATGTTATAAAAGCGACATAAACATTCCATTGATGTTCTAAAACAAAACAATACTTATTAAATTTGTCAACAAAAATATTGTAGATGTCTTCATTTACGTAAAGTAGGTACCTACTTAGGTAAGTAAGAACTTTAAACAAAATAAATTCATTTAAAAGACAGCAAAACGGTACGCGCAAAAGCAAGGCAAGTGACTGTTGTCTTTATTTAGGTTAAAATCATCTGTGGATGCTCCAAAGTAATTTCTTTTTTTAAATAAAATTTTACCTAAAATAAATTTAATGCCGAACTTTAGGAAAAGTTATATAAGGCTCATTTTCGTAAAACAAAGAAATTTGCAGAAATGTAGTTGTCCGCATTAACTTGGCCGCCATCGATTTTATGTCTTACTAGCTGACCCGTGCCCACTTCGTTGGGCGGCGAAAAAATTCGTCCGTTTTTTAAACATATTTCATTACTTTTCCACTCCTATTTGTCATAGCGTGATACTATATAGCCTATGACACTCCCCGATAAATGGACTATTCAACACAGAAAGAATTTTTAAAATTGGTTCATTAGATCCAGAGATTACCCCTACAACGTCACAAATACGCAATCACACAAACACACAAACTTTACCTCTTTTTTAATATTAGTATAGATAAGTATAGAAGTATACTTAGATAATTAGATAAACTGATTCACTCCTTTTACAGAATTGTTTTAGATCCTTTTAATCATTAGGGAAAACAATTTACTGGTTCACTGTACAATAACGTCATCAGTTGGAGCACGGGACCTAGCAAGTCCCCGTGCTTCACCCAGAGGTGGAGAACCTAGGTCGAGCACGGGTCCGGACCCTAATAAACCAACACCTTTTTAAAGACACAACTTTAGAGACTGCTTCAAAAGTCATACTGGCAGACATGTGCGAAGGTTGTTCTTTCAAGGAGAATCTTAACACCGCGATACAAAAATGACGTCACACGTACAACGTCATCTGTTGTCAAATTTATAAGTGAGAATTAATGACATAGCATAATATAAATGAATACATTTGGACGTCACGTTATGGTAGAATAAGATTTAAAAAAAATCTAAATTACTATTACTGACTAAATTTAAAAGGCGTTTATGAGTAAGGTGGTTAATGTTTTAAAAGAATATAGAGTCTAAAGACTGCGCAAAAATAAAACGGGAATTTCTTAGGTAAAGACCTATTACACATGTTGGCATGTCCATTGATAAATAACTAAATAAACTGCCTCGATGACGCGGCGGTGGCATTAGCTGGCTGGCGTGCATGAGGTCACGGGTTCGGTTTACATGGAGGACAATACTTTGTGTGATCCACAAATTATTGCTCTGAGTCTGGATGTTCTTTGTGTCCGTTAAATTGATGTTTGTAAAGTCCCCCGCGACACAGGGCTTGATACCTCATGTATAGTGATTCGTATTTTGTCTATAAAATCAATTAAGTAACAAATTATTGTTAATTATTAACATTGAAAAAAATACATAACTGACAATAAAATATAGAAATACAATCACAAAACATGAAATTATTGTTAAATGTGTTTGTGCTTATTTTATTTATTCAAAAATACTGCACGCAGCTTATCTCAAAATATATTGCAATCTAAGTTCGTAAGATGGCGCTATTTGATATTTCACTTCGAAAACACTCATAAAACTAAAACTATTCTTGAGCACTTATAAATATCTTTTGATAGACTGAACCGATTGCAATTAAACAAAAACTAAATGGAACTTGAAGTTACCCTCAATCGTTGTGTATAAAAGTCATCTACATTGCTTACGTACATTTTACGTTATATTTAAAAATATTGCACGCAGTTTAAGTCTTGATGCAGTTCAGTCTAAGTTTGAAAGATGGCGCTGTTTAATATTAATTAATTAAATTCAAATATCTTTTGTTAGACTGAACCGATTGCAATGAAACAATGACTAAATGTAACTTCAACTTAATCTTAACCGTTGTGTATAAAAGTCATCTACATTGCTTTCGTAGATTTTACGTGATGCCCGAAATAATTTTCAGTATACAGATAAACAGACAAACATACAAAAATTCTAAAAATGCCGGAAATGGGGTCTGTTGGTTGTCCTTTAACACCCTGGCTATTTTTTTTTTATTTCTTTATAATGTACAAAAACGACTTTTCTACAGTTTTATTATATGTATAGATTAAATAACAGTCTTTTTAAAATTAAGTTAAATAAAAAGAGGTTAAATTATTTTGTTACTTTTGTTATGTTATTAATTTTTCAAGAAGTCAATTATTTATGTTTACCTACCTGAATTTCTATTTATTTTAACTTTTAATTGTTTTAGTAACGTTACTCAGCTGGCAGTTCACGAGTTATACACAGATTATTTTAAATATTCGGATTATTTCCGTGTGTAATCTTTATTAATTTGAGGAGCAGTTTTAATAGTCTTATTTTTGATCTCCAAAGTTTTATTTTAATTTGTACTTATTATTTTGATTTGAAATTGAATAAAAAAAATTACAAAAACAAAATAAAAATCGATTATATTCATATGTTTTGATTTTCCAGTGTTTTCATTATAATCCATTTACACAAGTATAAGAAACATCACATTTATAAACTAATTTAAGTGGATTTGTTTAATTTTATACAAAATCCGTAAAATCCGGATAATCCGGATCGGACCAAAAACCCGTTCTTAAAAATCCGGATTTTAAAACAGAACGGATTTGCATTCCCTAGCTGTCACACAGGCCATTATTGTTTTTACCTATGAAATTGCCGTTTTGTACGAAGATTTTATCAGAAGTTAGAAAGACCTAATATTTTCAACAGTTTTGTACTGTCATCTATAGACTTTTTTTACAAAAAAGCAAGTAGGTAGTATGCTAACAAGAAAGCATTTTAATAGTATTTGTTCTATTGTTTCAGTTCAACCTCAAGCTGTGGAGTTGTCTTTGTAAGTACAAAATGATACATTAATTATTGTATTAATCTCTTAACAAAAAAAAAACTTTTTACTTTAATCATTTTCTATATTTAAAAAATACTTACTATATTTTAATAACAAATTGATAGACTAACGGCCGAATACTCATACGTCTGTTAAAGTAAAGCGGAGCTTAAACTAGAAATTCTCATACTAAATGTCTAGTTTAAGCGCCGATTTACTTTATCAGACGTTTGAGTATTCGGCCGTTTATTAGGCGTCGTTGACTAAATGTTTATTTTGTAATAATATGTCTTTTTTTTAGGCCCGAATTGTCGTTGAAGAAGGATGAGGTCAAAATGTATGAACCCCAACCAGGAATGCCATATTTTTAAGTAAACTGTTAAAGGAATAGTACCTATATTATTTAATTAATATTAGTGCTTTTGTATGCGTTATTTGTAAGATGTTTATTATGCAAAATATTACACATTTGAAATAAGACATAATAATAAAATCATATAAAAAATAGTAAAATAATAAAGCTATTATCGGTATAATGTATTTTAATTCTTTAATCCTTGAACATTGAATTTAGTCACCGCTCGTTTTCGTTACGATCAGGACCAGCGTATAACTCTTATTATTATTATTTATATTTTATTATTTATATCTTATTATTTTATTATTATCATATCACCAACTGACCTCCACTGCTGAATCGGGTTCCGACTAATATTTCCACGTTTTGTTTACGTTGTCTTGTGCTATGACGCCGGGAAAGTGATGCATGGGGTGAATGCATCAGTTTGCAGCCACCAGTGCACACCGTACTGCGGGAAGGTCGAAGTTAGTACTTAAGTATTAGCCACCGCTTGTAAATCTAAATGGTAAGACAATGTTCAATGTTATACATACGGTGCAGTGTTTTTATTTTTTTTTATTTTACATTTTAATGATAGGTACAAATAGGTAATTAAATAAAAGCATTTTATGTACCTACAGCTTAAAATAAACTAGGGCCATATAGCTGCATTATACAAACCCAAACATTACACACATTCTCACCAAACACTACTGTGTCACTTACCTACCACATTTTGTTTCCATACCAGATGGTTGGTATAAGCCCTAGAGTGTACCTATCTATTCGCGCTATTTATCCCGTTCGACTCAATCAAATTGCCATGACATAATTAAAATATAATCAATGCTTATTATGTGAAATTCCTGACAGAAGGTATTCAGTTGGACTTGCATAATTTACAACTTAGATAGTAATCTGTTATATAATTAATTGATGCTCATTCCAAAAATAGTGAAGTTTCCCATAGTCAAATTACGTAATCCTAGAACTTAAACTATTAATTCCTAATAGCTAAATCTAAACGGGAATGCGATTAAATCCTATAATCGCTACAAGTAACTTAATCGGAGCACATTTATTACGGCCTGAATATTCCGGAGTAGCTATTAATCGCTTGTTACGGATCCACGGAATAAACAATTTGCTTAGTAGCGATGGCGATGGGGTAAAGTGATCACGATTTATTATTAACATTAATTTTCAAAATTATTAGAAGGTTCTGGTAACAAATCGTTATATAGACATAGGTAGGTAAAAAGAAAATAGGTGTGTATGAAGCCGAAAAAGGTTTTACCTGCTTCTTTATATATTCTTTATCGTGGACAAATTATGATCGATAGCGTTACACGTGCGGCGTCGTTGCAAAAATAAGAAATATACCTAGATTATATTATCCGTAGGAGATTTTTAAATAATGTTATATTTCTAGAATATAGGTAGTTACAGTCCCCAGCGATAAATATCTATGTGCAATATTTATGGCCGGGTACTGTTCATAGATCAAGTAAATAATATAGGAAGGTAGCTACATAGATCAGGTAAAATAATATGTTATTACTAAAGACAAAAATCTGTTATGGGTTAAATTCTTCAATGTGTTTTAGATAGAACAAAGATAAGCTTAGAATCTTATAGTCAGGTAGATTTATATCAGTATTCCAGTCTAATAAATCTTTCAATAAAGGTTGTTCAAGCACATGCGAGCTCAAGAACTCGGGAATTATGCCAGTATGTTAGAAAGGAATTTAGTGACGTAAGGAATTTGAGTCTTAGTAAGTAGAGACAAATTACGCGCGTACATTTTGAGGTAGCTACAAAGCGTTAGGATTAATGGAGTCTGCCAACTACACCGTACCATACCATAACCGTGCTATGAACGTCTCAGACAAAAAAGTATTCTTTGATTTAAAACATGAGACTTTGCCCACTAGACCGTTCCGTAACCGCGGCTAGTACTGTCGTTGTTTTACTTTACGTGCCTGATCGAGAAACTGGTAAACTGCTCTTGAGGAGGACCGCAGGGTGTCCTACCCTGCGGTCCTCCTCAAGAGCAGTAAGTAGCACGGTCATGGTATGGTACGGTGTAGTAGGCAGACTCTTTTAGACATAATTAAATATTATATGACTATTTGTTAGATATTATGAAACTATTTTACATCGAG
This sequence comes from Schrankia costaestrigalis, assembly GCA_905475405.1. Classification (NCBI taxonomy): domain Eukaryota; kingdom Metazoa; phylum Arthropoda; class Insecta; order Lepidoptera; family Erebidae; genus Schrankia; species Schrankia costaestrigalis. The sequence continues at coordinate 7,759,966 of FR997831.1, read as the reverse complement.
GTCAATTGGCAAGATTATTGTGATATGGTCAAAAGTGACATCGTCACTCATCTATCCTGTGATGTGGCGTGGAGGTGCAGGAGTTCTCAATAAAACATGTTGCTCGTTCAATGTCATTTAATGTAGTCTCACAAAACATATTATTAAAATATTACAAAATAATAATGGTTAATTACGCAGTACTTAATATTAAATTGCAATCTAACAATATTCGTACACGTGAGGTTTACTTATTGCTAAATCAAATACGTAATATCATATTACATTACAACTCCCCCGAAAAAGCTCTAGCACCCTTCCCCTTTTCGAAAAAAAAATATTACAATTAAAAAAAAAATAAACATTACAAAATGTTTTAACTATTGTTTTTAATTAACTACATTAAAAAAGGTTTTTTTTTGTTTTTATAATAAGTAATAAAAATTATAACATAATTATGAAATAAAATTTCTTAACATTAACTATAATACCTCTTAGTGTTATTCTTATGAATTAAATATTCTTTATTATCTTTTAAAATCTTAACATTAGGTGAAACTTCCTCAATAACTTCATAGGGACCGTTATAGACATTTTGAAGTTTATTTCCAGATTGATTTTTTATGAGAATAAGGTCACCCTTTTTGTAAGTTACGGAGTAAGTTTTCTTGTCATACATTAGTTTTCTTTTTAATTTACTGTCTAACAAATTTTGCTTAGCATCATACTGTGCTCTCTGTAATCGATATTTCATTTCTTTTGGGTAATCATTATAGTTATACAGGGGCTCTACTGACATTCCAAAATCTGAAGGTAATTTACAACACTTTCCAAATACTAATTCGTATGGGGTGTATTTTGTTTCTGTGTGCACTGTAGTATTGTACGAAAATGACCAGAAAGATAACCAATCACTCCAATCAATAACATTTCTATCGCATTGAATACGAAGGTATGATCCTAAATGTTTGTGACTGTTTTCCAACGAACCTATTGTTTCGTGATGGTATGGTGTGGAATTTAAATGTTTAATTTTTAATATTTTACACATATTTTCCATAACACTAGACATAAACTCTGTGCCCTTGTCTGTAATGATTTCGTTAGGCACACCGTATCTTAAGATAAAATTAGAAACAAATATTTTTGCTACGGATTCGGAATCCTTGCTCGACATGGCATATACCTCTACAAATTTTGATAAATCACATTGTAAAGTCAAAATGTATTTATTATTGTTAATATCAGGTGGTAAAGGACCCATGATATCTAACGCGACTCGTTCAAATGCTGAGTTTGCAGTACTTGTTATAATCATTGGCTCTCTTACGTGGCGATTAGAGAATTTATTATATTGACATTGTGGACATTTTTTAACATAATTTATAACGTCATTTGTCATACCTGGCCAATAGTAATATTTTTTTAAATTACCTATCATTCTGTTTATACCCGCGTGACCGCTTGTGGGTAACAAATGAAAATCATTTAATATAATAACTTTATCTTCGTAATTGAAAATTCTTATTATATCTTTTGTAATTAAAAGTTTTGGTACCTTTATTTGTAACTTTTTTATATAACTTGCAAGTATTTTTATATTAGTTGTATTTTCTCTACTTTTTATAATTAATATTTCACTTATATTTTCTTTTTCACACAACGATCCTAAATCTCTCGCTAACTCCGTCGGGGTAGATAACGATCGAGTATTTAGGTAAATAGTGAAACTTGAAGGTACATACGTGCAATAATTATTATTAGAAATGTTCTTAAATTTTTTTTCATCGATAAAAACTAATTCTATCACGTCGTTTGGTTTTTTAAGAATCTCTACAGTCTCAGGTTGATCAGGCCTGCTACTAGTAGAAGAGTCATCTGTCAAATTATTATTATCAGTGGATATCTGAGAGGATAACCGTTTAGCCTGTGCTCTCGTCAATACAGAAACTGATTGTTCATTAATAGATTTTAAATTGTCACGAGTAATTATCACCGGGAGTCGACTTAATGCGTCTGCAGCTGCATTATTTCGTCCTGGGATGTGAACTATTTCAAAGTCATATTCCTCTAGGTATAACCTAAACTTAGTCAATCTACTGGAAGGATCCTTTAAACCAAATAAATATACTAATGGTTTATGATCCGTAAATATTTTAAACCTTCTGCCATACAGATAAGGTCTAAAATGCCTAACTGCCCATACGATAGCTAATAATTCTAAGTCTATAATCGGGTATCTACTTTCTGCGGGAGATAAGTTCCGACTCGCATAAGCAACAACATGTCCATTACTGTTAGATAAAACCGCGCCTAATCCAGTTTTACAAGCATCCGTTCGTAACTGAAATATATTGTTCTCTGCAAAATCGGGATACTGTAATATAGGCGGTGAAATTAAAGCAGATTTTAACCTGTTGAAAGATTCATCACATTCGTGTGTCCATTTAAACACTTCATTCTTTTTACATAATTTATTTAATGGATGTGCAATGTTGGAAAAGTTAGGTATAAAACGTCTATAGTAATTAGCAAACGCTAAGTATCGCTTGACGTCATCGGCGTTCGATGGCACCGGATACTTGCGCAAGGCTTCAATTTTACTGTCGTCAGGCAAAATGCCATTTGATGTTATTCTATGACCTAAATATACTATTTCAGTACGTAAAAATTCGCATTTAATAGGATTTAATTTTAAATTAACTTTACGTAATCTTTGTAAAACTGTAATTAAGTTTTTATTATGAATTTCCATCGTTTTTCCTATTACAACGCAATCGTCCAAATAAATAAAAGCTTGTTTATAATTAATTCCAGACATAGCAACTGTCATTAACCTTGAGAACACACCGGGAGAAGTTTTCAATCCCATAGGTGAGCGCTTCATCTGATACATTTTATCAGTAGTGAAGGCTGTATATTTACGTGAAGCTGGATCTAATTCTAACTGGTACATTTTATTAACACTAAATGCTGTGTACTTTCTAGAGTTTTCCTCCAAAGACAATTGGTAATAGCTTTGTGAAAGGTCTAATTTTGAAAAATAAATGCTACCTGCAAGAGAATCTAAGATATCTGTTATATTTGGTAAGGGAAATTTATCGTCTTTAATCCTATTATTAAGTTGTCTGTAATCAATAACTAATCTCCACTTTTTCTCGTTAGATCTATCGGACTTTTTAGGAACAAGTAAAACTGGGCTGGACCACTCAGACGTGGTCTCCTCTATTATATCGTTTGCTAACATCTCGTCAATTTGCTTTTGTACTTCCTGTTTTAGGGCATGAGGAATTCTGTAAGGCTTAACATAACTAGGTGTGACGTTGTCCTTTAAAGAAATTGAATGAGTCATAATATTTGTTGTTGATAACTTATCGCCTGGAAGGTGAAAAACGTCGGCATATTTGGCACAAATTTGTTCGATACTACGTTTTTCCTCTAAGTTCATATTTGACAAATTTAATAGCTCAAATAAAGTTTTTACACGATTTACACTATTTTTATTTTCTGTAAAATTACAAATGTCAAAACAATTTACGTCGTAAACACAAACATCTTGAAAATCGCATTCCACTTCGCTATCCGTCGTATTTAATATTCTTAAGGGAATACGTCCATTATTTGGTTTCGAAATCATGCCAGCTATAAAAACTCCTTGCTGGACTTCTTTTGATAAAACTACACAATCGGCACTCGACGAGGTTGGAATGAACCTTATTACCTCGCATCGAGGCGGTATAGAATGTCTATACCTAGCATTATAATAAATTTCAATAGAAATAGTTCTATTGTTTTGAGAAAGCTGTAAAATACTATCTTTATAATTAATAACCGCTTCATAGCGCTTTAGAAAATTATCTCCTAAAATTCCGTTCGCAGTACAAGACATATTCTTAAACACATAAAATTTTTCACTAAATATGTCATTATTATAAACTAAATTTAAAAAGATATAGCCTTCTGACTCTAACCTACCGCATACGCCTCTAATGGTTATTTTATCATAACATAATTGTTGCAATAATTCAGGATATTTACTTAACCATTCATACTTCAGTACACAAAGACTGGCTCCGCTATCAATTAAAAGGTTAATTATTTGATTATCGACTAAAAATCTTACCGTACTACTGTTATTAAAATTAAAAATAAATTTTTCCGAATGATTAACGAAAAAAATCATTGGATGCGTTATTCGGTCTATAACTATCACTTAAATTAGTTTTACTCGACGGCTCCTGGGTACTATACTGAACTGGGATAGAAGGTCTGTTGGTCTTATCGTTAAAATGTCTATTTTGACCTCTATTAAAGGTTGTACCGCGACCGCGAGCATATTGTCCGCGATGAGACGATACGTAACTTGATGCCGGTTTTGCGTTACCGTTTCTATAATTAGACGAATGATAATTATTATTATGTGACGAGTGATTATTATAAGAACGAGCGTTATAATTTCCACGAAAATTATTATTACGTTTATTATGACCGAAACCGCGGTAATTATGAGACCTTATATTCATAATTTCGAATGATGATGACAAGGACTGTTCATCCATGGCAGTCGTAATAGCTTCCGGTAAAGATTGAAAATTTCTGGCCGCTATAACGGTACTCAATCTGGGGTCAGTCAAACCATCAGCAAAACGTTTTAAAGCAAATTTTTCGTTCGTTTTTTTGAAAATTTCGTAAGAATCGGGATTATCTTTTGATTGAGCTATAGTCAAATTAACAAACAAGTTTTCTAATTCATTGCCAAATGATGAGATTGAACGATTGCCTTGTTTGCAATGGTGTAATTTCCATTGTAACGCTACTTCGGATTTATTTTGTATTAAATATTTGCGCATGTCAAACAAAAGGTTATCGAGTGTATCGTATTTTTGTTTCATACGTAATTTTGCACTCTCTGACAGTCTGGTTTTAAGAACAAAATCAATTAATTGGTTAGTAGATGTTTCTAATATCATCTTACTATACAATTCAATACAGTCAATGAGAGACTTTGTAACAGATTCCTGTCCAGTCATAACGGGCAATAAAGATATAGCAGTTTTTAAGTCAAATTCTTTCTTTGTAGACATTTTTATTTGTTTAGAGAGTAAGCTAGGATTAGATAAATCAAGAATTTTATTGTATAAAGTATGTATATCACTTATTATTTTGTGTATAGCAGTGATATCACTTGTACATATTTCTTCGCGTTCAATTTGTAAGTGCAACAGAGACAAAATACTATTCAAGGAAGAATACAAGGTTTTTGCTTCTTCTGCCTTTTTCTGACCAAGTTCTAATTGCCTTCTTTCAGGTCCTAGTTTAACTAAGTATTCTTTAAGATAATTTAATGAATTATGTAGCTCATGTAATTTTAAAATCAAACATGACATAATAACTAAGTACCTATTAATAAAAAAAATTACATAACTTAAATAAAGATAATTACATACTTTTAGTGGTCGCTTAAAAATCTTTCGCGAGATGCGCGTAGACAGACGCTGGCTCGTGGCTAGCAGGGAGCGGGGCTGGTGCGGCACGTGGCGGCATGCGATGACTCAGGCTGCAGTTGTGTACGTTGAGGGGTTGGGCCGGGCTATACCCTGGACACCTCCAAACCTTCTTTCTTCTTTCTTGCTAGACAGGACTAGTCGTGGTCGTTAGGTCAGCACGGGAGATAGTCGCTAAACTGTGTCGGTTTAGCTCTCGTTGCATGGTGCGTACGTGGTGCTTATTACACTTCTTTATAATGTAGTATGCGATGGTGATGACTAATATAACAACGATTGTGGTAACCAATATTTCTATTATCTCCAAACGCTCGGTATGGTACCTACTGGGTAGCAGATGCTGAAGCTACTCCGTTTGCGTTTTGTGCGATCACGACTTGCTCTTTCGATAATGATTTTCCCATCATATGTCTTCTTTCTTGAACTCTTCTGTAATAATTCTTCAATCAGCAGCTTGATATTATAATTATTCTGGGTTCCAGTGGCAGGGTCGCCATGTGATGTGGCGTGGAGGTGCAGGAGTTCTCAATAAAACATGTTGCTCGTTCAATGTCATTTAATGTAGTCTCACAAAACATATTATTAAAATATTACAAAATAATAATGGTTAATTACGCAGTACTTAATATTAAATTGCAATCTAACAATATTCGTACACGTGAGGTTTACTTATTGCTAAATCAAATACGTAATATCATATTACATTACAATCCAAATCTTATACTTAAAGCTGAGTTTGTGTTTGGTTGACTGTTCTAATTTCAGAAACTATTGAAATAGGTATTACTTAGGTACTTCTTCTTTTAAAACACTAGGTAATGGTTTGTTATGTTATCTAGATAACACATCCTTGTTTTGTAAACAGTCCGTCTAGAAGTGAAATCAACTAGATCAATTTTAAAATTGTATAAATAAAGCCAAATTGAGAATATACCAGAATTAATTTTCCCCATTAACAAATTTAAATATTGTCACGGACGCTTTCATTAAGCAAACAGTTTAATCAACGCTTTCAATCTGAAATCACAAATCAAACTGAAATCTAAATGATTTTGAACCGAACGAGTTGATTAAATGTGTTTATTTTATATACTGTTCGATGAAGGTATTCGTTCCGCCAAAAAAAAAATTGATTGGTATTTTAGAAATAGATATTTTATCGAAATATTTTATTTATCATTTTAAGTACTTTATTTTATAAGTACTTATACTATTATTTTATTCACACAGGGCAGGCTTGCCTAGTGTAGGGCCAAAGGTAATGGTTAAATTATGTAAAACTTAATTGTAAATAAATGCTTTTTTGGTATTACTAGCCCATCTTCATGCATGAGAAAATAAACTAAATTAACTGCATATCCCTATTTCTTGGGCTAATTTCGATATTTTCTACTTTTGTCCGCATTGTTGTTGTTGTCGACATGAAGTCGGGTAATCATTAAGTCACTGTAGGTACTATCATAATACTCCGTCAATTATTTTTAATACTCCACACTAAAAATATACTCTAAAAGATATTATTTTCTGTTTAAAATTTAGTAGCATTTTATGTTAAAAATATTCAACATTTTGATCTCGTAAAGACGTTCAAATTTAGCTTTATTAAGTTAATAATATCAGTCTATGAATATTTATACTTATCAAACAAGGTTTACTTAAAACGACTTTATTATATTGCGACATTATTGTTTGACGGTCTGAATAATCAGTGAAATCTTTATTTTTATAACTAGCTGACCCGTGCCCATTTAGTTGGGCGGCAAAAAAAAAACGTGCTGTACTCCTGCTTCACTCCTATTAGTCATAGCGTCATATTATATAGCCTATGACATTCCCCGATTAATGAACTTTTCAACACAGAAATAATTGTTAAAATCGGTTTATTAGATCCAGAGATTACCCCTTACAACGTCACAAACACACAAACCTACCTTTACCTCTTTATAATATTACCGATTTTGAAAAAAAGTGGTTATATATGTTATTGTCAAACGGTCTATACAATTTCGTTCCGTATTATAAGGTAAGCACGAAAAGATTTCCTCTTTCCAATTACATCAAGATCTGCAAACAATAGGTATGAAGAAGCATTTCGCTATCCGGCAAAGATGTAGCGATGGAATAAGGTCATTCCTGGTTCCTATTCGCGTTTTACATCAAATTCGATACAATAATTGCCGAAGGTATCCAAATTAAAATAGCATTTGTAATGTGTATTATTTTTTTAAGTCATATTTCCGACAAGAATTATAAACTAAAAATTTTTATAGTAGGAACAGATTAATTGATATTTAAAGGAAATGCAAACAAAGTGTTGAAGTTACATCACATCTCTAAAATAAGCTGTTTGACAAACACAGGTCTAAATTACTGATATTTAATTTTACCACATTTGCCCATCTAAATGAGAAAAGGCGTCATCTTGTGAGGTACTTATAGTTTGTATTTTTTTACAAGCATCTTAAAAGAAATGTAAATAACGCGTCGATTATTTAAATTATATTTAAAAATAATGTATGATTATAATTTCTAAAAGATTGCCATATATTTTCGTTAATGCTGTTAATAAATAGATTACTTTTACAAACATAACCCAAAAATAATCCAATTTTTGCCCTAATCAAAAAGAGTTCAGATCAGCCCTAATCAAGAGTCAACAGGGCACTTTTATTTAGCTATCAGAACACCAATTGTTTAGCAGCCATTATAAAGTAGGTAAATAGCTTACGGATCTAAATGGCAAACACCTTATTTTTAACATTCTCCTTTTCTCGAAACTACCATAATCTCAAACAAGATTCTATTGTCTCAGTTAATTTAACATTACTTCGGACGCATTCAATAAAAAGATAGTACAAATATTCGTAGGGTAGACCGGGTACGTTTGTAGCAGGGTACGGTAGTACCATCGCGAATATTTCAATAACTACGCATCGCACGCACATTCCCCTCCCCGCAGTCGACCCCTGTAACGCATGCCGAGTAACCGTCAATCGGCCACGCGCGTGGCTCTACGCGGACACTTGTGGCAGAGAATAGAAACTCCCGAGCACTAAACGTAACTTTTTGATAAATTTTTAATGCCTCATAACAGCAAATCTAAGCTACATTTTCACTCAATATTGGTTTTAATCGTTTCCTAGTGTTGTTGGCTTTACATTGTTTCCTTATATGTGTAGTTTCAAATTCAAATTCAGGAGGTATTTTACTTTTTTAATAAAATGATCCTGTGGGGACGATTGTAGCACTTATGCGGGGACGGTTGTACCGGTACAACTGTCCCCGTGGTAGAATTGACCCCAGATCATTATTTCAAGAGAAAATTCAACGGATGAAGCTGTAGTATCAATGGGATACAAATCATCAAAAAAAGTGTTCACAGAAGACCAAGAGGCGACCATTGCACGTTAACTACAACGATAGGCAGATATTTACTGATTTTAATCCAATATTGAAGACTGATTAGCCAGTAGTAATAGTAAATGGTGATATTCTAGTTGGGGATAATTGTACCACGGGGACAGTCGTTCCAAATCTTTCGCCATATAAAAAGCTGTTTTGTGATTTTAGTTATTTTATGCTAATTCTAAGTACTACGAGTACAAGTGAATACTGAATAGTCTGCAAGACTTAAAAAGCCTTGTTTTATAATCTTTGTCTTTATAATCTTCGTTATACTTTTTAAAGTCTAGAGAATTTCAGTTCTCTGTTTTTGATTTTTTTGTTAACAGTTATTAAGAAGTTTACTGTTTTTTGTTTGTGGTTCGCCTTAAGGCTAATTTGGTGAGGTTTTACCATTTTTAAATACATAATTTTCTAATTAAAGCACTGAGTTTTATTACTTCGAATTACTGGTACAATTGACCCAGGATCGGGGATATTTGTACCATTTCACCTGATCCTCTTGGAACCCAAATATCTAACTTTGTATGGTACTTACACGACTAAAGAAAACATAACGTTATAGCCGAATTAACTAAGTATCACGGGGTATCAACACGATTGCCCTAATACTGTCGGTAAACTCAAAATAAAATATTTAACTAAAAATGCTACATCTGTCCCCGGTCTACCCTACTCATATTATAAGCACCATACATTTTAATGTTACGCCTTTACTTTCGGGACATTGAACATTAACTATCTCATAAAATATTACGCGACTCGTTTCCTTCAGAACTACTTTCATACCTAGTGCAGATTATTATGTGCTTAAATATTTTTACTGTTAAAAAGCGAACCGGATTCCGCACATTTGCACGTATGCGTTTCAAAATGTGCAAAGGTGTATGCATAGGTATTGTATTTAATCATCATATTATCAACTGGTTTTGTTGTTTGTCTCATAAACTTAGTTACATTGAAATCAGAATCCCCACCAGGCTCGGGATAAGATCAGATGGGGGAATGACACCTAGTATTCTTAGTCCTATATTGGACGGATAATATTAATTTGGTTGGTTTAAGCATTTTGTTTAGCGTTTTATACGACTGTGAACATAAGTACACAGAATGTGAGTCTATCTTATGCATGTTTTATCATGAATACAAAAGCCTTTGAAATACGAAGGCTACAAGTCAACTATACGCCGTAGCTAATTAACAAAATGCTACGAGATGTCGACTCGTAGCTCATATTTTTTAAAGCATCGCTTCACCCTTGTTAGCAGCTCGAATGAGTACTTTGAATTGTACAAAACATGTTTTTTTGGGATTATGTTTTAAAATAGACGAAGTAGATGAGAGTTGTAAGGCCTAAGTAATAGATCAAAATTAAGAAAGTTGTTAATAGGATACTACAATCACGGACATACTTGATAATATCTCGAGGAGTTATCTTATAAATATAATATATGTTTATGAAAAATAAAACGACTTTCTTTTATATATATTAATGGACACAAAGAACATCCAGGCGAAATACATACATACACTTAAATAATAACCTTACGTGGGAAATGCATTTTGCATACGTCTACAAAATTGCAGAGGATTACGTGAGTTACCAGTTCTCGTCACAAAGGCGTTGTTATATCGAACTCTTTCATAAAACTTGCAGCGTATTTGCCCGATCTACTTGAACGTTTGACATTTTAACATAGAGCACTTCGTTATCGTGCCGATCCGATTATAAGCGAGAGAATACCTATTCAATTTTCTGTCTACGCTATTTTTTTAATAAAGTTTTTCTTGTTTTAATTTTTCTCGTATTGTTGTAATTCAAAGTAACGATAGCAGGTAAAGAGAACAGCTATTGAAAGTCACACTTACGGTATTCAAAGAAACACTAGTATGTCACAATACCTAGTTATGTCATGCTAGCCAGTGGTATAATACAGATTGCCAAAGGGTTTTGGGTCAAGTTTTGATACTAACCCGGATAGAATAGTAACACTATAAGTTTCTTATTTTTTCACACACTCGGACAATCGCCACGATTCGGAGAATCGATTCGAATTAAATAAGTTAATCAAACTTGTTTGCATAAAATCTTCTTCTCGGTCAGGCATAACCGCAGTTGAAGGAGACAAGTAAAATATCCGACACTAGGTATTTTGGAATATTACACATGTATAGTGTATGTTAAAGATAGTTCCAACACGATCTTATCTTGTAAGCTGATTACCTCCGTCTACGCGATACGTTGATGAAATTCGTGCCAAGACACAAATTAATTGCTAAATTCTGCAAACCATCGCCGTGCTCTACTTTTACTTTGCATATAACTTACCAATGCGCATAGTTAGGAATAAAATACTTTAAAAATTTCATATTTATACAGAAGATGCTTCAGTACATAAAAAGGTTCTTTTTTTTAGTAGAACCAAGTACCTATTGCTCAAGGCACCATGTGGCAAAAAAAAAATTCACGACTTCAGGCACGGTAGCCGCAAAACGCGATCGGCAGTTTTTCGTTTTTATACTAATTTGGCATATTTTAATTTACATAATATCCTCTCTTACGCCGTCCATCTATACTTTCCATGGCCTTCCTCTTTCAACAATCATATTTAAGGTCACCAGCATAGTAAGAACGTCACATAGTTTTTTAGTACAGTCAGAGAATGCAAAAGGGAATTTATTAATTTGGAGATGGAATAAAGTCAAGATATCAAATAAATGTATTTTTAGAAAGGGCGAGTTGAATCTCCCATTACCTTTACGTGTTGGTTATTATTTTTCTTAAGCACCAGATTAATTGTATATAAGCCTTTAGTAGTGATACTAAAAGTACATACGTAATCTTAGGCTGTCACCGTATGGAGTTCAATATTATGTGGTAATCAACAACGTGAACTAAATTTGAAGGCAGATCACGATCTCTGGTATCGAATATTCATAAATCATGCATGGATAATGATAACCCTTTTGTATAATATTGATAAAGGTTGACGTCTTAATTACATTGTGGAGATGAATCATAATTGAAGGTTCACTTACGTTAACGTATTACTAATTGAGTACTTAATGAATATTGCTTTCAGACTATATCGCCGCCTGAATATAGGTTATCTTATGATAATAGTCACGGCTTTTTGTTTCATATAATGTAGGTATTTTATGTGTGATGATGTAGTAAGAATAAGTGCTTCCATCATGTAAGATCCAAATAAGAACATAACGTTAACATGAAAGAGTATAAATTAAAATTAAATAAAATAAATCTTTATTTCGGACAAAATCCATATTTTTACACACATTTTGTACTTAAATAAATACAAAAATTACAATTTTTAAATTTAAAAAAACATTACAAAATTTGTAAACAAATAAATGTTTTCAAAATGTTGCTATCCTGCTTATCGGCTATAACTTTAAGGATGCTGTTAGTGCTACTCCGGACTCTGTTGAGTAAGGATGTGATCCGTTTACGCAAGATAGCATGGAAGCCGTCCACCCTGGCTTCCGCAAACATACCGGAGGGGCAGCCCCAACTTCATCCTAAATCCGTTGTTGTACTGGACACGTAGGGCACTGAGCGACCTCTGCGTATACCTGAACCACAGGCTGCACGTGTAGAATAACAATCCATTCGCAAGTCAGCATATTTTCCCGCCAAAGAGGCCAGTTTTTGAAGGGCAAATCATAGATAACTAACGGTACACTTGACAATATGTGAACAAATAAACCTTAGTTGTAAACAACACTTCAATATCTAGAATAGCTTAAGTTTTGGTATTACATTATAGATCTTTGTGAAGTAGAGAAACGATGGAGAATGGGATAGACAACAATATCGTAAATGTTTCAAAGAGTTACTAATGTTATTAGATGAAGATCTTTAAGTAAAATTGTATGCCGGGTACATACAAATTTTATCTATATCCGTAACAAAAATGATTTTAAATTGTTTTTGTATAAACTGAATTAAAGATATTATTTTCTTAAAAAATGTAGGTAATGCACTAACATAGAATTCTTAAGCAACTGTACACATAAACAATACAAACTTAAATATAGGTACCTACTGCATACTGAAAATTCTACAACGAAAATAATCCCATTTTATTACAGACGCCTGGTTAAATCTGCAGTAAAATATAGCGTCACGGTAGCGCTAACTTTGTCAAAACTTAATAGTCAGACTCTTGGGAGAGCGCCATGTAATAATCTTGAGTAACAGCCTGCGATATGCTCTGGTTAGTCCATAATATACATGGCCTTATAATAGTGTTGAAGTAGAATTATTTCTACTGTACCTACTAGTAAGGATTTTGAGCATATAAAGAATTTGGTGGTACCAAGTTAGGTCACCAGTTTAAGGAGACTGATAAAGTTATATGGACATAAAATATTAAAATATTTTAGTAGTACCTACGAAAGATCGGATAATAATATACTTGTATCGCAGGAACTTTACAAACATCATTTTAACAGACACAAAGAACGTACAAGTCCTTTATATAAAAAAAAAATAACTCTATACCAATCTTCGTTTCAAAAAGGTTAGCATAACAATAATTATAATCAACGAGATAACATTTAACATTATAACAGTACCTATACCTAACATGTGTTATGTAATATGCAATAAGAGCTACACTAAAATTAATTACTGCGGACAACATTTAATTAATTGTGTCAGAGCGCTGTGGTTTCAAGTTTGTGGTAAAAGTTTTACAACTAGAAGTAAATTGTTTGTGACTGTGTTTATGTTGACAACCTGTATTATTTTAAAAAGTGTTTTAGGTAGCTATTAAAGACTAAGAGAAGATAGTATTTATAAAAGACTTTACTCTAGTATGCGGATATCTAAAGAAACCGTAATAAGCAGTTCACAGTTACTGGAAAGTATACACACCTATGTAAAATCCTAAAAAAAATATTATTCAAGGTAAAAAATTATCTAAAAGGCGTTATATTTGCAAACCTTATTATGTGATTGAACACTAGCTCTACTACTTCTTTTCAGTTGACTCACCAAGACCAAGGCAACGTAATAAGGTGTGGAAAAGCGAAGAAGAACATAATATTTTCTTCATATACTCTTTAGGGACACAAAATTATTCCGCGCGAAATTCTCCACGAATAAAATAACATTCCCGTAACAAATAAACACAGTATTTATTCGTGAATATATTTCTGATAGAAAATCAACATTCACTGTTTTATTTATACATTTGCCGCAGTATGTGATTATAGGGTTTAGTTTTCAGTCGTCTGTCTTTTATTTACGTATCCGTTAACCGTTAACTTTCTTTTACTTGGCTTAATCGACACCCATAGCTCGAATGAATAGAATAAGACGAGACATGGCATCAAAATACTGAGATTTAATTAAAATTAAATGCTAATAAATTACTACATACTTGTAATTATTTTAAAAATACAACGTCTTCTCGGTCAGGCATAACCACAGTTGAAGTAGAAAAGTAAAATATCATACACTAGGTATTATTGAATAGTAAATAGGTAATTGTAACTATAATGTACAATTAATTATAACTATACTTATGTATAAATAGTTTCAACACGGTCTTGTCTTGTAAGCTGATTACCTCCGTCTACGCGATACGTTGATGAAATTCGTGCCAAGACGCAAATTAATTGCTAAATTCTGCAAACCATCGCCGTGCTCTACTTTTACTTTGCATATAACTTACCAATGCGCATAGTTAGGAATAAAATACTTAAAAAAAATCAAAAAACAGAAGATGCTTCAGTAAACGTAAAGGTTCTTTTTTTTTAGCAGAACCAAGTTTTCCTCAAGGCACCCTGTGTGGCAAAAAAAATAATTCATGACCCCAGTCACGGCAGCCGCAAAACGCGATCGGCAGTTTTTCGTTTTCATACTAATTTGGCATATTTTAATTTATTATACATATCCTCTCTTACGCTGCCCATCTATCCTTTCCACGGCCTTCCTCTTTCAACAATCATATTTAAGGTCACCAGCTTAGTAAGAACGTCACATAGTTTTTTATTACAGTCAGAGAATGCAAAAAGAAATTTATGTTTTTTGGAAATGGATAATAATAGTCGGTCAAGATACCAAATAAATGTATTTTTTAAAAAGGGCGATTAGATTCACCAATTACCTTTACGTGTTGGTTATTATTTTTCTTCAGCACCAGATTAATAGTGTTGTATGCTACTTTCCCCTTAGCTGTCTTGGATATAAGCCTTTAGTAGTGATACTAAAAGTACATACCTACTAACGTAATCTTAGGCTGTCACCGTATGGGGTTCAATCAATATATATATATCAACTAGCCTATTGCAGTCCACTGTTGGACATAGGCCTCTCCCAATATACAAATTATGCATGTTTATATATTGGGGTTCAATATTATGTGGTAATCAACAACGTGAACTAAATTTGAAGGCAGATCACGATCTCTGGTATCGAATATTCATAAATCATGCATGGATAATGATAACCCTTTTGTACAATATTGATAAAGGTTGACGTCTTAATTACATTGTGGAGATGAATCATAATTGAAGGTTTACTTACGTTAACGTATTGCTAATTAAGTAATGAATATTGCTTTCAGGTTATATCGCCGCCTGAATATAGGTTACCTGATGATAATAGTAACGGCTTATTGTTTCAGATAATGTAGGTAATTTATGTGTGATGATGTGGTAAAAATAAGTACATCATATAAAATCCAAATAAGAAGAAAACCTTAACATAAAAGAGTATAACAATCTATTCGCAAGTAGGCATATTATTTTCCCGTCATAGAGGCTGGTTTTTAAAGGGCAAATTATAGATAACTAACGGTACACTTGACAATATGTGAACAAATAAACCTTAGTTGTAAACAACACTTCAATATCTAGAATAGCTTAAGTTTTGGTATTACATTATAGATCTTTGTGAAGTAGAGAAACGATGGAGAATGGGATAGACAACAATATCGTAAATGTTTCAAAGAGTTACTAATGTTATTAGATGAAGATCTTTAAGTAAAATTGTATGCCGGGTACATACAAATTTTAGCTATATCCGTAACAAAAATGATTTTAAATTGTTTTTGTATAAACTGAATTAAAGATATTATTTTCTTAAAAAATGTAGGTAATGCACTAACATAGAATTCTTAAGCAACTGCACACATAAACAATACAAACTTAAATATAGGTACTGCATACTGAAAATTCTACAACGAAAATAATCCCATTTTATTACAGACGTCTGGTTAAATCTGCAGTAAAATATAGCGTTACGGTAGCGCTAACTTTGTCAAAACTTAATAGTCAGACTCTTGAAAGAGCGCCATGTAATAATCTCGAGTAACAGCCTGCGATACGCTCTGGTTAGTCCATATTATACATGGCCTTATAATAGTGTTGAAGTAGAATTATTTCTACCGTACCTACTAGTAAGGATTTTGAGCATATAAAGAATTTGGTGGTACCAAGTTAGGTCACCAGTTTAAGGAGACTGATAAAGTTATATGGACATAAAATATTAAAATATTTTAGTAGTACCTACGAAAGATCGGATAATAATATAGGGGCAAGAGTCCAAATCTTGGCACTGCACCAGATTATCAGCACCCCCAACAAAAACTCAAATTATAAGCTTACCATTAAATAATTTGAAATTCCGTTTAAAGAAATGAAAAATAAGATCCTTTTGGAATTATAAACTGGGCCAAACTACATTCTTCGATTTAAAAAAAAAGCGATTTTTTTTTAAAAACGCGGGAACATGTCCTTCAAATTACTTTGTTTTGACAGTTTCTTATGATCGTAGGTAAGTTCAGGTTTTTTTATTTTACTTTATTTTAGATCTTTGAGATATTTTTTACTGAACCTTTAGGTTTTATTCATGTATAAAATGTTTTATAAGGCTTATCTGACAATGGAAATGAACGTTATCTTGATTTTATGTTCATAAATAAGATGCTGACATCTGGGTTCAATTTTTTTGCGAATTGCTAATTATCGGCACTGGTACTGTTACATGACAAAGTAGTATGTAAAATTGTTAATACATATTTTTTATTGTAAAGAGTGATTATTTTATGCCTAGAATTCAATATTCTTGGAAAAAGTACTCTATGATTTCGGATTTCATATCCTGGCATGGTGCTGAAACTAACATTGCTAGTTATTTTCATAGTGTTGATATTATGATCAAAAGAATGTCTATTATTTTTTGGAATTTTTTATATTTATGTATTTATTTTCTGAAACTTCGGTTGTTAGGCTAGGTATAAATAAAAGAGATTTTGCTATAAACATTGGATTATTTCATTTATCTGCCTTATTTTATGTCTAATTTTAAGGTGCTGATAATTGGCTCGGTCGATGCTAGTAATTGGTGATGATGGTGCTAAATAAAATGTGTATGCATAAAGACAATTTTTTATAATAAAAATCAATTACTTATTTAATAGTGAACTGAGAAAGCTATTTAAGGCGTTATGCAGTATTATCACTAAAGATAAACGATATTAAAGTAAGACTAACTCTTAAAGTGCTGATAATTGGTAGCATCACCATACTTGTATCGCAATAAGGTAATAATATCCTTGTGTTACAGGTACTTTACAAACATCATTTTAACAGACACAAAGAACATACAAGTCCTTTATATAAAAAAAAAATCATACTCTATACCAATCTTTGTTTCAAAAAGGTTAGCATAACAATAATTATAATCAACGAGATATCATTTAACATTATAACAGTACCTAACATGTGTTATGTAATATGCAATTAGAGCTACACTCAAATTAATTACTGCGGACAACATTTAATTAATTGTGTCAGAGCGCTGTGGTTTCAAGTTTGTGGTAAAAGTTTTACAACTAGAAGTAAATTGTTTGTGATTGTGTTTATGTTGACAACCTGTGTTGTTTTATTAAGTATTTTATATAACTATTAAAGACTAACAGAAGAAAGCATTTATAAAAGACTTTACGCTAGTGTACGGATATCTTAAGAAACCCTGTTATGCAGTTCACAGTTACTGGAAACAGTTACTATACATACCTATATAAAAATCCTAAAAAATAAAAAAATATCTCAAAAGCGTTAAATTTGCAAACCTTATTAAATGATTGAACACCAGCTCTACTAAAGTTCTACCTCTTTTCAGTTGATTCACAAATACCAAGGCAATGTAATAAGAGGTAGAAAACCGAAAATCAACATTATATATTATATCGTACTAAAATTCATTTCTTAATCAACTATCTGTCCATTTGAAAACCAATTAACGAAATAGTAATCAAAATAATTTTGCACAAACAACTGTTTCCCAATATGTGCTTCGGACATCCGGAGTTTGTAAATTATTATTGGGAACAAATACAATGTGATAGAGATGTCACGAGTATGAGTATAATTATTTATTCGGCCTAAAGTTGGAATTCCAAATATCGTTGTAGGTATACTATCTTATGTATCAGATAATTCCTAATAAGGAATAATGTGCTTGAGCCCACGAGTATAAATAATAAATATAAAAATAAAGAAAAGGATATAAATATGAAGAGTAGACAAAAAAGATACGATTTATTAAATAAAGATATATTAATATTCTGAGAAAATACAATCTTCGGAATAGTAGCAGGCAATTTGTAGCTGAACAGACACCAGAGAAAACGGGATTAATATCCGTTTCGCAATTTCCATGAATGTCGAATAAAGCTAGGGAGAAAATAAGAGGTGAAAATAAACTAGTCATTAAGTGTTACCAGTAGTTTATTTTAATAGAGAGCAACACTTTGTTGTAGACAGTTTGACCTTGTTCTACGAATACTATAATTAAAAACATGTACAAACAAATGTGAGTACGTTACGCTTAGCTTGTTTTAGCATTGTTGTAGCTTTTACATACTTTTGCGCCATGCAAATTATTTACACACGTTTTAAATTATAGTATTTGTAGAACAGAAGTTAAACTAGGTACTGCAAAAAGGGTTTCTCTACGTATCATAAACGAATTATAATGCAACAATTTCACGTCTTTGATGCAAGATTGTGAACACTTATGAATAGTCGTAGACGAATCATCATTTCAGTCAAAATACTTTTACCGGTGGACATAGGCCTTCTTCAAACGCCTTCATCTTACTTTGTCTTGTGTTGTCTTTAACCATCGACTACCCGCAACCTTCGTCAGAGCTACCGGTTCTCCTTTTCTTTTCACCTGGTGATGTAGACAAATACTTAATCTATGTTTAATATGTTGTTTTTAAGCTAAACTATTAATAATATTGTACATGTAACATTAAAAACTTTTTTCACGTAGAATACGGAATGTTTTCAGCTATTCCTTTTTAGTACATTTTTCTCTTTATTTCTCTTTTGTATCGAATATTTTAGTCGATGTCGAATACTGAATATTAATATAATATTTTTGCAACTCTAATAGTAACTATTCATGATAGGGCTCAGCTTGGTCTCTACACAAGCAATATTAAATTCAATAGTGGTTTCAATATTTCCAAACAGAATTTGGAAACATCGTAGCAATATTGGATTTTGTATATTCATATGTTCATTCGATATTCGTAGAGGTAGATATGTGATCATAGTCGAAGTTCGTAGAACTCTCAATATGGCGGATTTATTACTTTGTCTTTAGACGTGAGGTTTCTGTGAAAGACCGTAATTGTTAGGCCAGGCGCGCACTACGAGTTTTTCGCCGCGTGGCAGAAAAGCGCAGCGGTATAATGTCGCACAGTAATACTGGTGGGCTGCAGTGGCTCTGCCGTCAAGTGCGCGCAATACAATGTAAATCTGTTTGGTACAGTATTACAGTGCGACATTATACCGCTGCGCTTTTCTGCCGCGCGGCGAAAAACTCGTAGTGCGCGCCTGGCCTTAGTATCCTAGAAAGAGTAATAAATGTAAAATTTTAATACCGGAGAATTATTGAATCTCTATCAGAATCAAAGAATCTCTATCAGTAGTTAAAATTAGTATTTTTTTATTGGTAATCTATCGTAAAATTGTTTTAGATAATGCCTAGTGTATGAAATAAGGCACGCCTTCCAAATCGCCTGTAAAGTTAAAAAGTATCAAGGACTATTAATAGCACCGTTAGTAAAAAAAAATATAAAATTATATATTGTGGCAAACAGATAAAGAAAAGCACCTTCTCTTGTTGGGGCCTAATCCTATACTACATCAATACAATTCAGTACTGAAGTAAAATAAAGCTAAAGAAAAAAGTACCGTATCACTGACGTTCATTTACAGCCTATTTCTAAAACGAAAACCCAAACGTAAGTACCCTTTACCTGAGATATATTAGGTACCTTAGTTAAATGTAACACGCAAACTCAAATTAATTCGCCAAGAGTAGGATGTTTCTACTAAATTAAACTCTTCCTGAAGCTATTAAAAGCTAAATTAAGAACACAGTTTGTTGAGATAATTTTCTTGGTGAAATATTTGTTTATTCTTAAATCGTAGATACTTTTTCCGCGCTTAAAGCCATGGGTCATGAACTTTTACAGACATGAAATTAATGCAGAATTATAAAGATCACATAAACAATTGTTGGGTGAGTTTCGATACCACGACATCGTAATGGCGGTTACACCACGGCTTTGCTAGTTGAATGAAATTTCTACTCCTAATTAAATGTGCGTAACAAGTAACAATATTAGTGTAAAATTTTCTGCGGTTTCTGTGAAACCATTATGATGTAACAAGCTTCCTATTTATTTTACCCCAAAACACATCGCCGCGGGGCCGAAAAATATAATTAGAAAAACACGTTCGTAAATAACCCACACAAACATTGAAAAAGGTTGTCGAAAATCACAATAAATCTCTAATTAGGAAGAAGAATTGTTGTGTAAATGTTTATTACAAAATGAGTAAGTACCTTATTTCATAATCGTAAATTATTTTGACATAAATTATTTGTTTTTCAGAATGAATTAGTCTTAAACAGTAGGTTTCAATTACTGAATTAAAAATGAAATTTCAAATTACAAAACTATGTAGGTACATAGCTCATACTTCATACTTAACATAATTGTGGCCTAATTGGCTGTTTAAATGGTCTTTGTCTTCAAAATATGTGCTAGGTATAGACTATTTCAATGTTAATTTCTACACGAAAACTAAATTAGGTCAGTGTGTCATAACTTAGAATATTGTCAAATATCACTTACCATCAGGTTGGTCTCATCTACGTCTGCCATTTTAAAGGAATACAAAAAAGCCGATTTTTAAACAAAAAATAAGATTGGAATAATATTAAGAAGAGTAACTCTACAGCAATTACTCCATTAAACGCTTAACTCGTCTGCGCTCGTCTTATAATGTAAGTTTTTGAACATTATTTGCACCTGTTTTCGTGATTTATCTACACCGAAAATATTACACTTACGTTAAAGCATTAGGTACAGTGTTACTATAGACTGACAGTACAATGGTAGCCTATTTTAAGTGAAATGCAAACGAAAAATTAATGGTTTGTCAACTACTCGTAGTAGTATTGTTGTTAGTGTAACTATTTGTATAATATAAATTTACGCTTTAGTACGTACCTAGAACCTTCAATTTATTAAAAAATTTTACTTAGATCTGATTTGTTTCATTATTTTTATTTTATTTTTATTAGGAAAACATACAGTGTTACATAACTAAATGTTATAAACTAATTAAAAACTATTCACCATTTAGATGTTTTCGCAGTTAATGTTAATTATAATACTTAAAGCTAGCCTAGCCTTTAATAAAAGCTGCTAAGATTATCCCTTACTTATTTAATACTCCATCATCTTTAATTATAATATATGTATAATGTTATCAGTGAATCATGTCAGCTTATTTTACTATTTATTATCATTTCACTTAACAAATAGTGTTCGTATTTATATATTATAAATTTAGTTTTCCGTACCTCTAAGCAAGTTATGTTTCGCCAGCAGGTGCAGTAACGAGCTCAATTTATCACTTACAAGTTCCAACGCCGAAGAAGGTCGGTTTAGCTATAACTATACTTAAGTTTGTCATCCATTTTAGTCCATCGCACGCACTGTATTATACCCATACTACTTTGTGGTATCTAGAACCAAAACTGTTAGAAAAGTAAATTTGATATTCTTTTTTGGAAACCTGTGCACGCAAAGAATCTTTTAAGATAAAATATAAGTTCGAATTTGCAAAGGGTAATTATTTGTAGTTGGTACCAGCAAAACAATTTTTTTTATATTTTGTTAGACGAAAATGAAAGAAGTGTTATAAGTGGGAACTTTTATAAAAGTGGTAGGATACCGTAATTATGTCTATATAATATGTTAGACAAACAGGCTCTAACAAAGTTTTTATGGTATGTATGCCAGTGTGATTTTTCTATCTAATGATATTTCTATTAATTTTTGTGTATATCTTGTCCTTTCTACTCTTGTGTCCTTACTAATCATACATTCTCAAAACATACACGGTACTTTGACAAGGGTTTATAACACGATATTTTTCACGCAACGATGGAATTTTCCTACCCAGTGAATATTTCGCTAGTTTATTGAAACATTCTACGGTTAATCAATGAAATGCGATCATCTCTAAAATGGTCCGATGAGCTTGTGATGGCGGAACGGAAGCGCAAAAAAGTTTGTAATAACATTTATTTTTCTGTGGCCTATATGTTATCGTATATGACTGATACGCAAAGCTCTCGAGTTCGATGTGCGCCTAAAATAGGTCTTTGTATTCATGAAACGAGTTTTTAATTGGTCTGCATGTCAATTCTCGTACCTTAAAATCGTTAAAAATTCGGTAAAGTTAATCTTTAGTTGTCGAATTATCTTGTTTTTGCTATTGCAATTGTAATCTATTGTGGTCGTGTTAAAGTTATATTTACAGTGTAACAATTTGACAACTAAAACTTAATTTAACCGAATTTTTAACGATTTTAAGGTACGAGAATTGACATGCTGGATATTTTATATAACTTAAATGACCCGTTCATTTTTCTGAAAATACATAATATTTAATAATAGATCTGCATTATCAACCAAAACTTTAGTTTATAACCAATTTACTTCTACTGTTTTAAATTATTGTTTTTAAGAATGATTTTATACTCATAAAACTTCTTCATAGAAATGTGTACCTATGTATTATACTACGATCGCAATAAACATTAAATGATTCAAATGTGCTGCTACACCGTAGCTAAAAAACAAAATGCTACGCCAATTGGTAGCTTTTTACCTTAGTAGAAATATTTCTCTTGATTTAAAATAAAATATGTAGTTGCCGACTTTCTTCGACTTAGCCTCTCTGTTAATTATCTTTCCGATTGAATTGAAGCTCGTTTTGTTTTACTTTACAAACTTGAACGCTTTCAACTTTTTCTAAAGTTTTTCTTTTTTGTTTTATCTTGTTTTCAAATTATTAATAGAAATGTAATGTTCTATTAGAAATATTTGTATTGAAGATAATGGTTGTCAAAGTATTGTATTAAAAATATGTTTTATTTTATTTGTATTCTAAGTAATTGTATTAAAAATATTGTTTTATTGGAAAATTTTCATGTTTATTTTAAGATACATTTTCCAAATTATAAGAAATAAACGGTTTATAATCGTTTGGCGGCGATCTGTCTGCAGCCATTTAATTTCGATGCAGATATGAGACCACGCCAAAAGTACTCAGTTGTTTTAAATCACATAAATTATTACATTTTCATTCCTAGTTGTCAGTGGTTTATAGTAGACTGGATTTCTGCCAAATTCAAAAAGCACATAATATATATTTTATTGGCAAGAACGCATAGTAAGCTGAATTTAAATCTGATGGGGCAGAAAGGTTCTTGAATGGTGACTGCGGACCAAAACATGCAGAGTAGTTCATTCCCTCACGACTACAATATTAAAAACAATTACTTTATTTCATATTTTGTAGATTGACTCTACTTAATATCTTGTAAGTTTAAGTTTTTAAGGTCAAATAAAAGCAAAAATCTAATTAGTAAATTAAATTTTAAAGCTCAGGAGATGTAAGAAAGAAAGAAAGAAAGAAAACATTTATTCAAACAAATTACACAGAAGCAGGTACACACAAAAACAATAAGAAAAAAAAACAAACATAATACAATAAAATACCTTGACATTTGTAAAGCAGGGAATGCCATTAGCTGTTGTAAATATTAATCCACGATTACTTACAAATATAATTACTTGCTACCGTTTAAAGCCTCAGGTTAATCTGTTCCAGGTCATGTTACTACATAATTGTTTCATATTGGGTCGCAGCCGTACGAGATTACTGGCAACACGCCAGTAGGTATATATCAAGTGACTCTACAGGTGATTACAACACTTTTATAGCAAGAAACAAAAATAAAACTAATATACCTACTATACGCCATATCGCCATATACATTTAATATTATATTTTTACTTAAAATGTTTTATTTCATTAAAAATATCATAACGAAAAACGAATTTTACAGCTGCGCTATATTGCGGTGCATGCACAATGACGGTAACAAAAAGTAGTTATAAAATAGCTTAATTTCTTCGCCATCATTTTGATAGTCTGTCCACACGTATACGCTGAATACCAGCTCTGATCTCCAGACATGGTATTCTCTGAATACTACGCAACCTTGAACTCTCGATCGCTTTTATGCTAAAAGTTTGAACACATTTTTGTATTTGCAATTCTTTGCATACATGCCGCAATTTAAATAAACTGAACATACTTTATAATTATGTTTGAACACTGTTAGCAAGAATACCTTGCTTAATCCTCCAAAGTAAAATGTTATTTAGAGAGTTCAATCGCCACTGTTTATATTTCCTGTTGACTTTACGTCTGCCAAAATTAAACTGAATTTTGTGAGTTTCAAGTTGCCGTCACAAAGGGGTTGTTGTATCCTTCTCACACATGTAACATGCAGCGTTTGCCCTATCTACTTGAACGTTTGACATTTTAGCACAAATCACTTCGGTATATGTCGGGACATGTTTTCATTACATTTTGACAAAGGATGTTTCATTATAATTTGTTATATGACGTGATATAACGCATTGCACTCTTAAATTTAAAATGAAGGATCAAACTCTCCCATACCGCTACGTTTTAATATCTAAGTAAATCATATAACTAATTTTAAAGTTAGTACATATTTGATACATTTTAATATTTACTCTCGAACTAAGCAAAGTGGACAACTGATGCTTTTTGATGATATAAACTTGATACATTTATATACTACAAGATCAAGTGAAGGAGCTATGCACACCTAAATTCATATGTTTGTTAATCGAGCCAAAACGCATACGCACCAGCAAACAAACATTAAAGTAACCCTACTAACTAACCCTTTCAGGTAGGTATACCTAAATAATGGTCTGGACCGTTACGACTTGGGGAGCTTCAAGAAACGAGCTTACTCCCTTTGTAAAGGTTGGCAACGCGTTTGTGACTCCTCTGGTGTTGCGGGTGTCCATGGGCGACGACGGTGATCACTTATCATCAAGTGACCTGCTGCCTCGTTTGCCTCCCATTATATAAAAAAAAGCCATTTGATTTCATCATCGTCATAAGCTCAGACAGTTGACGTCTACTACAGGATATAGGCCTCCTCTAAATATTGCCACCTTGTGCGTTCCTGTGTCATTTGATTTACTAAAACTGAATTATGACGAATTTAAAACTAAATAGATTTACTAAAATTGAATTATGACGAATGTAAAAAAACTAAATTGAACGGATCGGTAAAAAAAGATTCAACTCAGAATGTCATTTAGATACGTTTAAAGTGAGATAATTTAATCGTACGCGATAGGATTTAAACTCAGTGACACTATAAGCGCAAATTACAACGTCTCGTCAAAGTGTCTAGACGAATTGAATTGTAGAGATAATAATTATCAGAGGAACGAATAGCTCTTTTCTCGGCTTGTGCGAGATGTTTCAAAGAAGAAATTTGTATAAAAATAAAAGACAAGTTAGCCTGTGCCATTCTAATATATTTTTTACAATTTAGCAAGTTATAAACATTTATAAAAAATAGTAGAGCTAGTGCTAACTAGCACGGCTTTGCTCTTTATATTTTTGGTTATAATGTTAAAAAGATAAAAAGCGCCGAATTCAAAAAGTATTTAATACTTAAAAGCTATCTGAAACCTAGCAGATTTATTTTCAAAAGCTTGCTAATAAAACGAAGCTAATACGATCTACAGAAGTGTAGTGCAACTAAAACTGCTGTAACAGCAAAAAGCGGTCGTCTTTAAGTAGAACACTAAAGTGTTTACTAAGTTTCCGATGCTGTCTTTTTCATTTCCGATTTTTAAAATAGCTGCGCCATTGTTTTTGATATTCAGGTCAGTATGATGTGCAGTAATTTTACGTGTTTCTCTGAAGGAGAGATTAATTAAAACACGGTACCGTTACTATAGCGCTATAGAATAATTCCGATTATATTAAGTAATACGTGGTATAGTTGCTTTAATTTCTGTTTCACAATAATTGGAATTAAAATATTTTCGGTTTAAACATTTATCGCTCTTTATTTTAATAATTAGGTATTATGGAGTTTTTGATCACTCAATTAATAAGGATTGACAAACACGTTATCGTGAACACGTTTTCGGACTCTACATAAATAATTACGTTTTTAATAACTCGGAAAGCTGATGGATGAGGCTAACACAGACCCTTACAAAATTGAAACATGCGGAAGAGTTCTAGACATTTGCAATCTGATGTATTGGAAACATACGATGAGACATGATGGATGTTTTATATACCTGCTGCTTCGTCTACATTAATTCATAGTTCATATTGTACAACTAAATCATAATTATAAAGTGAATATTTCAAACTAAAGACTCGTTTTAATTCCGACAAAGCAAGTACATCACGTAGCTTTAAACTTTTACAAGCGTGAAAGTTTACTCTTTGTTGTCTATATACAATAAAACATTATACTTCAAGCTTTACTTTACTCAAGGTAAACAGGAAGAAAATCGTAACCTATTCGTAAAATAGTTTGTATATTAACCAGAATTCTGAGCTACTTCCGTCTTCCTACACAATAGATTGATTAAATTTCGCATCTCATCATATCAGCCAATCGACGTCCACTGCTGGACATAGGCCTCCTCCACGTATTGCCACCTTGTGCGGTCCTGTGCCCCCCTTATCCATCGGCTTCCCGCCGTCCTAACTAAATCGTCGGTCCACCGTGTGAGGAGTCTCCCCACCCTGCGCTTTCCGGTATTTCGCATCTCGTTAGTGTTAAATTTTGTAAATGGTTATGGTTGAAATGTGTTTGATATTATCCATTGGTTTTAACAATGTACTTTGTTTAACATATATATCTGTAAAACAAAAGACGAATAGGGACAGTAATTTATTTAATAATTTAATATTATTTTCACGCTGTGTGGATAGATCCATCACACGGGGATTGGACAGATGAGTTGCTCAAGAAAATCTGGGCACGAAAAAGTCACTAGAAAAATGTGGAAATATTTGGTAAAGGCCTATGTTTAGTAAAGGACCTTTAACCTTAATTCTAAATATTGTCTGTATTTCATCTATCTTCTACTTGACCTTTCTCTTATTACATCTACTGATTGTTTAATTTTTATTACAACATGCTGTAGGTTTGCTAACTCCGTAACTGACACAGGATTTAACTTAACGTTTTTTTATTAATGTTCCTCCTTTTTAAATTCTTACTATTTTGTGTTATATTATTAAAACAAATTCAAGTTTAACAACTTTAAAAGTTAAAATGACCTAGCTGAAGTATGACGTAGCTGTTACTTCACGTTATTACATGGTTCGCGCAAGATGTCTAAAGTTTTGACAAACTTAGTACTGCTGTGTTGACACATATTCTACTAATATTTTACCAAGCTACAAATTGTTTATCAAGATTCTTTTACTTATAGAGTTTTCAGTAAATCATATTTTTAACTTACTCTAAACAGAGAAAGCAGCTCTCAATTCGGGTGTTTTATTTAATGTTTGTTATCTAAGTAGTTATTTTTTGGCCTATTTATAAAACTTCATCAAAATTGCTCCAGTTAAGTATTAAGTGTAGGTACCTCTTCGGATTATGGATTCGGTATTTTTTACCATTTTAATTCAAATATTATAATGTGTATTTCTCTTGTAAGGATGTGATGTTATGGAGAGAGACAAGTGATACACGCGAGTGCAGTTATAAGACTCTTTTATTAATAACAGTGCATGTACTTATATTGTACATGCACACATACACCATTACACCTCCGGGGGTGCACGAAAAAAAAACAAATTACATTATGTTTTTTTTTTAAATAACATAGGTTACAATTAAAATTTTATATAATTGATACAAAAAAATAATATATTATAATTCTAATCACAATAAAAAAAAGTTCTAGAAAAAAATGTCATAGTTAAAATCCGTGACAGCACACTCTAACACCAATTTAATGTATTGGGAAGAGGTGGAATTCATTACATAAAAAGTTAGTAAGTACCTCAAAGTACTTATTACACAAGTACGGTCACAAATATTTATTACTTTTATTAATTTTTATTTATTAATCATACATTTATTTTTATCATAGTCAAAATTCTAGTAACTCTTTCACAAATTCGGTTCGCGAGATTTGCGATGAAGAAGATACATAAATATTTAACATAAATCTATTCAATTCATTTAAGTAGTGGTCGGTCCACTTACTCTATCTACTACCCTTTGGTTAACCATTTTAATAATTTTTTATAATAAGTATTTATTCATTATAATTTTCTCATTATTTTTATTCATTTCATACTTTAAAATGCACAAGTTCACTCAAATATTCGGCTCGCGATAAATTCGATCGTAAAACATGGCATGTAATTCTTTTAAATTACTTTTTTTTACACATTATTTAATTCTCCTCTTCTGTCTAACACAACAAGTCTTTAAATTATAGCTAAATAACGATTTCCACAGGCAACGGGTGATCAGTCCGATTTCCTTGGAAATGGTTAATAAACTTACAGTTACATTTTTTTATTATTAAAACAATAAAACATCATCACACCTTTTCGTCATAAGTACGTTATAGGTATTTAAATCTCATTTCATTGGATTCGAACCAACGTACGTCACTTGGCATCCTATCCTTCATCTACTAATCCAACTGTCATAAACATCTCAAAAATATTTATCAATTTACAATCGTTTGCTTATAAGCATTTGCTTTAAATTTTTCATGTTATTAGGTAAAGACAACATGTACCTAACTCATTATTATAAGTCAATATTTTACTTTTGTTCACATTGAGCACAACATAAAATTATATCATTCTATTAAAATATTAAGTCAACAATAAAGTCACATTACAACTCTACATTTAACTTGTATACAAATTCCGAACCTTATATGGTTGGCAAATCTAAACAATATCATCACCAGTTCCAAGGTATGTATTGTTGCTAAGTACCTATACCAATATGGAATGGAATGTTATCACATCTCAATTTCACAAAGTAGTATCCAGGCTATAACATAAATTTAATAATTACGTATAAAATGACTAATTCATAAAATAATAGTTATTACAAATTGAAACTTGTACCTAATATTTTTTAATAATTACAAAAAACTCATATTTAATTAGATTAAAAAAATTATAATAATCAATAAAAATAATCAAATCATTTTCTAAAACGTATTAAATCGTTAAAAATATAATCAATTTATTATAGGTACCTATTTACTAAATTAATATTAACTATAAAACGATTTATGATTATCTAGTTTTTAAGTAAGTACCTATTTTTGATAAAACAAAATACATAAACATTATGATTATATGAAAAATAAACTATTTATTTTAATATTTTAATCTATGCTAGTAGCTTAAAAAATAACACTTTAACTATGCACTTTCACTTTAATCACGAATTTAGTTCGACATCGACGACCTTCGCGACATGGCATGCACCCGACAAAGGGGCACCATGCCATACCGACTCCAATTCAGCCCATCTCGAAGCTGTGGGTCTCATGTGACCCATTCTCCTAACTTAACCATCGTGCAATAGCACAAGATCGCTCCATTTGGTGGTGACACCTTCAACGGCAACATTTACACTCACATAATTTTTAAGATTTTTCCAAAATTTTTTTTTTTATAAAACATCACTTTTTAAAACACTTTTGCATCTTATTTAAGTATTAAAAGTCACACGTTTTAAATTACACAAAAAATGTTCATTTTTATCGATATAACAACATGTTAAGTTTGCGCTCGCTATCCGATGCCTTGCGGATCCATCCTGGCAGGGTCGCCATGTAAGGATGTGATGTTATGGAGAGAGACAAGTGATACACGCGAGTGCAGTTATAAGACTCTTTTATTAATAACAGTGCATGTACTTATATTGTACATGCACACATACACCACTACACTCTCACATTTAATCACCTTAAAATGCAGAGAAAGTTACTAATAAAACAAAAGTCATTTCACGGAACTCCTCCAAGTATTTTATGCGCAAACTTTATAAATAAAACGCCCTGGGACGGATAATACCTCAGATATACAAAGTACCTGAAATACGCCGCTATCTGCTCCTGAAACCAAGCAAGACAGTCTTTGTATGCACAAATGAATAAATCTCGTGATTTATAGCAAAGGTAATATAACTCCCTCACTAAGCTGTAAAAGTAAACACAACGAAGAGAGTAAATGAACACAGCAGTAGCAGGAAATTCAAACATAACCTAAAACGTCAGATAACACGAGCTTAACTGTTGTGACTATTTTTCATGGGATATATGTTTTTCATAGGAAAACTTTTCGACTTTCATTTGAAAGTTAAGTTTAAAAGCTAAGTTCCTTATACCGTTAATATGTTATTAACTTTAATATGTTTTTAAATATTTATTTTCATTCTAACTTATTCTCATTTATTAAAGTGTCTCCACACTTCCCGTGTTTGTTTTCTATTTCTGCTTCCTCGGGGACGGCAATGTGCCAGCAAAGTAAATAGAGTTGTAGACACTTTCAAACATTAGTTATACGGACTTCTACTGACTGTTTTGCTTAGTTACTATATAGGCTACAATTAGTTTAGTTTTCCTTCTTGACGTTGGGTATTTCTTTTTTCATTTTATTATTTACCTTTTAATTTCCTTCATTAAGAAACCAAGTAGCATTTAAGCATATAACTAAACGTAGGCTACGTTTGCCTTTAAAAGAGTTTCTATAATAACCCATTAATAGACTGTTAAAGAAAAACACAAAAATATTAACTAAACACTGAAGATTATTATATCATCAAGCTTTCAGTTAATGTAAGCTGATCTTTTATTGAATATTCATAAATTACGTATGGGTAATGATAACGCCTCACTTGATATTAATAAAAGTCGACAACTTAACTATTTTATACGGATGAACCATATTTTGAAGGATCGCTTACGTAACAGTAGGTATTACTAATTGAAATGTATATGTCGCAGGGAAATGAGGAAACCAGGGATTTCACGAAATCCCTAGGGATATCACGAAATCCCGGTAAATGTCGAATACTCTTGATTATTACGTCTTCTTACTAAAAATGTTTAGTGATATGACAAAATACTAATATAACGTCAGTGATATGTCATTTCACTAAACAAAATCTAGTGAAATGTGGTTGTACCAACGTTCATCTTGCTAAATTACGGATCAAAGACAGCTCGACGTGTGAGTGTGCTTTGGATGAATGTTCTCCTGATCACATTTTTTCAATGACCGTTAATGCGCTCTTCATTCTATGATTACATTCTCTCTCGTATACCTCGTCCTGTTAATTTTATTAATATTCTTCATGACCTCTGTGGCGTTGTGGTTATATAACATGACTGCTACGCAGAGGTCTCGGGTTCGATTCCCGCTCAATGCAAATCTTTGTGTGCATGAACACGATTGTTTGCATTGGTCGGGGTGTTTTCTATGTATAATATGTATGTATTTACAAAAAAAAAGTATTTATGTTTATCCGTTGTCTAGTGCCCGTAGTACAAACTCTGCTTAGTTTGGGACTAGATGGCGTTTTGTGTAAGTCAGAGGAATATTTATACTTTCGTATTCTAATTCACCGTTTATATTAGGTTGGGGAAAAAGTCTTTTCGTATTTTTGTATGAAAAGTCAAGACATTTTTTTCAAAGTTTATTTACATTTATTTACAATATATATGTACCGTTTTGTTGAACAACTTTCTGCCATTTTGTGGGCAGAGACATTATCCCGTTACTGTAGAAACTTTGGGACTTCTGATCAAAAAAACGGGACAAATAGTTTTGGCAGTCCTCTCTTGAGGTCAACCTTACAGAACCTAAAGAATTCTGAAGAGACCGAAACAGGTGAAAATCTGAAGGCGCAAGGTCAGGGCTATATGGTGGATGCACTAGGTACGGTAAAAGCTCATAATGAACAATGCCCTTCCAATCCCACCATACTCACAGCATCACCTTATTTCGTGTTAGTCCAGGTTTGGCCACAGTCTGTGAAGCCTGGCCAACTTTCGACCACGACCTTTTTCGCACGTTCTTGTCGTACGTGATCCACTTTTCATCGCCAGTTATCAATCTCTTCAAAAACGGCTCGGTTTCATTACGTCTCAATAATGAATCGCAAATGAGTACACGGTTCATTAAGTTTCTTTGAGTGAGCTCGTGTGGCACCCAAATATCGAGCTTTTTTGTATAACCAGCTTTCTTCAAATGGGTCAAAACTGTTTTGTGGTCAATTCCCAGTTCTTCAGCTACATCGTAACTACTAATATGCCGATCTTGCTCCACTCTTTCAAAAATGGCGTCCATTTTATTCGTAACAGGGCGACCAGAGCGAGGTGCATCTTTAACATCAAAATTTCCGGACTGAAAACGTTTGAACCAAATTTGTGCTACTCTTACTGACACTGCATCAGGTCCATAAACATCACAAATTTTTTTCACTGCTTGAGTTGCATTTTTGCCTTTTTTATAATAAAATTTTAAAATGTATCGAATTTCTTCATTAGATTCACTTATTTTTACGGAGAGAAAAACAAATGAAAAATAGCGGGAAACAACTTTTTTTTTTTTTTCTTTTCTTTATAATGTAACCTTTTTAATGTTACCAAAACCAGCCAGACACAAGTACCTAGTACAGTCAAAGAAATTTTATAATAAGTTTATACCTACGTTATGCGAAAAGACTTTTTCCCCGACCTATTATAATTATGTTTTATGTAACTACACACATCAAAAAAGTCTAAGCAACATGCATGATATTACAAATTTACCATTTATATTAATTTATTTTACCATTTATTTTAATTATAACGTTGTATTTTATTTTTAAAATAATATTTTTAGGGTTCTATGATGTAAAAATAACAGCTGTTTTCTTTATAAGTTCTTTTAATAACAGAAATTAACAATATTAGAATATACAGGTACATAAGAAACTAAACTTTTTTTTTACAAATTGAAATTTCTTAAGAAAATGAATTTATTGTGAAAGAATAGGACAATTTAATACAAAGTATGGCCTCCTCTGCTATTCAGAACTTGTCGGCAACGATTATTCATTGAATTAATGAGACTGTTTATGTCATCTTGCGGTATTCGCTCCCAATGGAATTGTAGCAAATCCTTCAGCTGTTGGGTTGTTGTCACTCCGTCCAAGTCCTTCAAAACACGTCTCTGGAGCATGTCCCATGCGTGCTCGATGGGGTTGAGGTCTGGCGATTGTGCAGGCCAGGGCAATACCTGGATGTTCTCCGTTGCCAAGTATTCACTGGTTCGCCGAGCTGTATGTGAACGCGCATTGTCATGCATTAACGTAAAATCGGAGCCAAAGGTTTGTGCAAATGGATGGACATAAGGTCTGAGAATATCCTCAACGTAATTTTCAGCGTTCATGTTTCCATTTACAAAAACGAGCTCAGTTCGCCTGTTCTTCATAATACCCGCCCATACCATAACTGTTGAGCCGCTGTATGGATGAACTTCCTGAACGCACCTGAGTCTTTCAGTATTTCCGGGTCGACGGTACACTCGCACCCTTCTTGTATCAGGCCTAAACCCGAATCGCGACTCATCGGAAAACATAATTTTATCCCATTGTTCCTGGGTCCATGTTATGCGTTCTCTACACCATTCATTTCGACGAGCGCGATTCCCGTGACGTATCGGTGGGCACCTGATAGGGCGTCGAGCTCGTAGGCCGTACTCATGCAGTCGATTTCGCACAGTTTGGGGACTTACATCAACACCACTTGAATTTTGTAGCCTCAAACTTATCTCTCGAGCGGTTAACATCGGCTGGCGTCTTGCAGTCAGTTGTATGTACCGGTCTTGCCGAGTGGTTGTACTCCTTTTACGGCCTGGATGCTGTTCAGCGGGTTCCCCTGTATTATTGTAGCGCTGCCAAAGACGACAAATAACACTTCTATGAATACCAAAATGTCGAGATACCTGAGATTGATTACTTCCCGCTTGCAACATCCCTACAGCTCTTTGCATTTCATCTGCCGTCAAATGACGTCGCTCCATGACGTAAAGAATATCTAACAATTCAATTTTGTCGCCAACTGTATTTAAATGGTTGGTAAAATTATAAAATCAAGACTAAAACGTAGCAATTAACATGCACTCAAATTCAAACAAATTCGCAGTCATTTGAATTTTATGAAAAAAAACAAAACATAATCGAAATTTTTTTTTTACAACCAGCCAGTATGTCATCAATAACAAAAAAGTTTACTTACCTATACACTTTGAGTGAGTAAATACTTAGAAATTAATTAATATAAATGGTAAATTTGTAATATCATGCATGTTGCTTAGACTTTTTTGATGTAAGTATATAGAGATAAACAACATAAAATTATAATAGTTTTGTCATTTTAATTTTAATTCTTTGTTCCTATTTATATTCTTTTAATATTATCTACCTTTTTAGTACAGCACAGAATAACACGTTTTTATGTATATAAACAAATATTGATTACCTTGCTCGTCTACTAAAAGTACTATCTTAACTGGTAATTGGCGTAATCTTAGAATCGCCATTTAAAAAAAAAACAAAAAATCTAGTGAAATGTCAGAAAAACGAATAGTCGTTTATAAATGTCACTGTGAAAAATCTAAGATCCAGTGCAAAACCAAAAGATGTATTTGCAAGAAATTAGTTTCAAAATTAAGTTTCTTGCAAATACATCTTTTGGTGGCCATCTAGTCCCAAACTAAGCAGAGTTTGTACTATGGGTACTAGACAACGGATAAAAGGCTTGACTTAAACTCTTTTATTTGGTAAATACATACATATTATACATAGAAAACACCCAGACCAATGCAAGCAATCATGTTCATGCACACAAAGATTTGCATTGAGCGGGAATCGAACCCGAGACCTCTGCGCAGCAGTCATGTTATAATACCACAATCCACAGAGGTCGTGAAGAATATTAATAAAATTAACAGGACGAGGTATACGAGAGAGAATGTAATCATAGAATGAAGAGCGCATTAACGGACATTGGAAAAAAATATGATCAGTGGAACATTCATCCAAAGCACACTCACACGTCGAGCTGTCTTTGATCCGTAATTTAGCAAGATGAACGTTGGTACAACCACATTTCACTAGATTTTGTTTAGTGAAATGACATATCACTGACGTTATATTAGTATTTTGTCATATCACTAAACATTTTCAGTATGAAGCCGTAATAATCAAGAATATTCGACATTTACCGGGATTTCGTGATATCCCTAGGGATTTCGTGAAATCCCTGGTTTCCTCATTTCCCTGCGACATATATAAACTGTGTCACTGTTTTCATAATGTAAAAAATAGAAGAACATAAAATGTTCCGAGAAAACAGTAAGTTCCTATTACGTGTTATATATTTTAAAAATATTATAATATCAAAGTCAAAAACTTAAAGTCTTTATCTTATTTATTCTGAAGTCTGTCGTAAAAGCCAAATAAGAAAATATCGTCAAAACTCAAATATTCTATCAGCAACAGGTTGTACTTATGTAGGTAATATGCAATTATACTAGAGTGAAATTAATGACTGCGGACAATACTTTATTAATTATGTCACAGTGTAGTGGATGAGGAAGTTTAACCATGAGTAAATTATGAGTGATTGTTTTGTTTTGTCAATGTATATAATGTTAACAACAAAATGTTTTTACTGAATGAAGGTTCTCATTTCGACAGAATTTAGTTTGAATATTATGTGTTGTTGCATAACTTCTTTCTGGATGAACCATACTTAGAACCTTTTTATATTTAGCATTAAATATCTTTAAAACGTCACTTACTATAGTCAGTATTTATTAACGTTATAGAATATAATATGAAAGGTATATATAGTGTTAGAGAAATAATACCTCTTTACGTTGTCGTTGGCAGAATCATCGATGATGAAGTCATAATCTTAAAAAACGTAGTAAGAGCGGGAAACATTGCTGGGAGAGAGTCTTATAAAAGGTCCTGCACGCTTGCATTAGCCCTCTTTTTCGGTAGCGATAAGATTATAAGCAAAACCTCTGCCCGTTTCTGTAGTCAATTGCCTATTCTTTATTTAATTATTAATTTCATGTTCTTTTCTAAGTAAATTAAAACTCAATGTTATATTTTCAGTTTAAATTTTAGTTTGGAAATAAATTGTTAATTGTTTAGCGTCTCAAGTGTTTCTTTTTCATTAAACCCACTACTGGTTCCTAAAATCAGAAGTGGGATAAGAAATTCACGTCTCTAATCCGCTTTTGGCTATTCAATTGTAGTAAGTGCTGTACAAGTATTGGTGAGTACGTTCCAATTTGTTCATAGAACTGTGTTTTCTATAAAGTGATTTTCTTTTTATTTCGTGTTTACTTGCCCGGGGGAAATATTTTCTGTGATTACATGATATTACTTTGTAATTACTCAGTGTACATTTAAATGTAACCAATCTTGTTTTTGCATTAATATACCAAGGGCAATTCTTGTCTATTTTTATAACTTGTACACCGTAAAATTTTATTGACTAATTGCAATTGAAATTTAGTAATATGCCTGAAAATAGTTGTAAACGTAAAAGACGGTCTAGGAACCGCGACTCGTGCCATAGTTCCCAATCCAGAGGGCGAGATTCGCGTTCTAGGCATCGTGAATCACGTAGTAGGCATCGTGAATCACGTGGTAGGCTTCGTGAGTCGCGTTCCAGAGAGCGTCATTCGCGTTCTAAATATCGCGATTCACATTCTAATGATAACCATTATACTTCTCGTTTAAGTTACCATAACCGGCGCAGCCCTCCCAGCTACGCATTTGCTGAACAAATGCAACAAATCCTGAGCCGGTTGACGTCACTGGAAGACGGACATCGTGCACTAACGCCACCACCCCGTGACACCAGTGCTGGCGTGTCTGCGATGACATCACTGCAAACGAAGCATCGGGAGGCTGTGACCCCGTCATCGCCGAGGCACCCTGTGAGCAAAACTGATCGCATCATTGATGCGATACAGTCAATCAATACTTCGGTGAGGTCTAACCAATCATATTATATTTCAAATTTTGATCCCAGCATCAACGATATGGACGTCTGGTGCGAGGAGGTAGATCGTGCTAAAGTATTAAATCATTGGAGTGACAACGAATGCCTCTCTCGCATTGGGAACTGTTTGAAAGGTGATGCTCGGAGTTGGCTTAATGAGTGGGTTACAAATGATCGCAGTTGGAGTAATTTTAAGATAGAATTTAAACCTTTGTGTCCCAACAGACCGGATGTTGCAAATATTTTGTATCAAGTTATGTGTACGAGTTCTGATAACTACCACACGTATGCAGACTATGCCCGACGGTCTTTACTTAGGTTGCGTATTGTGAAAGGGCTAAGCGATGAGTTGATTTCTGCAATAGTGATACGGGGTATTACAGATCCACAGATTCGGGCATCTGCCACTAACGCTAAATTAACACCAAATGAGTTGGTAGAATTCTTTTCAATTTACATTAAATCTAGTACTTCCAATAAACAACACAATACTACCTCACGTAATAATGATCATTTTTACAAAATCACTAATGACTTGACTTCTCGTAAAAGGACGTTTAATAGGGGTAAATGTTTTTATTGTGGTCAGTATGGTCACAACCAGTCGAAATGCACAAAACGTACTAAGTCTTCATTCAGCAATGAAAATAATAAGTCTAGCCAGAAAAGTAATTTGATCGAAAGTACAAATAAAGTGGAGCCATGTAGTTTCTGTAAAAAGCCAGGTCATAAGGCCGAAACTTGTTTTGCAAAGATAAAATCAGATGCTCGTAATACTAAAAATGTTAACTTTTGTCAGTCATACTCTCATGATAAACGAAAAGACATCGTCGTAGCTGTTATACAGTGCATCCCTGTTGATATCCTTATTGATAGCGGCTCTAGTATATCATTAATTTCTTCGGGGTTATTAAAACATTTTAAATGCGCGCGAAAACCCGCTTATAGGATGCTAAGAGGTATTGGTGGTCAGGAAATAGAGTCTACTTACTTTGTTACTCTGCCGATAGAGTTTAAAGAAATAACCTTACAGGTAGACTTACATGCAGTACCCCCTGAGGTTATGAATACTCCTATCATAGTGGGTACCGATGTATTAAACAGAGAGGGTGTTACTTACTTTCGAACTTGCGATCAGCAATATTTAACGTATGAGCCTCAACCAGTATGTAATGTTCTGTCCGTTTTGGCGTCTAAACAAGATCCGGTAAAGACTTCCCTAACTGGTGATAACTTACAAAAGCTAGTTAGCTTGATTGAAGATTTTTCAAAATTCTTTATATCTGGGACAGCTTCTTCTACAGTAAAAACTGGAAGCATGTCTATTAAGTTAAACAGTAATACACCCGTTCACTACAGACCATACCGTCTCTCATACCCAGAGATTTTGAAGGTCCGCGAAATTGTTAAAGATCTTCTTGATAACAATATCATTCGTGAATCCGAATCTGAATACGCAAGCCCTATCCTTCTAGTAAAGAAGAAGGATGGTTCCGACCGAATGTGCGTCGATTACCGAAAGCTGAACGAGATCACAGTCAAAGATCGTTTTCCCTTACCACTAATCGATGACTATATTGACCGATTAGGTAAACATAGGTTCTTCACAAGTCTTGACATGACTACAGGGTTCCATCAGATACCCCTAGACCCTGACTCTATACCCTTTACAGCATTTGTCACACCAGAGGGACATTATGAATACTTGAAGATGCCCTATGGTTTGGCAAATGCACCTGTTGTCTATCAGCGTATTATGGCCAAAACCCTCCGTGAACACCTGGAATCAGGTGAAGCCTTGGTCTACATCGACGACGTTCTCATCCTAAATAATACGATTAGTGAAGGCTTGGTCACTCTTCGCAAAATACTTAAGACTTTAACCAATTCTGGTTTTTCTATAAATTTAAAGAAGTGTTCTTTCCTTTCCACTAAAATCGAGTACCTAGGACGTACCATTAGTCAAGGTCAGGTACAGCCGAGCGTGCAAAAGGTTCAGGCGTTGGTTGAAGCTCCCATTCCAAAGAATGTTAAACAGGTTCGTCAATTTTTAGGATTGGCAAGCTATTTTCGCCGCTATATAGCTAATTTCGCCATAAAGTCTGCCCCTATCTCAAAACTGACTAAAAAGGGAGTACCGTTTGTCTGGGGTAATGAGCAGGAAGAAGC
The DNA here is from genome assembly GCA_905475405.1 of Schrankia costaestrigalis. Taxonomy (NCBI): domain Eukaryota; kingdom Metazoa; phylum Arthropoda; class Insecta; order Lepidoptera; family Erebidae; genus Schrankia; species Schrankia costaestrigalis. The sequence goes on along the minus strand of FR997831.1, from coordinate 7,720,341 downwards.
ACGACAATACATAATTAGGCTGCTCACTAACGAGCCTGTACTAGCTATATATGATCCTCAATTACCTATTGAGGTCCACACGGATGCAAGCTCGATTGGTTATGGTGCAGTGCTCTTTCAAGTTCATGAAAAAGGTTTTAAACGAGTTGTTAGTTACTTTAGTAAACGAACTCAAGGGGCTGAACCAAGATACCACTCGTACGAGCTGGAAACTCTAGCGGTCGTTAAGGCTCTGCAGAATTATAGACATTATCTGGTTGGCGTTCAGTTTACAATTGTAACCGATTGCAATGCTCTTAAATCTACTCAACAAAAAAAGGATTTACTCCCACGTGTAGCCAGATGGTGGATGTATCTGCAGGACTTCAACTTTACTTTAGAGTACCGGAAGGGTGCCTCCATGTCACATGCTGACTATTTAAGCCGTAACCTCGTTAATATTTGCGAAACACGCAAGCAGCAAAATTGGGCTCAAATAGCTCAAGCTGCTGACGAAGAAACCCAACAACTGATACAAAAATTAACAGAGGGTCAACTAGACTCCAGCCGTTACATTAAAAAGAACGATCTGCTCTATTATAGATACTCACCAGTGGGAGAGGAGCCTAGACTTTTATGCTTCGTTCCTAAGGGTCACAGGCTCAGTCTCCTAAGGATATTTCATGATGAGCATGATCATCCGAGTATTGAAAAAACATTAGAACTTATTAGGAAACATTTTTGGTTCCCGTCACTAAAATCCTTTGTTCAAAAATATGTAGGTCATTGCCTCATTTGCATAACACATAAGAAAGTCCCCAGGGTCCCTCGTCAATTTATACATTCATGGGAGAAACCTAGTAATCCTTTTGAAGTAATTCATGTAGACGCGTTGGGTCCTTTGCCTCAATCCAACGGTTATAAATATGTCTTGATTGTCATAGACTCATTTTCAAAATTTTGTTTGTTATATCCAATGTTTGGTCAAGATGCTAATGAATTGAAAAAACTTATGACTAACGTAATTTCTTTGTTTGGCACTCCTAAATTACTTGTAGCCGATCGTGGCCGTATGTTTCAAAGCTCAGAATTCACTAAGTTTGTAAAAGAATTAGGCATTGACACACATCTCATTACACCTGAGATGCATCACTCAAACGGGCAGGTTGAACGCTACTGTCGAACACTATTAAACATGATCCGCATTGAATGCAATCACCGGCAAAATGAGTGGTCAGACGTAATGTGGCGAATGCAATTAATTTTGAACATTACTAAGCAGAAGACCACCAAACTATCGCCCTTAAACTTGTTAGTGGGAATTGACGCTGCTACGCCTCTAATACGCCACCTAGTCCGAGATGTTGCTTTGGAGAACTCCAATCCAAACCGTGAAGCATTAAGAGAGATGCACAAACAACGAGCTACTGAACGTTTGGCACTAAATCAGCATCAACAAGACGCGAGAGTAAACGCTAATAGGAGAGCTCCTCGTTCATTTGATATTAATTCACATGTTTTTGTCATTAAACAGGCACAAGCGACTGGCAAGCTCGACTCAGGAGTGCGCGGGCCTTACCGTGTGGTGAAAGCGCTTCCCCATGGTCGCTACGAGCTGAAATTACTCACAGGCTCGTATGGAAAAGCGACGCAGGCTGCGGCAGAATTTATGGTGCCGTGGCGAGGGGAGTGGACTCCTGATGTGTGCGCTACTTTCTTTGAGGGTAAGCTTGTGTATGTGATCCACGTGCATGGTACGCTAACGTCGTGCCTATGCCATGTGCGTGTTTTGTTTGTATTGTTTTTCTGGTGTGATAAGCTAACGCCGTGCCTATGTCACACAGGCTGAGTTTGTATGATAAGCTAACGCCGTGCCTATGTCACACAGGCTGAGTTTGTATGATAAGCTAACGCCGTGCCTATGTCATACAAACGAGGACGCCGCATGGTACGCTAACGTCGTGCCTCTGCCATGTGTGAATATTGTTTTGCTTGTGTGATATGCTAACGCCGTGCCTATGTCACACAAGCTATTCTGACATAGTGGTGATGCATCTGAGGCGACTGCAGCGGTTCTGATGTATCACTACTAGACATGTGTGTAATGTTTTAAAAAAAAAAATAACAAATTAAAATGTGTTTGTATTCTCAGGCGCAGACTGCAATGACCAAAATGAGGAGTCCACGCCTGAGCGAGCTGTCACGAGTGAAAATGTGCCTTCCACAGAGATAGACGAGGAACCCGTCCCAAGTACCTCTGGATCAATGGAAGCCCAAGAGTAGGAAGTTCTAAGGGAGCACGAGGACGTCCTCCAGTCAGGAGAGGCCGTGTTAGAGAAATAATACCTCTTTACGTTGTCGTTGGCAGAATCATCGATGATGAAGTCATAATCTTAAAAAACGTAGTAAGAGCGGGAAACATTGCTGGGAGAGAGTCTTATAAAAGGTCCTGCACGCTTGCATTAGCCCTCTTTTTCGGTAGCGATAAGATTATAAGCAAAACCTCTGCCCGTTTCTGTAGTCAATTGCCTATTCTTTATTTAATTATTAATTTCATGTTCTTTTCTAAGTAAATTAAAACTCAATGTTATATTTTCAGTTTAAATTTTAGTTTGGAAATAAATTGTTAATTGTTTAGCGTCTCAAGTGTTTCTTTTTCATTAAACCCACTACTGGTTCCTAAAAATAGAATATAATATAAAGGTAAGTTCTATTAGTACTAAGAATAAACTTAAGAATAACTTTGTATCTATTGTACCTGCTATTCTCTCTGATTGTTAGATTGACTTTCCTAAATTATTTTAATATTGTTATTGCGTAAAGCTTGACTACTTTTTGATAGAATTTAACACTTATCAGTTTTCTGTTAAATCTTTATATTATGTGAATTAACTTTAAGTTCTGTTACTTTTGTTTATGTAAGTTCAACTAATTTTTGAACATTATAATTTAAATTAAAAAGTTTTCAGCTAATAATAATATGTGGATGCTTGTTATTGGCATATATTCAACTAATTTTAAGTACTACTGTATCATAGCTGTAAAATTCCCAAAGAAAATAAAATAAAATATTAATCAACCTTGGTAATTATATAACTTTATATATTTCTTTTAATCGAAGCAACTGGTAATAAATAAAATCTTAACAGTTACTTTGTTGTAGAAATATTACATAGATATAAATTATGTAACGTAGACGTTTGATGTAGTTTATAGAAACATTAATGAGGGACACAAAGCGTATGTTGATTCCTAGTATTAAGCGTATGAATATCAGTTCTCTTATTATATAATAGTATATTGTGTCTTACATACAGTATACCTACCTACTGTTTATTGATGTATTAGAAAGTGACAATTAATATACCTATTTCCTGGAATAGTTCGCTAAGCTATTCTCGTGCTCCAAGCCGACAGAAAGCCCGGATAGCTCTTTTCTGTGAAATAACTCATAATACTTATTGGATTTGCATACCGTTTGTTCGGATGTACCTATCACTTAAACGGTAGAAAATAGGAATAAAGCACTACTGTAATTTACTAGCTAAACCGTTAAGTATACGGAGGAGGTGTATTAAAATAGTTATAACCTTTGTCATTTATCATATTTTCCGTTCTAGAAATTTATTACATAAATACGGTCGTAAATAACCTCGTAGACAAGTGAGATACAACGTTGTCGAGAATCACTCTAATTATCAACAAGAACGATGGAATGTGTGTGTTTATTAAATAAACTTTATTTGTTTTAAGAACGACAACTCGTACACAAAGGACCTTTGGTTCATTAAAGATTCGATAATGTTTACTTTTATAATATGTAATACTAATAAGCTTTCTTGCTAAATATTATTATATTGCCTTCTCTTATATAGTACGTAAATAAGCATAATATTTGTTAAAAAGGAAGGGTATAAATAATAGTTAATAATGAAGTAAAAAAATCTGCTCTTAGAACCGTTGCAATTATTTTATAAGAAAGACTACCTGGATGATGTGCAGGTTTAATTTTCAGTTTCTTTACTTATTCGCGGGTTCGAATTCGTAGCTCCATTATTATTTTTGGGAACAAATAAATGACTGTCCTCACACTAGACATTATGTGAGTTGGTAAAAACACATTTTTTTTGGTCATATAAAGGACCAGCTTTTGCCCGCGGCTTCGCTCGCTTTAAATTCGGGGTAGAAAAAGGAGTCTATGTTACTCTCCATTCCTTCAACTCCACATCTTCACTTAAAAAATCACGTCAATTGGTCGCTCCGTTTTGCCGTGAAAGAAAGAGAAACAGACAGACACACTTTCCCGTTTATAATATTAGTATGGATATAAATATTAGAATTTTAATAATTGAAAATTCGTTTTTTTTACTAACACTGCACCTTACTTAAATTTAATATATTTCACATACTAAATTATAGTTAACCATTTATTTAAGTAATCAAACATCTAAGATTATAAGACTGTACAGCATGCACATGTTTGTAGGAATAAAGCCTATTTTTATGCACTTATTATACGCGAACTAAATTAGGTCAGTCGGTCATGACTTGGAGCACACACCCGTGAATACTTATGTTCCTACTTCAAACACTTTTTACTCATTCGTAATTATTTGCTTCACAAGTTGTTAGTCTCTTTCCTAAAGAGTACTTGTCAGTTCTAAATAAGCTTTTATTTACTCTATGAATTTATCAAATCACGTTCCTACAATTTTGTAGCGTATATAAATGTAATTGTAGACTTTGTTTCGATGTAAATACCTATCTACTTGCCTATATCATATCCTTGTCTATAGCGAGCTGCTAACTAAAAGTTCTAAGTAACTATGATAGTTGTTTAGCCATTTAATCGTTTTGAAGACTTCAATAATTCTTCTTATATTTCTTGTAAATAAAAAAAAGAATATTCCTAAGTAGGTACGTATCTAAATTCCAAATTCCTTTTTTTAGTAGCAGTTTCCAATAAGGCACTGCTAATAAACAAAATTTTATTCAGCGAAAAAAAACCTAACAGACAAGCCTGAAATAATCCATTAGTGTCAGAATAAAGTGGGTAAACTTTCCTCCGTCCCTTGGGCGAACTATAACTATCCTGTGATTAGTCAGGCCTGTTAATTTGACGTCATAAATTGATTATCATTTGCGTTTTGAAATGTAATTTACTAGTTATGGTAGTCGTTCAATTATATAACAAACGAAAACTATTATGAGGTTCACAAATAAGTTGGATTTTTATTTAAATTGTTTAACTGACTTTGACAAAGTATACAAAATAGGTCGACAATCAAAATTCACAAGACGTACAAAGTCCCTTTAGTCTTTGAAATAAATGTACACACATAAAATTAAATGATTAGGTGTGCTTTGGATTGTATTGCTTTGGATTTAGTCTTGATTTTATAATTTTACCAACCATTTAAATACAGTTGGCGACAAAATTGAATTGTTAGATATTCTTTACGTCATGGAGCGACGTCATTTGACGGCAGATGAAATGCAAAGAGCTGTAGGGATGTTGCAAGCGGGAAGTAATCAATCTCAGGTATCTCGACATTTTGGTATTCATAGAAGTGTTATTTGTCGTCTTTGGCAGCGCTACAATAATACAGGGGAACCCGCTGAACAGCATCCAGGCCGTAAAAGGAGTACAACCACTCGGCAAGACCGGTACATACAACTGACTGCAAGACGCCAGCCGATGTTAACCGCTCGAGAGATAAGTTTGAGGCTACAAAATTCAAGTGGTGTTGATGTAAGTCCCCAAACTGTGCGAAATCGACTGCATGAGTACGGCCTACGAGCTCGACGCCCTATCAGGTGCCCACCGATACGTCACGGGAATCGCGCTCGTCGAAATGAATGGTGTAGAGAACGCATAACATGGACCCAGGAACAATGGGATAAAATTATGTTTTCCGATGAGTCGCGATTCGGGTTTAGGCCTGATACAAGAAGGGTGCGAGTGTACCGTCGACCCGGAAATACTGAAAGACTCAGGTGCGTTCAGGAAGTTCATCCATACAGCGGCTCAACAGTTATGGTATGGGCGGGTATTATGAAGAACAGGCGAACTGAGCTCGTTTTTGTAAATGGAAACATGAACGCTGAAAATTACGTTGAGGATATTCTCAGACCTTATGTCCATCCATTTGCACAAACCTTTGGCTCCGATTTTACGTTAATGCATGACAATGCGCGTTCACATACAGCTCGGCGAACCAGTGAATACTTGGCAACGGAGAACATCCAGGTATTGCCCTGGCCTGCACAATCGCCAGACCTCAACCCCATCGAGCACGCATGGGACATGCTCCAGAGACGTGTTTTGAAGGACTTGGACGGAGTGACAACAACCCAACAGCTGAAGGATTTGCTACAATTCCATTGGGAGCGAATACCGCAAGATGACATAAACAGTCTCATTAATTCAATGAATAATCGTTGCCGACAAGTTCTGAATAGCAGAGGAGGCCATACTTTGTATTAAATTGTCCTATTCTTTCACAATAAATTCATTTTCTTAAGAAATTTCAATTTGTAAAAAAAAAGTTTAGTTTCTTATGTACCTGTATATTCTAATATTGTTAATTTCTGTTATTAAAAGAACTTATAAAGAAAACAGCTGTTATTTTTACATCATAGAACCCTAAAAATATTATTTTAAAAATAAAATACAACGTTATAATTAAAATAAATGGTAAAATAAATTAATATAAATGGTAAATTTGTAATATCATGCATGTTGCTTAGACTTTTTTGATGTGTGTATTTCTTATGAAGCTTAAACGTTGTTTAAGGACATTCAGTAGTAGGTGCCCGTGCGGAGCCGGGGCTGGTCGCTAGTTAGGTATTATGATGGTTTCCTTTATCTCTCTATAACCTATGGAAGTACCGTCTGTGCAGCTCTTTTTTTTTTCGTGAATAGTATTTGAAAGTATACTTCCAAGTTCCAACTACTGTTCGGTGACAAATCAGTATTTTTGTACATCTATTAACGTATTTAGTTACGCTAGCGACTGCTCCAACACGCACAATTTATCCTTTACGAGTTTTAACGTCGGAAAAGGTCTGTTACACACGTATATTATTACACACTACTGTTTGTCTTCGGTCTTAGGCCAACGCACGCAATATATTATACTCATGAGACTTTGTAGGCAGACAATGTGAAGTACCTACCTTTAATAAAGTACTTTATTGCTTGAAGATAAGTGTTCCTTATTGAAATTTATACTCTTACTAGCAAACCCGGCGAACTCCGTTTCGCCATCAGATGGTTTTGTTTTATGTAACATTTCGTTTGGTCATTAAAAGATTTTTAAGAATTTAAAGTTTTTTTTTATTTTTTTAGAAGAAGAAATTTTTTTTTGTTTTATATTTGAAAAAGTAAAATTTTATTTCATTTCACAACAGGAATTCGTGGTGGAAATCCTGATAATTCTAGAGAGTTCAAAAACTCCGTTGGATAATTTACTACATCATCGAGATTTGTTATGGAATCAAAGGACTTGTATGTCACCAAATCGCCAGCAATTTTTAATTGAATGATGAAATTCAGTGCGTGTACATTATTATCGGCAAGAATTGCTTGTTGACTTAACCAAGCATAATAATTATTATTCTGAAAATTCTCACTAATGTTTGGAAAAACATTTTCAATAAGAGCTAATTGAGAGCCTACAAATCGGCAAAAGTCGTTGGTAAGAGTAATTAATCCAGATGTCGCATCATCATTATCATAATATCAGCCAATCGACGTCCACTGCTGGACATAGGCCTCCTCCAAGTATTGCCACCTTGTGCGGTCCTGTGCCTGCCTCATCCATCGGCTTTCCACCATGTCGCATCAACTGGGACTTTTCCATTTCCAACAGTTAACTATTGTTTGGAAAATTCTGCACCACTTTGATCATTTTGAAGTTGAACTCTCATATAAGTGGTCAGTGATAATGTTTTTACGTTATTTCATAAAGTTGATGCCTTCAGGCAAGTATTCAATTCATCTGCAGGCGTTCCACGGGCAACGTCTGACTGAAATCGTCGGCTAACAATATCATCAAGCCGCCAAAGATATTGTTATTTCGCCGAAGATCCTTTAGTGTGAAGTTAAGTACTTCAAGTGATTTCTCATGTGCCATTGTGTATTCATCTCAAACAATGAGCTTGCATTGCATCAACAATTTTCCCATTGCACTGGATCGGGAAATATTGCATTTTAGAGTATCAAGTGTGTTTAAATTGAGTGGCAACTTAAGCGCAGAATGTGCAGTATGACCGACATCTAGAAGAATCGCCGCAATTCCAGATGATGCTAATGCCAAAGCTGTGTCACATCTTGATCGAATATAACAAATGTTTTCCCTGTTCCTCCAGGTGCATCCAGGAAGAATAGACCACCAGAATTATTGCCCACCGCTTGCATTAATGTTTCGTATACTTGTTTTTCCTGTTCATTTAGTAATGGCACAATATTTCGAACGAATTCCTGCAATGTATCAATATTGTATTGCAGCTCTCAATTTAATTCTTGGTTTAATGCATCGTGCATCGAACGATTTGACGCAATCATTCCTACTTCAATCAGTTGTTTGTTAGTAATAGTAAAGCATTGATCCTCAATTAGAATCAATCCCTCATTGTAGATTTCATCGGTTATTTGGATGTCAGGATTATTCGTTTGAATGCGCAAGGGATGCAAGATATCTTTACATATTATGTCGTCTTTGTATTTGTTCCATAACTGAATTAGTTGTGAAAAAGAACATGTGGTGGTGAGAATTGCGAACAGCGTTCATATTTGGAACGCATTTGATGAAACTACTGAATCCCAATGAGAATCGGTCTCCCAATATTTTACACGCTTCTTAATATGTTTAGCATTGGTGGTCATTCACAGTTTTCAAATGCGCAAATGATTTTCATCATTTCTAAGATGAACAGTATACATGCGACCTAGTGCATCAGTGGAAAACACCTGTGGCCAATCTGGAACTGGGGTTCCTTGTCACTATTAGATTTTTATGCGAAATATTACATAAAACGAAGCCATCTGGTGGCGAAACGGAGTTCACCGGGTTTGTTAGAAAGAAATAAAATTTATCCATATTCTTTTAATATTCTCAGGCACCCGTTCATCCCAACTTAATTTTAGTAGCCACAGATATTATTGTAAAAATATTTTAAGTATAATTGTACATGCACTCAACATATTTAACGGGTCAAATTGAATAAAAATTTGCACAATACACGTCATTGATTTGAATTTAAATGTTGATGGTTTCCAATTGAAATGTAAGGAAACGAAAAACTTATTTTTTTCCTTTTTTTTTGCAATTCACAGTGAACACAATACCAATAATATGAAATTAACTGAGCAGAGAAAAATGAGTAGCTGTCAAACAATGTATCACGCACCGGCGTTTATAGTACATGCTATGTATCAGAGATGGCGCTGTATTATGTATATGTGAAAAAAGATTTTCCCGCTTTTCTGTTGAATTTCTCCTAAATTTTCTTTGCTATAAACCTCACGGAGCCCGAGACCTTTCCAACGAATGCAAAATCGTGGAAATCGTGCGTTCTGGAGTTATAGCGTCAGGAAGGAAAACCCGACTTATTTTTATATAGTAGATATAAAAATGGGACAGTTTAATCATCTTAAAGATGTACGGTCAAGGAATTTAATTGTTTAGCAGGTACACAACCTACGTAATTTAGTCGTATTATATACCAAAATAATCCTAGCGAATTTGAAAGATATTACACCTCAAAATTGACATAATATAAAATATAACCAATAAGTATGAATTGCACTTCAAACTTCTTTGTTTACAAACTTCCACCATTCTGTCCAAAGAGTAAAAAATAAAATTTTGACAGTATTATCAATACAATGCATTGAACCAATCAGAACAGCGAATGCTACTCGATATACTTTATTGTTAATAGTGACACAAACTCGGACTAAGGATACTGTTTGATGGAGATGGTAGATAAGGTCTAGTTTAGTTTGACTTAACTTTGGTCTGTCAACAATATAAAATTGAAGAATTTTATTTTAACACAAAATACCTGTCTGTCATAGATAGACAAGGCTAGGTATATATACCTTGTCTAATTAATTTTACGACTCCCAAGACGTCGGGGTTCGTCATCCGTCGTCTGTAGTCGGTAAATAGTAACCTGACCGATTTCAAAATTAAGCAAATTGCTAAACAATTAAATTCCTTGAGTGTACATGCACGTTGTGAAAGTTTACCATGTCTACTGCAGAGATATCGTGTATTAGATAAGGGTTTTGTTGGATATAGGAACGAAAATTTAACTTGTCAGCTGCAGGCAAGGCTAATGGAAACGTGTATCTAAACGACAAGACTGTATCTGGCCAATCTTGAATAAATACTTTCCAAACTAATTACCAAGCTTAGCAATTTTTAAAAGATTCCTTTTCATTGGTTAGCTTTAAAATACATATTCATCATAACAGCCCATTGATGTCCCACTGCAGGGACGGGCGTCCTCCAGAGACGGAGGGATACTTGGCCTACTAATACCACGCTGGCCAGACGGATTGGTATAGGGTTTAATTTCAAGCTTTTAAACTTTTTATTTCGTAAAGATAATATTCACGAATAGTCCCTTAGTCGGTTTTTACGACACCCATGGGATGAGATGGGGTGGTGACATATTGTAGTCCTACTCCGTCACCTCACGGACACATATTAGTTAGAAGAAACAACATTAGTCTTACATAACTTAACCCGTCGGTTTCAGAGCGTGTACAATAACTGACAGAATACTAGCTCTCTGGATTCTAGCAGTATTCCAGCTTATAGCTGCTAAGATTAACTAGTATGTTGAATAAATAGATCGATTAAGTTTTTTGTAATACATTCATGAAGGTCTTTATCTACATCTCTTTATATCTGAAGTTATAAACATATTGTAATTTTATTGAAGTATTTGTAATATTGCAATTATAGGAATATGTATAGCTAGCAGACCCGTGCCCACTTCGTTGGGCGGCGAAAAAAAACGCGTCCCTTTTTTAAACATATTTTATTACTGCTCCACTCCTATAAGTCATAGCGTGATACTATATAGCCTATATGACACTCCCCGATAAATGGACTATTCAACACAGAAAGAATTTTTAATCGGTTCAGTAGATCCAGAGATTACCCCTACAACGTCACAAACTCACAAACAAACAAACACACAAACTTTTCCTTTTTATAGTATTAGTATAGATAAGCTGTATTAAATACTTCTGCAAGCCAATGCAAGTTAGTACTTTGCACGTTTTCGTCGTCGCTTTGCTTACCTTTGGAATCTTCTCATTATACTAACTACGAGTATCACAGTTTGTAACGAGCTGTGCACTATCTAAGTTTGCAGACCTGTGCATTAATATTATACCGTGGAGAGCTTGAAGCGGTACTTTATGCTATCAACAATCAAACATCCCCTGAGTATGAATAATGCGAACAGATATTCCAATATCTAGCCAAGCATCCATGCTACGCTGTTATTGTTTACCGTTAATATAGTACTAACAAGTGGACTATAAATGGATCTAGCGGTTTTTACATTATGAATTAATCCGCCGGAATGGATTTCTGAAATACTTACGCAAAATTATGACGTGATCTATTTGATTGAATTCAACTAAAAGGCAGTTAAAATTCACAAATAAAAACGTTAACTTAAGTCGTATATTATCAAAATATTCTACAATTTGAGTGTCACGTATCTACGCGTTTTTGTGAAATTTTTCATACATGTTTATAAAACACGACCTTCATCACGCACCGCACGTGTTGCAATTTTTCCTAACCAGTGAATATTTTGTTAGTTTATTGAAACGTTCGTTTAATCACTTAAATGCGATGGTTTAAAATTCTAAAACGAATATATCCAACGTATTTGTTATGGTTCAACGGCAGCGAAAAAAGTTTAAATGAATGAATATATTTATGAATGGCGAAGCTTTATTAGAGTGCAATATTTAAATTATAAATTAGAGTATTTTTAATGTTTTTAAGCAATAGTTTGGTTAGGCAAGGAATATCTTATTGACCCTTAGGGCACTAATAAGTTTTTGTCTCTGTTAGCGGGCAGATGTTTTGAAGTACCAAAAGACGGTAAAAGGTTTACCAATAAACATGAATGATGGGTTCCGGTATTATACATATCCATTATGGTCTGACCCGTAAGAGGCGTATTATTTTATTAGAGTAGTTCCGGAAGGAGGTAATCTGCAAAAGCCCTTTGCCTTTCTTATAGAAAATACGTGTGAAGTACGTTCGTGGACGTTCATAACTTGATATGATGATGATGATGTTAAACGATTTTCTCAATACGAATCCCTACACCTATTTTTACCAACAAGCCTAAAAAAGCTAAGAATTATTATATCGAATCCCATTTTGTTCCAAGGCATTTTTGTTCCAACATACTATAAAGATCAGTTCTTTCTTTTATTCCGCAATTTAACCGTTTATAATCCCAACTTTTATTTTTGTCGGATCCTAATTCCGTGAAATCCGATTCCTTGAAATTCAGAAAAGCTATCTTATAATGAGATCTTAGCGATAATGTCGTGCATGGTGAGGCACTGAAGTATGTAATTTATATCATTTGAAGTTTTAGGCTCGCAAGAAAATTGGAAAAGTAATCGGTAAGTAGGCAGGTACGGATTTCCTTACAATTGCCCAATGCCCACGTATAGAGCTACCGTTTAATATATATCGAAAAACCTTTGTGTAATGTCTTAAAAGTTCTCAAAGCTCTCGTACCTAGACTCAACCTTATTTTAAACTTTTACTTAATTATGCCTTTCATTATACGGTAACGACACTTTAGGTACTTTACTTCCGATATGAGTGGCGGCCTTTTAGATACAGGGAGCTTTAATAAATGAAGTTAACTCGTCAGGATAATTTAAAATGCTTTGAAAATCTCTTATACTTCCTAATTAAATACGGTAAAATGTTTTCATGTGTAATTAATTTATTACGTTTTCTAGCTAGAAATAAGGATATTTCTAGCGGACGGATAAGCTTATTATTATTCTACTTTTTTTTTCAGGTACAAGGATATTAGATTTTTACTCAATTTCCTACAGATACTTGTTCATTTATACTACTTAATGGATTGCATGTGTGCTTAGCATTTTAGAAAAGGAAAATAACTATGTTCTTGTGGGTAAAATATTTTAGTGTATCTGTAAATATTTAATTATTATATAAGTATACAGTCTTTAATACTTTGAAATTGCTTATTAGTAACAACAACTTTTACTCTTAAAGTTAGCGGACCATATTATGGTATTTCTCTGTATAGCGTAATCTTCGATTTATTCTGTAAACAATAGACAAATCAGTTGGCACATTTTCATATAATTTCCAATGCCAATACTCTGTATAAAATCGACTACAATGTGACGAAATGTTTACGAAGTTAATAAATTCTTACGAGATTCCATCGTAAACAAAATAAAATAATAATTCGTGAAGTTATAAAAAAGGATTAAGTAATTCGATTTTTATATTTCTGGTTGTTAATACTTTGCAGAACAACGATGCACCAAGTTTTTGACAGCGTTTTAACTTTGTAAAGATAGTTTTATCGAAACTATGAAAAATATTATTTACTCTTTTGAATTAAACAATTTACTAGAGTTTATTTGGACAAATATTGAATTTACAAAGTTTTTAAACTACGAGTTATAAGAAACCTGTATGTTAGTTAAATTAATTGACCGCCTTGGAATGGACCACCATATTCGCGAGCGAAAAGTAAAACAAACGGGCTGTACTTGCATTGGTATTATATTCGGGGTTCGGCTGGTCAATTTCAGACCATTCATGGCGGAGTGAAACAATTTCATGATTATTATATATTATATAGTAACGTCAGATTACAAGCAACTGGTAGGTGTTTGTATAGCAACAGATTTTAAAAAACCCAAAAATCACTTTTAATGTACTTTATTGACTGAACTAGCTTTTCCCCGCGGCTTCGCTCGCGTTAAAAAGTATTATTATAAATTATGGTTAATAAAAACCAGAACCCTTATGAGATCACTTTGTTGTCCCTCTGTCTGCCTGTATGTCAAAACCATTTTTCTAAGGAATGCGTGGAGTAGCTAAGTCGTAATGTCACAGAATTTTGGAAAGATGATTCGTGACGTCATAGAATTTTGACAGTTGAGTCGTGACGTCATAGAAATTCTGACAGATGAGACGTGACGTCATAGAATTTTGGCGTGAATTTTTTTTTGACAGCTACGTACGTCGTGACGTCGTAAAATTTTGGCAGGTTTTTTTACAGCTAGCTAGATAGAAGTTTTGACAGATAAGACGTGACGTCATAGAATTTTGGCGGGAATTTTTTTGACAACTTCGTCGTAACGTCATAGAATTTTAACAGCTGAGTCGTGACTTCATAGATTTTTTGGCAGCTAAGACCGTGACGTCCTAATAGGGGCTGAATTAATCAAAATTCTATATTAGCGGACATCTTCATCATAGTAGCTCCAATCTTTAATTTCAGTTCAATCATTCGAAAATGTAAGAAGATTTATACAAACTTTCATTTACCCTTTTAGGGGTGGAATTTATCAAAATACTTTTTAAGGAGATGCCTACTTTATAGTAGCTATCCGCATGCAAAGTCTCAGCCTGATCGGTTTTAAACTGACAAAGATTCATACAAATTTTCATCCCCTTGGGGATAGAATTTTTAAAGTCGTTTCTAAGGAGATGCCTGCGACATAGCAAGTATATGTATGCAAAGCCTCAGCCCGAACTTGGGGGACAAAATATCAAAATCCGTTCTTAGCCGATGCCTACGTCATAGTAACTTCATGCATGCAAAGCCTCAGTCTGATCGGTTTGAATTTGACAGAATTTCAAACTAACTTTCGTTCCCTATTTTATCCCCATAGGGGATGAATTTAATAAAGTCATTTCTAAGGGGATGCCTACGTCATAGTAGCTAAATGCAAGCAAAGTCTCAGCCCGATCGGTTGGAAACTGACAAAGTTTCATACAAACTTTCGTCGCTTATTTTATCCCTTTGGGGGTAAAATTCATCAAAATCCTTTCTTAGCGGATGCCTACGTCATAACATCTACCTGCATGCCAAATTTCAGCCAGATCTCTCCAGCGGTTTGGGCTGTGCGTTGATAGATCACTATGTCAGTCACCTTTGAGTTTTATATATATAGATAAATAAATAGACAGTTCTAATTACTGCAATGTTATAATTACAACTTTAGATTCAAAAAAGAAAACGAAAAAACATCTAAAGAGTCGTTAATAGTATTGAAAATATTGTGCTTGACAGAAAGAAGAATCCATTTATTGAGTTACACTCGGATTAGAAAAATTAACCTTTAATTATACTGCGAATTTGATAAAAATTCTGTCGATAAGAATGCTTTAAACAAATTTAAAAAACCTAGGTCATCATTTTATTACAAAGTACGTATTCACACTGTCATGAGATATACTAAAATTGAATAAATCCTTCTTCATAACTTTATGAATGATCGAAGTTGGAGGTATACGCCTGTTTCCGAATACGTTAAGCAATGAAAGACCAAATATTTGACAGGCTTTTTGCATGAGTGTATGGTGTTTGCTACTCTTGCACACAAATATTTTGCATTCAACTGGAATCGAATTTTAGACTTTTGTATGCAAGCGTGTGGTACAATCACTCGAGGTAGTTGTGATGATTTCATTTTAGTGTCCTTACCTTATAAACTGTTAGGTCGGCCAATATTTCCTACATAGCTCTTCTAAAGTTTTTCTAAATTACAAGCTTAGTTATAAAATGTAACACACCATATCGCGAATAGTTTCTAAACTTATAACGAGTGCAATCATAAAACTTTTTACTCCTATTAAAACTGTACAGTTTGAATATATAAAATGTTTTTTGTTTTACTTTTAATTTTATCCCATAAATGGCACATGAATGAGCCGGACACACCGGTCAGCTTCAACAAACATGAAAACTAACTTATACAGAACATTTATTATGCCTTGTGTATAGCTCTATAACAAACGTGGTGCTTCGTGACGGTAAAATACACATTAACAAGTATAACTATTCATAGTTGGTAACTGCTAGTTAATTCAGTACCTAATGCCGTAATTTCTTATTATCAGATGGAGCGAAATAGATCTTACGAAATTTATTACTAGGAAAGACATAAATTTTATGAGTTATACTATGAATTGCAGTAGTTACAAACTGTAATGTAGAGTTATTAATTGTTTTATGGCAATAAATGTTTGTATTAAGAGGAACGTAATATACTTACTTGTAAGTGAATTAAGTAAATAAAGTTTAGCTAGATTGTACTGTAACAAAGACATGAAAAGCAGAGAAATGTCACAAACTCAAGTAAGTAGATCAGGCAACACGTTGCAAGCTGTGAAATAAAATATATTATGTGACAGCAGCAAACTCACAAAATCCTGTGCAATTTTGTTGGCGTAAAGCCAACCGTAAAAATGAAAAGTTTACCAAGGAATTCTGTTTAACAAATGAACGACCTTAAATGATGTTGTCAAGGATGAGAACACTTGATATGGCATCAATTATATTGCAGAGACGTTTGTATAAGTCAAAGAGGCGATGGAAAGGATAAGCAAACGGCACGTTTCGCAAAAGGGCCTTCAATCGCATCCAAGTGCCATGTGAAAATTTGCTCAGTTTCTTGCCGTTAAAGTAAGAAAAAGAGGAAAACGTACTTCACACGTATTTTTCTATAGGAAAAAGGGCAAGGGCTTGCTTCAACGTAATCGAGATTCGCTTTTGCAGATTACCTACCTCCGAAACGGTTCTAATAATACGCCCCTTGCGGTCCGGACCTTAATGGATATGTATCGGAACCCATCATTGATGTTTATTGGTAAACCTTATTCCGTCTTTCAGTACTTCAAAATATCTGACCGCTTGCGCTATTGGAGGATCAATACTACAAAAATCTGTACGCTAACCGTTAACTGATGGATAATAAAAAAAAATGTATTTACAAAATATAACCTACCTGAGCAATAATTTGGATGGATCTCAAAAAAAAAATTAAGAACCCCTTATTTGAATATAGAACTCTATAAAGCTTTCTCCAATCGCAAATATTTTCATTCACTAAGCTAGAACAAATGCTTTTTGACTTTTTTCACTGCCGTTGAACCATAACAAAAATACATTGCATCGTTTTAGAATTTAAACCATCGCATTTAAGTGATTAAACGAACGTTTCAATAAACTAGCGAAATGTTCAATGGAAGAAAAATTCTAACACAAATTTATTCGGAATATAGGATAAGAAGGATGTATGAAAAATACAAAAACGCTATAGAAACGTGACGTTTATATTTTAATGAGTTAAGGTTATTATTAGTGCTAATTGCCTTTTAGTTTATTTCAATCATATGGATTCGTTATCTGTTTGGGTAAGTTCGTAGAACTGATTATTCAAGAAATATATTGCAATAGATTAAGTTACATCGTAACATTCAATCACTATAATTAAAGTAAATTTAAAAATTTTA
This sequence comes from Schrankia costaestrigalis, assembly GCA_905475405.1. Lineage (NCBI taxonomy): Eukaryota > Metazoa > Arthropoda > Insecta > Lepidoptera > Erebidae > Schrankia > Schrankia costaestrigalis. The sequence continues at coordinate 7,702,786 of FR997831.1, read as the reverse complement.
ATAACTTTTACTTTGATTTTATCCCTACAGGGGACCCCTGAGCTCCCTAGAGCTCTAGTCATCCACGAAAGTTGTAGTTTAGTTGTAGTCTAGAATTACACGGCGGTAATTCATGTGGTTAATCTTGGAACATAATATAATTTTATATTATATCCTCCGCAACTAGTTCTCAAAACTAAACTAACCTCCTACAGTAGCTCTACTTGTAGTAACCAGTAAGGGCTTTAGTGAGCAGAAAACAATAACAGCGTAGCATGGATGCTTGTCTAGATATTGGAATATCTGTTCGCATTATTCATACTCAGGGGATGTTTGATTGTTGATAGCATAAAGTACCGCTACAAGCTCTCCACGGTATAATATTAATGCACAGGTCTGCAAACTTAGATAGTCCACAGCTCATCAGGAACTGTGATACTCGTAGTTAGTATAATGAGAAGCTGAATCTTAATACGTATTCATTTTAAGCCTCTTACAATTCAGAACGTTAGCAAAGCGAAAGTACCTATGTAAAGTAGCTTGCACTGGGTTGCAAAACTAATTGATACAGTTACAAGTATTCTATTTATTAAAAATTGCCAATATTTATGCCTTCAAATACACAGGCATGTAGCTAAGAACCATCTCGCATATATTATTAGGTATTAAGCAGAACCGGTCTATTTATTTTAAATTCATGGACTAGTATTAGGCCAGTTATTATACACGCTAAGAAGCCGTCGGACTTAGTAACAGTACAGTATTTCAAAGCTAACCAAAGAAAATAATGTCTTCAAAATTTGCTTAGCTATAAGCTGGTAATTAGTTTGGCAAGTAGTTACGCAAGATTGAGGGAAACAACCTTATCATTTAGGTTCATATGTCTGCTTTAGGTCTTTTCTGTAGCTGACAAGTTCAATTTTCATATATCGAACAAAAGCCTTTTTTAGGGTTCCGTACCAGTTTTGAAAAAATCGGAACCCTTATAGGATCACTTTGTTGTACGTCTGTCCGTCCGTCCGTCTGTCTGTCAAGACCATTTATCTCAGGAACGCGTGGAGGTATCAAGTTGAAATTTTCACCAAATACTAAGGCTTGTTGCCTCTTAGTGCCGTAAAAAAAGTGCTAATCCAACGCAATCAAGAGATATAGCCGTTTTTGTCGCAAATTTAGAGGGGTAAAAGCAAAAACCTACAGGGCCCTTCCAGTCTACCTACAAACTTGAAATTTGGCATGAAGCAAGGTCTTATTGTACATGTAATGGGAAAATTCCGAAAACCTTGAATTTTTACTTCAATCATAATATATTTTGATTTCATTGAATTTTGGCGGGAAAGCTGAGTCACGTGACCTGTGACGTCATAGAATTTTGGTCACGTGACCCGTGACGTCATAGAATTTTCGACAGATGAGTCGTGACGTCACAGAATTTTGGCGGAAAAATATATTTTGACAGCTTAGTCGTGACGTCATTGAATTTTTGACAGATGAGTCGTGACGTCACATAATTTTTGACAAATCAGTTTTGACGTCATAGTATTTTGGCGGGAAAATATTTATTGACAGCTTAGTCGTGCCGTCATTGAATTTTGGCGGGAAAAATAGTATTTAAACAGCTGAATCCTGACGTTATCACAATTTGGCGGGAAAATAAATAGGTTTGTACGGAACCCTCGGTGCGCGAGTCAGACTCGCATTTGACCGGTTTTTATTTATAACACGACGCCTCTGCAGCAGACGTCGTAAACTAGGTATAACAGCGGACTAAGCGTCTTCAAACTAAATAAGTTGTCCCATTTTTATATAAGAGTATAAATTTCAATAAGGAACACTTATTTAAAGCAATAAAGCACTTTATTAAGAGTTCGTTCCTATAACCAACAAAATCCTTATCTAATACACGATATCTCTTTATTAGACATGGTAAACTTTCACGACGTGAATGTATATCTTTAAAATGACTAAACTGTTCCATTCTTATATAAAAGTATCAATTTCAATAAGGAACACTACTTATATCTTCAAGCAATAAAGCACTTTATTAAAGGCACTTCACATTGTCTGCCTACAAAGTCTCATGAGTATAATATATTGCGTGCGTTGGCCTAAGACCGAAGAAAAACAGTACTCTGTAACAGTATACGTATGTAGCAGAAACCACCCTTTCCTATGTTGGAACACGAATGTGATAAATTGTGCGTGTTTGAGTACTCGCTAGTGTAACTAAATACGTTAATAGATGTACAAAAATATGGTTTTGCCATCGAGCCTGTTCTTAAAACTAGAAAATAAACAAAAAAATGTAACGAAATAAAAAAAAATGGAACCTGCACAGCAGGTACTTGCATACGTGATGGAAAGATAAAGGAAACCATTATATATAATACATACATAAATCTAAGAATGGTTATGATAATAGGAACGCACTTAAAAAAATTATCGACATTTTTGTTCCTTTACGTTACGATAGAAGTTATATTTTTGTTTGAACAATTGAAGCCTTCGGATACCCACTTAACGCTTGAGAGATTCTGAATAAATTTCCATCAAAATTTCAATAAGCCTCGTTTGAAAAGAATTATAATGTTCTTGGATAATCATGAATAAATTATAAGTTTCTTATTAACCAACTTTATTTATCAAAATATCAAAATACGTTGTTTTTAGTTATGAAAATTCTTCATAAAAAAGGTAATATGCCATCAGTTTCGTGTTGAGGACTAAGCTCGTACGCAAAAGTAAGCTCTATAAAATACTACTACTAACACTTTTAATGCACTTTTCAAGTTATTATTTTAATCTAGCTTCTCTCGCGTTAATACTATGCTTATCTTTATTTCAAAGTGAATTTCCTGTATAACTACTACAGGCAGCCCATTTAATAAATAGATAATTTAATAAATATATCAAACGATAAATAGCCATTTCGGTCGTTTGATCTCTCTTAATGAACTATTCTAAGTTTTCAACAAATAGGTTGGGGAACAAATATTTACGCTATTAAGTAGTCAGTGATGAGTACACAAAGGTTTACATGAGAAAATATACATCCAACTAGAGATCAGGGTTTAGGAAATTAAGTGATAAGCTATACAGTCAATGCTGGAAACAGATTCAAGCAATATTTAGCATATTTCCGATGTTACGTAGCTCTTAAACAAAGACGGAATTTTCAACTTCTTAACATCGAATCCATTAAGTAATTATGAAAAAAAGACGTTGAGAAAATCTTTTGTAGCTCGGATGTTACAGATTTCCAGATGTAGTTAGAAATTGTTTATGATTTAGTACCCTATGTCCTAGTACAAGATCGTAAATACGAAAAGAATTCAATCTTCGAATCAACTTGATTTCTAGTAGGTATTGGTGTATTAAAATTAGTTGTCTATAACCACTCAGCTGGCAAGGCAAAATGGCGGAAAATTGCAGACCATTTTTTTTCAGTTTTTTTGTTGAACTTCGAATAATGACACAGCCATTACAACTACAAATTAGAAGGTACAAAATTTAAAATTTGAATGAGGAATATATAATTCTGGCAGTTCAAAGGAAATATTCTTTATTTCACATTAGGTAGAAGCTTTACAAAAAACGTTACATTTTTATATCGATAAAACGCTTTGTCCTGAACAATACAAAGCTCAAAGTACACCTAATCATTTTGTTTTATGTACATAAACACAATCGTTTCAAAGAAAAGTGAGACGAAAGGGATATTAAACTTGTGAGTTTTGATTGTGAACCATTCTTTACATAAATCAGGGTCTGTATTTCGATCAAGTCAGGTTAAATTGCGTTAAAATCAGAGAAAAAATGTAGATTTGATCATAGTGCCCACAGATAGTGCCATGCAGTTCTCCGTGTGGTGACGGAGTAAGAATACGATATGTCGCCACCCCATCTCATCCATTATCTCATCCCATGGGTGTCATAAAAACCGACTAAGGGACTGATCGTGAATATTATCTTCACGAAATAAAAAGAAGGAAAACTTGAAATTAAACCCTATACCAATCCGTCTATTAGTGGGCCAAGTATCCTTCCGTCACGGGAGGAGGCCCGTACTTTCAGTAAGATATTAATGAGCTATTATGATAATATAGTAGTAAAAGAAGTTACACAAATGATAATTACATTTATGATGTCAAATAAACAGGCTTGACTAATCACAGGATAGTTATAGTTCGCCCAAGGGACGGAGGGATCTCTGACCCACTAATACTATTCTGACACTAATAGATTAATTCAACCGTTTCTGTTAGTTACTTTTAGCTTAAATAAATGTTGGTTAGTAGCAGTGTGCCTGAACGGGCTTAGAATTGGGGTTTGTAGGTAAAACTTTAGACGTAATAAGTTGGTATTTATGAAAATTTACTTCTTCTTATGCATACAAAATATTAAGAATGCGCATGTTAAACCTATTCTATGACTAAACAAATGATTAATTTCAACAATTCAGCGTTTATATTTAAGTACAAAATCAGACTTTTGTAAGTATACGCAACGCTAATTTCTTTTTGCTAGCTATCAGCTTGTAGAACTTGTAAAACTATAGGAACTTGAATTGAAAAACTGAAAAGCTCATGAGCTTGTCAGTGCTAATTAGGCAGTTTTTCAGGCCATGGCCTGAAAAACTGCCTAATTAGCACTGACAAGTACTCTTCAGTAAAGAGACTAACAACCTGTAAGGGAAATAATTACGAATGAGAAAAAAGAGTTAGAAGTAGGAACATAAGTATTCACGGGTGTGTGCTCCAAGTCATGACCGACTGACCTAATTTAGTTCGCGTATAATAAGTGCATAAAAATAGGATTTATCCCTACAAACATGTGCATGCTGTACAGTCTTATAATCTTAGATGTTTGGTTACTTAAATGAAAGTTAATTTGGTATATGAAGTAAACTTTTTTTATGTAAAGTGAAGTGTTTGTATAAATTCATATTTTAGAATATTAATATTTTCTTCTTTTTTATTAAAAAGAGTCAATACTTATTTGATATTTTGTATAAGTACCATCTAAGGTCGGGACAGTCATTTGTGGAACATACTAATAATTGACCAGTAGAATTTCAACGCACAAACACGTACACGAGTACACGGACACCGGAAATCACGAACTGTACCTCACCCAGGTAGCTTTTATGCTCCACAAAAAATATTGTTGTGGTTCTACAAAAATAATTAGTTACTTCACTATTCATTATTTACTAACTACCTATTCTCCGTGTGGTGACGGAGTAAGAATACAATATGTCACCACCCCATCTCATCCCATAGGTGTCGAAAAAATCGACTATGAGACTATCCGTGAATATTATCTTTACGAAATAAAAAGAAGGAAAACTTGAAATTAAACCCTATACCAATCCGTCTGGCCAGCGTGGTATTAGTAGGCCAAGTATCCCTCCGTCACGGGAGGAGGCCCGTCCCTGCAGTGGGACATTAATGGGCTGTTATGATGATTTAACGGACATAGATTATTTACCTACATATTTTATAAGAGAGTTCAATATCTTTAATGAACCAAAGGTCCTTTGTGTACGAGTTGGCTTTTCTAAAACAAATAAACACACATTCTGTCGTTCTTGTTAATTAGAGATGTATTGTGATTCTCGACAACGTTGTATCTCACTTACTACATTGTTTACGTCGTAATTTACGAACGTATTTATCTAATTACGTTTTGTAGGGATGTAAGATGAAAAAATAACTATGCGGGCTCTCCATCGGCTTGGAGCACGATAATAGCTTAGCGAACTATTGCAACTACTTACTATTTGTCACATTCTAATACATCAATAAACAGTATAATGTATGTAAGACACAATATACTATTATATAATAAGAGAACTGATATTCATACGTTTAATACTATGAATCAACTTACGCTTTGTGTCCCTCATTAATGTTTCCATAAACTACATCAAAGGTCTACGTTGCATAGTATGCGGTCTCTTTAACAAGGTATTAATGAGTACCATTTATTTAATTACTCTTGACAATTTATGTTAATTTTCAAATTCAATTTTATTCAATTCTACGATTGGATTTCTTAATTGTTGTTATTATTAATAATTATTATTCTTTCAAAGTCAAGACAAATGATAAGACTAAATTGTAGTGGATTAAAAGCAGCAATAGTTTCTTTCTTCCAATTAGCATTGGCGGATTTTTGCTAACAAGTAACGAAGTTTTCCTATGAAAAGCATTCATCGTATGAAAAATACACACAATAGTTAGTTATTCGTGTTATTTGACATTGGTTAATACGATTATTTGTTATTTTTACTACTGTTTGAATGTTATTCTGTGTTCACCTCTACGTATAATGTTGAGTTCATTTTTACAGCTTAGTGTGGGAGTTATATTACCTTTGCTATAAATCACGAGATTTACTCATTTGTGCATACAAAGACTGTCTTGCTTGGCTTCAGGAGCAGATAGCAGCGTATTTCAGGTACTTTGTATATCTAAGGTATTATTCGTCTCAGGGCGTTTTATTTATAAAGTTTGCGCATAAAATACTTGGAGGAGTTGCGTGAAATGACTTTTGTGTTTTATTATGAACTTGCTCTGTATTTTAGAGTTACAAAATATATTAACGAAACATACGAATAATTGACATTAACTGGATGCGGAAGACGCAGGACCGAGTTCTGTGGCGCGTGTTGGGAGGGGCCTATGTCCAGCAGTGGACTGCAATAGGCTAGTTGATTTATTAAATACGAATAATTTTCTTATTTGAAAACCGAATACTTAACCAGAGCCTTCCATAACAGTCAACATTTTCAAGAACTTTTTTAATATTGTTTGAGATAAAAACAAAACAGCAAATAAGTTTTGATGAAATTTTCCTTTTTATTTTTCTAACTTTCTATCCTTTTAAACTTTTTAGACAAATCAAGAAGTAACTTTAATGGTAGCAAATAATACAAAACAACCGAAATGAGAACCACCACACAGTTTTAAAGTAAGTTAAAAATATTGTTAGCCGAAAATTGTTCAAGTAAAAGAATTCTTCTAAAACATTAATATGTAACTTGCTAAAATATTTGTGTAATATGTCGTCACAGCAGTGCTAAGTTTGTCAAAACTTTAGACATCTTGCGCGAACCATGTAATAACGTGAAGCTACGTCATGCTTCGGCTAGTCCATTTTAACTTGTTAAACTTGACTTTGTTATATAAAACACTAGCTTTTGCCCGCGGCTTCGCTCGCGTCTATCCCATTTTTGGGAAGTGGGGGCAAAAAGTAGCCTTTGTTGGTCTCCATCCCTTCAACTATCTCCACTTAAAAAAACACGTCAATTTGTCGCTCCGTTTTGCTGTAAAAGAAAGACAAACAGACAGACACACTTTAACATTTATAATAGGTACTAGTATGGATATCTGATTTTTTTCATATAAATTGAACTTAAATATTTTGTAGTGTTTTGTAGGCGTTTATATGTAAAGAGTTCTTATGTTTATAGTCAAAGTTATAAGCCCAGAAAGAATATATATATGTATATAGTTTTACTGTATTTTTCCTATATATCAAACTACATACTGATTCAGAGTATTCAACAGTAGGCCTTCTCCAAATGTATTCATTTTGTAACGGTCAGTGCTAGTCTCATCTATAATTTTCCCATGTTATTAATTATTAAAAACATAAATATGTAGAGTACAAAAACGTGCTCACGATGACGTGTTTGTCATATCTTTATTAATTGATTGATCACCAAATTACATATCGGCTACAAAAATAAAGTTCAATACATTCTTATCCAAAAATAATTTTATTCCGAATTAAAACATAAATAAAAGCATCATTACCTGTTTTACTTAACATAAATCGACTGTATTGTTCTATAGTGATATGGAATGGATAACGCGTTTTTAATTAATCTGCCCGTCAGAGAAACACGTAAAATGAATGTTCATAATACTGACCTGAATATCAAAAACAATGGCGTCACATTTTAAAAATCGAAAATGAAAAAGACAGCATCGGAAGCTTAGTAAGCACTTGAGTGTTCTACTTATAGACGACCAGTTTTTGCTGTTACTGCAGTTTTAATAACACTTCCCTTTTGAAGACCGTATTAGCTTCGTTTTATTGGCAGCTTTTTGCAAAATTTACTTTGAAGGTGGGGTTTTGCATCGTTTTTACTACAAAATAGTTGTATAGAAATAAAGACTATGCGTTTGCAAGAGCGAGATGATAAAACGGTGGTTACCTTGGTTTATTATTATACTCTTTGACGGTAGCAAACGTTTACAGAGCTTAGACATTTGGTGATGGAATGGTGACAGCGCGGCATCGGCCTTCGTGGACATGACTGCTTACTGCGATAGCAGGAAACTGCAATATAAAGTTATCTTCTCTATCAAAGATAATAGTATCTTTTAATTTAATTAATTTCAACTAATTCGAGTTTAAAAAGTTTTTGCGGATACAAAATATACCCCTAAGCTCCTACATATACACATGTGCAATTATTATGTCCTGATAATCAAACTGAGAATTACTTCTAATTCGTTTTTATACTTAACAATATTTGGCTCACTATTCAGTCAACCAATATCTACACCAAAAGAAGAAAGCACTTAGCTAGAACAAACATTGGGTTTATCAACCGACTTCAAAAAGGAGGAGGTTCTCAATTTGGTTGTATTTTTTTTTTTTTTTTTTTTATTTTTTTTTTTATTTTTTGTGTTTGTTACCTGATTTCTCGAAAACGGCTAGACCGATTTGAAAAATTTTTTTTTTGTTCGTATCGGTATGCTTCCCATTTGGTCCCATTGTCACCAGATCTGGATCTGGATGAGGGGATCCCAGAGAAATCGAGGGCATCTCTTGAAAATTGTAGGGACGCATTGTGTAAAATCTTGTCATACATGTGCATCTTTAACGTCACTACCAAATAGTCAAGAATTAGAACTGGTCCGATCCTGGAGACCAGAGAGAGTCGAGGGAACACCTTAACGGCATATAGCAGCTACCTTGTGTTTGGGCTTATTTTAATTGTATTGATGAATACTTTACAAAACTTTACACAAACATGATCTGATGATGAAGAAGATTGAGGGTCGAGGCAACTCCTCAACGGTATATAGCAGCTACCTAGTGTTTGGGCTTATTTTATTCGTATTGATGAAAACTTTACAAAACTTGACACAAATATCATCTGATGGTGAAGAATACTGAGGGTCGAGGAAACTTTTTAACGGTATATAGCAGCTACCTAGTGTTTGGGCTTATTTTATTCGCATTGATAAAAGCTTTACACAACTTTACACAAACATAATCTAATGATGAAGAAGATTGAGGGTCAAGGGAACTTTTTAATAGTAAATAGCAGCTACCTAGTGTTTGGGCTTATTTTATTCGTATTGATGAAAACTTTACACTAACATTATGACTGTAATTGAAGGTATGGTTTAAGACTTAATAATGAAGTTCTTATTTGAATTTAAAATAGGAATTAATACCGGATTATAAATAGACTATAAATTGCATTTCATTTATTTTAAACTTATTCTTTAGGTACAACAAATTGATAATATTAACTATTATATTTATTTGATTTATTTTTATGTCAATTTATTTAAATTATCAATTTAGTGTGCATGTCGCACAATAAATTAATAATTTTTATTACTAATTAACCACGCCGAGACGGTGTGGCTACGCTTTTCGATGTTCTCCCTATTTAAAACTTTTTTCATGTAGGTCCTTTTTTGTGAAAGCTGATTCTTACGTTGTTCACTAGTCTCTTTTGAAATGGCATTGGAGGTAGATTTCCTACTTCGAGAATGGCGTTTCTTCCTTTCTTCGGTTGTCATCGAATCGAACCCGTGGCGGGCGCGTCAAGTCTTGTGACCTGTGACGCGCACCAATGAACATACCGCGGCGGAGCCCGCGCTGCACTCCCCGCGCGCCCCGCGACCCGACGGTGACCGGTCCGCCCGCTACCGCTCAGTCGCAAGCGACCAGTGCAGGGGGAGTCAACTCTGTTCTACACAATGTTTCTATTAGGGCTGTTATGTACGACAGAGAGAAAAGATGCAATAGAAAATGTCATGTCATTTCCTAGCAACCACCTAATACTTGTTTATATGGAGCTGTCAACAGTCAACACTACAAGAAAAGAAACCGTTTATTTTGTAAATTCTTAAATATCTTGTAAATAAATAAAAAATCTCGATAAATAACAAGTTTATCCTGCATTAAAAACGTTGCACGAGCATCCTATTCCTTAGTTAAAGTGTTTTTGTGAAATTGAACGTTATTGACTCCAGTTCTGAGAGAGTGACTCCTATAGGGTTTTTGTTATGTTACAATGAGTTTCAATGTAGAAAAGGCTGTTTCAATGAAGAATGTGAATATTTTTTATTATGAATATTATTTACATAAATAAATTGTAAAAGAAATGAAGTTTTTTATTATCAAATCCAACTCCAAATACAGTCATCCTAATTTAAACCTTCAACAAAATAAACAAAGAGATATATATCTAATGCCCTACGTAGGGCGTTAAGATTTATGTTATGTTTATTTATTATGGCGTCATGAACATAGTTACATATTTTGCCAGTGTCAAGTGAAATACATTACATTCAGTAAGTAAGAGTATAAGTTTACACATACAAAAAAAAACAACATTAAAAAGACGATGCTTCTCTTTTCATTGCCGTCCAGGAGAACTTCACCGGAACGCGTATGATGGAGACAGGAACAGCTTGATCACGACGCCGCCCGCCACCAGCTATTCACCAATCACTTGCATATTTAAACATATTTATTTACTGACGATGAACTTGCAAAACAAAACCGCATCTTTTCTGCATCACAAAATCTTCGAAAAATCAATTTGTAAAATATATAAATGACAGCTCAACCTCTCGTCATGGCGTCCAGTCAAATTCTCCGGCGTTAAGATTTATTTTTTTGTTTATAATAATTAAAATAACCATCAATTTGAATTTCCCACGCTGCTGACATTAACCGTAGTTTTAGGAGGGGTGCCAATAGATGGCGCCACACGCTTAGAAAAAGTTTCCTCACGAATTTTATATGAAGTTGACATTCTTCTCCTTTGAGTATAAATGTTCTGTGGACCAGTGCGAGACGTAGACCGACGGCGAATGCACGTTCGCCCGCACTTCATGCGTATGCAATTAACTCGATCTCTAGATTCTAATTTACATCTTGTTTTCTACTCCTATATACTCGCAGTCTAAGCTACGTCTAGTTAATCTACATCTTGTTTTTTATTCTTGTATAACTTTACTTAACTTCAGTGCTGTGAACTTAACTAACTTAATAACTCTGTATTCTCTTTCATTCTGTGTCATTAAGTAAATAGTCTTGTAAATAACCGTCACGTTTTCTTTATCACCTCTACAGTCTCATACAATCAGCGCTGTCTCATGAGCAGCGCGTTTCGTAGGTCTACCCATATTTAGACAAAATAATGTCCCACTGCAGGGACGGGCCTCCTCCACTGACGGAGGGATATTTAGCCTACTAATACCACGCTGGCCAGACGGATTGGTATAGGGTTTAATTTCAAGTTTTCCTTCTTTTTATTTCTCAAAGATAATATACACGGATAGTCCCTAAGTTGGTTTTTACGACACCCATGGGTTGAGATAAGGTGGTGACATGCATTCTCACTCCGTCACCACACGGATTTATAGAATTGGTATTCACTAAAAATTTGAAAATAAAATTGATTTTTACAAAAAAAAAAAACCGACTTCAAAAACACAAATTGCACTAAAAAGTAAAAAATAAATTAGTTGTATTTTGGTTTTACAACATTAAATCAGCCATTGCTTCTACTGAATTTTAATCTAAAGAATAGGTTCTTATAATTATTGTAAAAAGTATTGTTTAAGATATTTCTTGAAGAGTCTGTAAATATATTGATTTGTAGATTCTTTAAAAGATAATCAAATTATTACAAATAATGTAATATTATTGTTATTTTTGGAGTCGGTGTCAGCCAACGCAATAAGTACGATAAAGTTATACAAAACTTTATTGCCTTTTCTAACACACTCGAATCACTTTAAATGGTTTTTAATTAGATAAATATTGCATTGAAAACAAAAACGGCCGTTTCATTTTCTAATGCGAATTTTAAGTAATTGTTAGTCTTTAGCCTGTGTGTAACATGACGCCATAATGTCTGTTTAAATATTAAGTCAGAAATAAAAAATGGTACTATCGTGGCTGACACCGACTCCAAAAATAACAATAATATTACATTATTTGTAATAATTTGATTATCTTTTAAAGAATCTACAAATCAATATATTTACAGACTCTTCAAGAAATATCTTAAACAATACTTTTTACAATAATTATAAGAACCTATTCTTTAGATTAAAATTCAGTAGAAGCAATGGCTGATTTAATGTTGTAAAACCAAAATACAACTAATTTATTTTTTACTTTTTAGTGCAATTTGTGTTTTTGAAGTCGGTTTTTTTTTTTTGTAAAAATCAATTTTATTTAGTTACATCTAATGGATCGTGCGGTAACTTGACATTAACATGCACTTACTGTATGTTTAGCTTTTAACTGATGACAGGTAAATTATTAAGAAAACAATACAACAAAATATATTTTATTAAGTATGTCAACATAAAACATGATTTAACCGGCAATACTTATTGGCTGAATTTCAGTTAGAGTAAGTCCTTCTTTGTTAAGACCTCATCACAATGTGGCTTTTCATGTTCTACGTTTGTCTAAAACTTATAAATGCTGATTTTTTAAGTAGCGAATTGATAGATAAAGCAGTATCTGTTACAAGTCAATTTTATAATCATAACTATGAAACTACTTTGGTTTGGAGTAATAATAATTCGTCAGGGATAAAGGAGTTTGTGATTGAATTTCCTGGATCTATAGTAATCAACTATTTTAACTACGATAATACTAGCATATTCCATTCGAACATACCACATTATGGTTACAGACAAACAGTTTTCTTTGCCAATGAATTGGAAGAGTTTGAAAACTTTCTGCAGCTTATAAGCGCGAACTTAATATTTCCAATTCGCGTCGTACTAGTTTTGAGGAAGGCACTCCACAATTCTACAGAACTCACAGCTTACATGGAAACTGCTTGGAAGAATAATGTAGCCGACATTGTCGTAATAAATAAATATGACAACGAAGAGGAAGTTACTTTATCCACTTACAAACCTTACAGGAATGGAGCTTGTGGTGATTTCAAGCCTGTTTTATTAAACCCTAAAGAGAATGTATTCATGAACAAATTCGAAGACTTTAACGGATGTCCTATAAGATTAAGCGCAAGGCAGCATGCACCGCTAGTCGAATTAGACAACGACAATGAAAGCATCAAAAGTTTTGCTGGGTATGAACCTTCTATTGTTAAGATGATAACCAAAAAGTTAAATGCTACTCTTAATGTGTCGGTGTTGAGTAGATACGGTTATTGTGTTAACGGCACAGCTACAGGTGGATTTAATGATTTGCTGTTCAATAGAACTGACATGATGATACCATCAGGAGTTAAAACACTTGGAAGATATTTAGTTACACAAGGTAGCCATGTTTTCTATGACGCAGATTGTCGTTGGATTGGCCCCAAGCGTCGTGTTATGGCAAGTTGGAATAAACTTATAATTCCCTTACTAAATACGGCTATGCTCTATCTAGTTTTAGCCTATGCTATGTTTGTTTTTGTTATGATAGTAATAAGAAAATGTTTTCCACCAAGATGTGACAAACATGGTAGTTTATGCTTTCGTGCATTTTCCTTATTAGTAGGACAAACTGTTCCATACGTGACAAAGGTACCACTGCTTAATAACTTGTTCTTACTGTGGATATGTTTTAGTTTTATAGTTCGCATTAAATACCAAGGGGACCTCGTAAAGTCTTTTCAAAGCAGCAACATAGAACCACCGCTTCGTACATTCGAATCAGCTGTATCTAAAGTTGATGGCTATGGTGGGTTGCCAGTTTTTCTTGACTATTACAAGAATACTTCGTTTGAACAGGATTTTATGATAATGAGGCGTGCTAATTATTCAATTTATTTGAAAAGGATAGTTGAAGGAGAAAGATATCTACTTATTTCGGATTCCTTTTTATTTCAAAAAGTCCGTCATTCAGTTCAGGTTTTGGATCAGTCGATAACTAGCTCCTTGTCATGTTTCTTTATGCGTCCTGGATGGCCAGGTGCTGAAGCTATAAATACTGTACTTGTTCGTTTAATGGAATCAGGTATTACGGATCAAATTCTTTTCAAGAAGCATGCTCGTAAAGTAACAGTACCAGATAAAGCAGCCAGTAGTCTTAATATATCAATGGTAAGCAGTTGTTTCTATGCTTTAGGTGTGATGTGGATTATTTGTTCTTTAATATTTGTGATTGAAGTTGTAACTTACAAATATGTCCGTTAATTTCGTTTCTGTAAAAGTGTCTGCTATATGCGATGATTTGATTTCTCTGAATTTGAATTCAGTTGTATGTATTATTTACTTGTCATGCATTTTTAAACGATTGTCCACTTCCAAGCATGACGTACAAGCCGAGCACAGAACCATTGGTGCATATGGAATTATCTCTTCAATTCAATTCGTCTAGACACTATGTCGAGACGTGCGTCGTACTCGTAATTTACGATTAAAGCGTAACTACGTTTAAATCCTATCTTATACATACAATTAAATTATCTTTCTGAGATGAATCCGTTTTTATATAGATACTAGCTGCTGTGCCCGCGACTTCGTTCGCGTGGCGGATGTTACTTACTTCGCAATTCGATTTAATACAGAAAAATCGTTTTTTAAACCTTATAACAAACAGATATACCTACAAACGAATTGTTAAATTAACGAACGAACTAAAACCTTTTCAAAAACAGACCTTTACAAAGACAGATCTATGAAGACTGCGTCTAAACTTATGCTGAAAGACATGAGCGAACGTCATTCTTTCAAGGAAAATCTTAACACCGCGATACTGAAAATGACGTCACAGGCACAATGCCATCTGATGTCAAATTTGTAAGTTAAAATAAATGACAGCCCATTAATGTCCCACGCAAGGACGCGCCTCCTCCCGTGACGGAGGGATACTTGGCCTACTAATACCACGCTGACCAGTCGGATTGGTATATGGTTTAATTTCAAGTTTTCCTTCATTTTTCTTTCGTAAAGATAATATTCACCGATTGTCCCTTAGTCGGTTTTACGCCACCCATGGGATGAGATGCGGAGGTGACATATTGTATTCTTACTCCGTCACCACACGGATAATCGCTAATTAATTAATGAATGAATACATTTGCACGCCACGTTATGGTGCGGCAGAATTACCTGCCTCGGTGGCGCGGCGCGGCGGTCGCATTACATGGCTGGCGTGCATGAGTTCGCGGGTTCGATTCCCATGGAGGACAATTGTGATACACAAACTATTGTCCTTAGTCTGGATATTCTTTGTGTCCGTTAAATTGATATTTTTAAAGGCTAGTGTAGGATTTGTCCTTTGTAAAAAAAAATGCTGAAATAAATTATTGTACCTAACACCTTTTTACTATCTAGCAAAAAATATTTGACTAACTTAGACTCGACTATATTATCCGATTTTGATGAAACATACCTCAGTTTAAGCCTAATAAGAAAGGCTACAATACAATGTATTGGTCTTAAGATTATATTTTAATTCGTTTTAAAGATGTGCGGTAACAAACAGACAGACAGACAGTCTATCTGATAGACATTAATTCTAAAAATTGTAAGTGTGTAGTGTTATTGCTTTTTGACTTTTTTCTAGATTTTATAGATAATTTTTATCTGAATTTTCGAAAAGAACAGACATTTCGACCTCTACAGTTTTATTATAGTATAGAAGATAGATAGATTACCTGCTTTAAAACTAATACCTAAAAACTCCGTATCTATGTATTTTAATATCTAAAGTGCGCTTATTCCGAAAAGAGTCAATAAGAACCACGTCCGTTCGCATTAAGAGTCAATGTGAATGAAATTATATAGATGTACCGGTTGGCCGTTTCGGACGTTAAACAAAAATCAACCGTACAGCCGTACTCATACTGGCGCAGCGACATTTGGAAATTTTCTTTCATCTATATCTTGTGTGTTTAAAAACCGATTTCTATATTTTTTTTTTATGAATAAGATATTAAAGTGTACTTTTGAAATATGGGAGTTTGAAAA
Organism: Schrankia costaestrigalis; assembly: GCA_905475405.1. Taxonomy (NCBI): domain Eukaryota; kingdom Metazoa; phylum Arthropoda; class Insecta; order Lepidoptera; family Erebidae; genus Schrankia; species Schrankia costaestrigalis. Next base: position 7,686,590 of record FR997831.1, on the reverse strand, counting down.
AGATATGTCTATGCAAATTACAATATATTTATGTATTTAATACACTTTGAAGAAAACCCTAACGATTAAACACGTTATTGTGGCTAATATATAAAAGATAGATATATACTATTAAGGACTTTTTTGTACATCTTTTGAAGACCATTATTTTTGTAATACATATTTTTGGCGTATGATCAACGTATGCGATGATAAGAGCTCGAACGCGCGTTTTTTCAACCGACTTGCTTCAAATATTTCGTCACTGCTCATCTCCTATGTGTCTTAGCGTTATGTTATACAGCCTATAACCTGCCCGGGAGTATGGACTACAATCGTACCAAGTTTGGTTAAAATGCCTTCAGTAGTTTTTGACCCATGCGTGCACATACAGACAGACAGACAGACAGACAGACAGACAGACAGACAGACAGACAAAAAATTTATTGATTGCATTTTTGGCATTAGTATCGATCACCATTCATCCTCCAATATTAATTTTTAACATATATTCAATGTACAGAATTGATCTCTCTACAGTTTTATTATATAGTATAGATATAGATATAGATATAGATAACTATTCATATTTTTGTCAGATTTTGACTTTAGTTGAAGTTATAATAATTATTTTTGGGTATCTGCTGGTTCTTATAAGTTTAATTCTAGAGCAAGACTGGTATGCCAATTAAAGCTATTTACTTAGACATTGCAACATATGCGTGTATACAGGGTGGCTCATTCAAAAGGGTCAGTATGGGAAAGTCTTAAACTATAAGTCATACGAAGATTTGTTCTTAGGAACCATGTCACCGATTTTGATAAAAAGAAAAACTGACTATTATATAACTGACTGTTCCCCTTTTCTGGACACATAAAAAAAAGGAAAAAATTGGCTATGTTACTCTCCTTCCCTTCAACTATCTCCACTTAAAAAATCACGTCAATTAGTCGCTCCGTTTTGCCGTGAAAGAAAGACAAACAGACACACTTTCTCATTTATAATATTAGTGTGGAATAATAATATAAGGCGTATAGTATATTTGTTATATTTTTGTTTCTTGCTATAAAAGTGTTGTAATCACCTGTAGAGTTTTGTGATATACACTGGCGTGTTGCCAGTAATCTCGTACGGCTGCGACCCAATATTAAACAATTATGTAGTAACATGACCTGGAACAGATTAACCTGAGGCTTTAAACGGTAGCAAGTAATTAAATTTGTAACTAATCTTAGGTTAATGCACCAAAGAAGAAATTTTGTATAATTTATATTTTATTTTATTTTACATGACTGCTACGCTGAGGTCTCGGGTTTGATTCCCGCTCAATGCAAATCTTTGTGTGCATGAACATGATTGTTTGCATTGGTCTGGGTGTTTCTTATGTATATGTATGTATTTACAAAAAAAAGTATTTAAGTATGTATATCCGTTGTCTAGTACCCATAGTACAAGCTCTGCTTAGTTTGGGACTAGATGGCGTTGTGTGAAAGTGTGAGGAATATTTATTTATTAATTAGTTGTATTTCAAATCCCTCGTTGAGGTAGTAAGTAGTCGCGGCAGTAGCTGGCCTGCACGTGATCGCTGGTTTGAATTCTAAGTAGTACAATTGCGTGTACAATCTACAAATAATGCCTGAGTCTGGATTACCTTTGTGCCCGTAAAGTTGGTGTTTGTATAAGTCCCCGTGAGAGCGGGATACCTATGTCCAGCAAAGTTATGAATAAAATTTCAAAAACACATTGTTAGTTATATTTGACTCTAAACACTTCACACCAAAAAAATTTAACAAATTAACGAAACAAACACTTCCATTTAATTGAAACAAATTATAGTTCCTACTTTTGAAAAGCCGAATTCCGTGTAGATTTACCGGTTCTCGATAATCTATTCTGTAATCAATCTAACCCAAATGCCTTAATATTGACATTATATCTGATAGCTGAAGGACTTTGAACATAAATATATTTCACTGTCCCTTTCCAAGAATTTATACACCAAAAAGCCTTGAGCAAATTCCGCTCCAACTATTGGCAGCCATGGAAAATTTATTCTAATAAATTAACCTTATTTCAAGGTAAGGATTTGTAAAAACTACTGAGGAATAAACACATCTGGCTAACTTGACATGACATATCATGTAAATAGACCATACATACTTACGCCAAACATATAAATGAGTTACTATTATTAATTTAAGTTCTGTTTATGTCTACAATAAATTTAAATGTCGGCTACGCTGTTTTATTTCCGATGTAACTGATTTGATGTAGATTATTGAATTGTTTTTTTATTTATTGGTGTGCATAGCTTCGATGTCATCATGCGAGATGACTGTCAAAAGTTTGTTAAATAAATTATTAGCGCTGGCTTGCTTTATTGTTATAGCTTGTCCGTATGATATTTCGAAATACCCCTCACCGAAAGTACGGTTTTCCGATAACACTCTACTCCGCCGGTTAGTTGAAAGAAAGAATGATGGGCCGATGAAACGTTTCGCCGAAAATATTATTTATCGACGGCTGGTAGTACGAATGAATCCTTCGCCGATAGAACGGTTCGCCAAAAACACTCTTCAACGACGATTGGTTAACGAACGATTATTTTGCCGATAGCACTCGTCGAAGGGGAATTATTTTGCCAAATGATTAGTTTTTCTTTCAGCTTGACAACACCCTTAGTACTTGTAGAAATCATGTTAAAATACAGGTAGTAATAATGAAATAAAACATGGAAGTGTGGCAATAGAAAAAACAAACAATGTTTTTATTTATCAACGAGTTGTAAACCGCGACTTCGTTCACGAAAAACATATTTAGCCCCCTTTTTATACCCCCCTGTAAAAAACAGGGACCGGAGCTTAATGTGGCTTCCGAAGCACAGATGGTCAAGTCAGATGAAATAACACTAAGTGGTCACCCATCTATGAAATGACCTCGTCGAAGTTGCTTAACCACCGTCATTGTTTCTAAATCAGTGATCGCAACAGGCTGTGAATGGCTGCCAGTGAAAAAGCATTAAAAACCACATTTTTTTCTGCGGAACCCTAAAAGAAAAGCCTTAGTTGTTTGATATAACATCAGCTATCCCGCCTGTAAAAGCCATGTTAAAAATTTCATAATGTTATAATTTTATAGTTTTTTGTTATCATAACTGCGGAACCCTAATAATAATTTTGTAGAAGAGTTGTCAAAATTATTCTTTCAATATAAGGCACTAAAAGCTCTTATAAATCCAAATACCTACGAGTACCTACTACCAAGATTTTGTCATTTTTTTTCTGCGGAACCCTAAAAAAAGAACCTTAGTTATTTGTTATAACATGAACTATCCGCCTGTAAATGCCCTGTGAAAAAACTTGAAATGTAAACATTTTACTTATGTTTTTATTTTTTCTACGGAACCCTAAAAAGTTATCAAAATCTAAAGTAGCTTAGTTTACGCGCCGTAAAATTTACAACCTAATAGTGAAAGTCCCATCGAAATCGGTCCAGCGGCTTCGGAGATTAGCCGGAACAAACAGACAGACAGACAAAATTTTTTTAATAGTGATTTTCGGCATTGGTATCGTGTCTTTGATATTATGTAATTAGTAAAAAACCGGGGCCTTCATGTTACAAACAGACACTCCAATTTTATTTATATGTATAGATAAGTTAATTATTCAAAAAGACAAAGGCAAACTGGCATTTTGTTTGGACATATATTTATGACCCATTTTTCTACAAACTCAATAATGTTCAGTATTTGATTCTTCCTACTCACTTACAGCCAAATAACTTTTTTCTCCCGGTAGGTACATTATTTTTTTTTATATAATTAGAAAAGCGGTATTAAAGTCTACAATTTAAACGTAGTTTGGTGTTTGTACGCGAAAAAAGTGGGTCAAATACTCTTATCTTTAAATTATTTTTTACGATAAAGAATATGATTATGGATTTCTTTATTGGAAGTGTTGTGCTTGTGAACACAAAAAATAAATAAATAGGTACCTACTACCGCTGTGCTAAAGTAGATATTTGTTGTTTACATGTAACTGTTGCAAGTTTAGTCAATACTCGGGAATCTCATGTATCTCATACTATGAGTATCACATACTATGCGTAAACTGAATGCTATCGGCGAAAGATTCGTTCGTTTAACCAATCGTCGTTGAAGAGTGTTTTCGGCGAAACGTTTCATCGGCAAACAATTTTTCGTTGAACTAACCTTCGGAGTAGGGTGTTTCGTGAGGGGTATTTCGAAATACGATACAGACTTCCTTAGGATAAAATAGCTTCTTATTTTGAACTGCCTTAGTGCATTTTTCATGACAGTGTCTCAAGACTTTAGATTTTGTAAAATCATATGTAAGGTTAAATCCTACAAGACATTAATTTTTTTAGCCAGCCATGAAGTTCTTAATTTTGTTAAAAGTCTAGATTTTTTGAATTTTAGTAGATAAACCGGTTACATTTACATTAATTTTATGATTAACAAGTGTTGAATTCTTTTGGCATCGTCACATATCTGCATCGAATGAAACTTTCTTTAGATGGTTCGGCGCCAGGACATAAATTCAATTTTTAAAAGTTTACAATTTATTTAGAGTGAAATGAAAAATTAATGTATATTTTTGTAATACATTTTACAATAAAGTAAAAAACATTTTAATGCAAATTATAGGACTTTAACTTTGGCAGTGAATTGATGTTGTAAAATGTTTAGTGCAACGTCACGTAAGGTAGATATTTGCTTTCTACAAGCAAAACATAGTTAACAATCGAAAGTTTGTTTATTATCTTCTTTTAAAAAATATTTTAATAAATCTATACTATCTATACTAATATTATAAAGAGGTAAAGTTTGTGTGTTTATGACGTTGTAGGGGGTAATCTCTAGATCTACTGAACCGATTTAAAAAATTATTTCTGTGTTCAATAGTCCATTTATCGGGGAGTGCCATAGGCTATATAATATCACGCTATGACTAATAGGAGTAGAGCAGTAATGAAATATGTTTTAAAAAAGGACGCTTAATAAGGTTTTTTAGATGCTCAACGAAGTGGGCACGGGTCAGCTAGTTTATTATATTATTATATTTATTTAAAGAAACGTTTTCAACTGGCACTTTATGTACTCTCAAAACTCTCTTAAATTTAGAGATTTGGTCATACGATCATATTTTCCTAAAGAGCAAGGTTTTTCGCTTATATCATATTTAAGTGCGAACCGCTTAATAAATCACGTTCAGACGATTAAATATGTACGTAGCCATCAAAGAAAAAATGTCGTTTAACATTTTATGAGATAGCTAATGGTAAATCTTCCGCAAAAAATAGGTACGTAACGTTCTATTTAAATTTATGATCTGAATAATACAATATTTGTTATCTCTTCCTTATGAATGCGCACGTTTAGTTATTTTGAGTAAACTTATACAATACTTACATTCAATAGATATTGGCAAACATAAATATCAAGATTGTTCGTTTTCATAAATTGTTATGTTATAACATATTAATACTTCGAGTTTTATTTACAAATGAAAGCAAATAATATTCTTTGTTTTTGCCAACTTATTTCTTTATTTTTGTATTTACTTACCTATTTATTTTGCAAAACGTAGTGTCTATATGTATAAGTATTTCTCAAACTTTATTAAGAAACTCGGAAGAGCGGAGTTTTCTCTCACCAGCATAGTTTAGTTTAAATGGAAACTACAAATGAAAAACTGCACCAAATAGTGTAGTATTTTTTCTTGCTCGCTTTGAGCTGTGAATAGACAGTTTTGCTTCTTTTTGTTTCCCTATCTAGGTATATAATTATAGGCTGGTTCGATTGACACTATGTATTCGTACAGTTGTAGTTAAGTTAAGTCGTAAAGTTATACCATAAATTAACACCCACATTATTAAAACTCCTGAGATAAGACAGTTCTACAGTGTGTAAAAAAAACCCTGTCCGATCCGTAACGGGGGCATTGTATACCTGACAAACATTCTAAAAATAATTTTAAAAATGAAAAATACATAAAAAAAAAAATTATACATTTTCCCCTGCAAAATTTACCCTGAAATTGGGAAATTTTCTTGAGCCATGAACCCTTAGGTCAAAGGCGGTTTCTTTGACTTTGAATAAAGGTAATAAATAATGTGTTGACTATCACTGGATTGGTGGGAAATAGAAATAAAACGAACTGTTGATTCTTCCTGAATATAACTGGACTATTTATTCTTCCTTGTTCCTTATTACACTTGTTGTTCCCTTGACTGTTGCTTGCCGACTGAGGTACCGTGAACAAACGGCTACCCCTTTTATACAAATTTCTTACATTATTTTGGCGCTGTCTCATTAGTCGGCCAATTAAGGTAACTACTTTTTAACCAATAGGAATTCAGCAAGCAATCCGTTTACTGTAGCTTAGGTAGCGCGCAGTATTACCGGAACGTGGGACCTTATTTTTTGCTTGTTGAAATCCTACTGCAAGTTTATACATTTTTATTTAAAAACCTATTATTTTTCTTTATTAATATAAAAACATGATATAATTTGAATATTTAACAACTTTATAACTTAATCTAACATTTTAAAATATTCTAAAAGTGCCGTCGGGCGTAAACTGTGAGAAATCTTTATTTAAATGCTAATAAACCACTAAAAACTTATGTTAAAGTAGTATTTACACAGTATTATTGCTATATAATTGTAATTAATTATTTAATTACTATAAAAACTATAAAATAACTATAAAAACACTACTTTAAAGACTATTTAACAAAAATCCACTAATTAAAAAACTGTCCCGCTCAATTGCTATATAAAGACATTATTTACAAAAAACTAATTAAAACAGATATATTCACTTATTATTTTAAAACTGTCTTGTACACAAATTCACTGTAAAAGTCTATCTCGCACATTTCTCCCGCCGTGCAGACTATGTTGCATCTTCTCTCGGTGCGAGCTCGACGTCTGTAGTCACGGGCATGATCACCAGCTTCCTCACAGGTCTCCGCAGCACTCCTCCTTTGGTCTGGATGTCCACTGTTCGCACGATGTCATCTGGGCCTGGATACGTCGCTATCACTCGACCTCTGATCCAGACATTGCGGGGTAGGTTGGCATCGACTACTTGCACGAGGTCGTTGATCTTCACAGCTGGTCCTTTTCCATGAGGCTCCCGCCGGTATTGAAGCTCCGGGAGATACTCCTTTACCCAGCGGTTCCAAAAGATGTCCGCTAGGCGTTGCGCAGATCGCCAGCTACCTCGGGAAATAGTGTCCTTTTCATCGAATGTTCCCGGTTGTGGTACTCTTCCATTTCCTCCCAATAAGAAGTGATTAGGAGTTAAGGCTTCAGGGTCTTCCGCACTGACAGAGACATGTGTTAGTGGTCGGCTGTTCACTGTGTACTCCACTTCTGCTAACAGCGTTGAGAGTACTTCTTCTGTCGGATATCGTTCGTGTAGAGTCGCTGATAATGCTGTCTTAACTGAGCGAACCATACGTTCCCATGCACCTCCCATAAATGGTGCTCCAGGTGGAATGTAGCGCCAAGAGATTGTTCTCTTAACTGCTTCTTCTGTTGTCGCCTCGTCGATGGCTTGTCGAAGTTCTTTGTCCGCTGCCTTCAGGTTGGTGCCGTTGTCAGACCAGATTTCAGTTGGGCACCCGCGTCGTGCTATCATTCTTCTTAGTGCCATCACTGCAGAGTCCGCGGTGAGTGAACCGGCGATCTCGAGGTGTATGGCTCGAGTGGTGAGACATGTGAATATTGCAACATATCTCTTCTGTCGAGCGCGTCCCACTGTCACAGTCAAAGGTCCGAAGTAGTCGACCCCTGTATAGGTGAAGGGTCGTCTATGGTGAGCTAGACGGCATGCAGGTAAGTCCCCTGTCCTGGGAAGCGGCGGTGTCTGTGTCTTCATTCGGCAGAAAAGACATGCACGAAGTAATGTACGCGTGATGGGTCGTAGGCGTAATACCCAATACTGTTGTCTGCACTCGTTGACTGTAGCCTCGACACCAGCGTGATGTAGTTCGCGATGTATTGCTTGAATCCACATTTTCACCACTTTATGTTCACCGTCAAGTATCATAGGGCTTTTAATGCTATTTGTCACTTCTTGTACTGCTTGGATTCTACTTCTAAGTCTGATGACTCCGTTGATGTGCTCGATGCTCAGCTGACGTAGTCGACTCTCTTTGTTAATTGGCTTCTGTCTTTTCAGTAATTCTATTTCTTCTGTAAAGGAGTCTTCTTGAGTCGATTGCATCAGAAGCCTTTCTGCCTGTTTGAGCTGCTCCGCGGATACTGGGATGAACTTCTTCCCCTGTGACGGTGAGGTTTTCTTGACAGCTGATTGTGGCTTCTTCTCTGTTGGTTTAGCCACTCTGTTCCAGCTAGGATCCTTTTCTGTATTCTTCTTGGTTTTTCTATAGTTGACACTTTGTTTTAGTGTTCTGCACAACTCTATAAACTGTAGAACCCTTGCTGTCGTATGTCGTAGTCTTGTCCAATTGGAAAATCGTGACGCGTCCGGTAATCCTTCTGACAGATTTGGTCCCGATCTGTTTGTCACGTTATTTATTCTTTCTTCACCAGAAGGTTCTTCTGTAACTATTGTTGATGTTTCTGTAGGCCAGAGCTCTTCTACTTGACATAAGAAGTCAGGTCCTTTATACCAACGGTGATCCTTGTTGAAGTTCAATGGGACATCTCGTGTTGCGTCATCTGCTATGTTCATTTTTGTGGGAATCCATCTCCACTCGTTCACTTTTGTGCTGTCTTCTATGGCTGCTAGACGATGCGCTACATATGGTTTATATGAGCGTGAACCAGTACGTATCCATGTGAGAACTGTCTTACTGTCAGTCCAAAACACTTTGCTGTCAGGTTTCCTTTCGTGTTCTTCAACTATTGTTTCTGCAAGTCTGGTCCCCATAACTGCGGCTTGAAGCTCCAGTCTTGGTATAGAGGTCAACTTCAATGGTGCAACTTTCGCTTTCGCCATAATGAGTGATAAATTGATCTCGCCGCTTGGTGTCACTGTTCTCCAATACAACACTGCAGAATAGGCTGATTCGCTTGCGTCGGTGAAAATATGTAGTTGTATATTGTCGGCATTGCTGTAGTTGATATATCTTCGTGGGATCGTCGTGTTGCGGAGATTTTCCAGATGATTCATCCAGATCTTCCACTGTTCTGCCAGGTCTTCGTCGATCATGTCGTCCCATGGAGTGCCTCTGCGCCATACTTCTTGTAAAAGTTGTTTCGCCTTTATGGTGACTGGTGATGCCAAGCCAAGTGGGTCAAATAATGACATCACGATGCGCAGCGCTTCCCTCTTCGTTGGTGTCTTTCCTTCTTTAAGTGTCTGCGGGATACGAGCCAAATTCAGGTTGAAGGTAAGCTCGTCACTGTTGATACTCCAGACAACACCAAGGACTCGTTCTGTCTTCTCTTCTGGCTTGTATAGATCCACGTAGTCATTTTGAACATCTTCCCCAAGAGCTTCTAATAGTAGCGGAGAGTTGGATTTCCATTGCTTCAATTCAAATTTGGCCTTAGCGTGCACTTCACGCACACTCTTCGTGATACGTATGGCGTCTTCAATGTTTTCAAAGCTGTCTAAGTAGTCGTCAACATAGTGTTTCTGTATGATCGCTGCCACGGCTTCAGGATGAGTATCTTCATGCTGCTTGGCGTTCAGGTTCTTGACGTATATTGCTGTAGACGGGGAACTCGATGCACCAAATATCAACGAGGTCATTCTGTATTCTTCTGGAGGTTGGTCATCTCGTCGGTTTCCTCGCCAGAGATATCGAAGGGAGTCTCGGTCTTCTTCTCGTAATTTGACTTGCATAAACATTTCCTTTATGTCTGCAGTCACTGCTATCTCATGTTGCCGGAAGCGCATGATCACTCCGGGTAATGATTGAAGAAGATCGGGTCCTTTCAGCAACATGTCGTTGAGTGCGATTCCTCTTGTCTTGGCTGCAGCGTCATGGACTACTCTGATTTTGTCAGGCTTCATCGGGTTGATTACAGCGAAGTGTGGTAGATACCAAATCCTTTCTGGTGTCTTCTGTTTAGGTGCAGGTTCGCTGTATCCCTTTGTTATAAGAGCTTCCATCTGTTCTGTATATTTTTTCTTCAATTCAGAGTCACGATCTATCTTCTTTTCTATGTTCAGGAGTCTGTTCAGCGTATTCCCGTAGTTATCTGGGAAGCTAATGTCTTCTTTGCGCCAGAGAAGTCCTGTCTCATATCTTCCTTCTTCTGTCTTCTTAGTTGTCTTTTCCAATATGCGTAGTGCTTGTTCTTCTGGATCTGACTTCGGTCTTCTGTTATTCAAGCATAGCGAATCCATTTCGAAGTACTGCTTCACGAGGGTTTCTAAGTCATCTGTGGTTTCTTCTGTGACGTGTGACACATAGTCGACGGTGTGTCCGATGGTCCTTGTTTGACTGCCATGTAGTACCCAACCGAGAGGCGTAAGGGAAGCCACTGGTTGGTTCTTGTCTCCTTTTCTTACTTCAGTTGTCAGCAGAAGATGCCAGTTGTCTTGTCCTATCAGCACTTGTGGTTTCACGCTGGCGTATGTGAGATGATGCTGAATATCTTCTAAGTGTTTGCAGCCTTCAATCACTTCTTTTGGCACTTGTTGCGATGAGACTTGCAAGTTCTTCACTGTGCGCGCTTGTATCCGTTTCTCTTGATTGTTCACTCCTTTAATTTCAATGGTGACTCTTCTTGATGTTAACTCTGACGTCTTCATGGCGTTGATGCTTTCTATCTTCAGTGGATCGATAGGTCCTGTGGCTCCGACACGCTTGGCCATGTCGTTGTCTATAAGTGTGACTGTTGACCCATCATCCAGTAGTGCGAAAGTGTTGGCTTTTCCTGCTGGCCCCTTTATTTGAATTGGAATGATCTTCAAATATGACTGTTTCTTCTTCAGGGTCCAGGCAGAGTTAATTGCTTCTGTTGCCATCGTTTCTTCTTTCGCCTGTGTCTTCTCTGTTGCCTTATTGTGGTGCAGCATTCTGTTGTGGAAGTATTTGCAGTTGTCCATGCCGCATGTCCTCGCTTTACATGTGTGTGTCTTGTTTCTATAGCGGAGACACCGGAAGCAGAGACGTTTTGACTTGGCCATGTCCCATCTTGCATTCACTTCCATGTTCTTGAATTGTTCACAGGCTGTTGTGGTATGTCCTGTCTCTTCACATACAGGACACTTGGCGACGTAAGTTTTCTCTGTTACGTTGTGTATCTTCTGTGGTCTTCTTTGTGCTGTACTCGTATGTGACGCCATTTGTTCTGGTAGAGCATAAGGTCCGCATAATTCAGCTTCTCTTCTGAGGAATTTTTCGAGCTTCAGTAGGTCAGCATCTTCTCTGGGTTGTACTGCAGCGAAGTCGTAGTATCTGTAGCGCAGGGTTGGTGTGAGCTTGTCTACCAGCGCTTTTGAAATTTCTGGATTGTACATATAGTTGATGCAGCTTAGTGTCTTCAGAGTTGCGACGACATTGGAGATCTTCGTTGAGAATATACAGATGTCCCGTGGAGATTCTGTGAGGCGAGGTAGTCCACGAAGCGTTTCCATTTCCATCATAGCGATGGATTCTGGTCTTCCAAATCTTGATTCCAACGTCTTCATGATTTCTGCGGGCTGTGCACTTGTGATGAGTAGACCTTCGACTGCCTCCTTTGCTTTTCCTTTGAGATTTCTTCTAAGTCTGTTGATGTTTTCTACTGAAGAGAACGTTTTTTCTGTTTCGAAGTATGCGGCACGGAAAGGCAGCCACTCTTGATGAGATCCATTGAAGATAGGCAGCTCTATAAACTTCGGTCGCTGAGCGGCTTTGATGGCTTGTGTGATAGCTGCGGCCAGTTCTGTAATGTCATTTTTTACTCCCGCCGGTGATGAATGAAGGCGCTGTGGCTGTTGATGAAGCTCTTCTGTTGTATTGGCAGCTGGTTGTTCTGTACGTCGTAGCGGCGCGGTGACTACCTCTGTTGTAGGTCCATCGGCTTGCTCTTCCAACCAGTTGACAACACGTTCATTGACTTCTGTCTTCGATACTATTGAAACTTCATCATTTTCTTCGTCTTCATCTTCGACTTCCAGCGAGGCGAGGCGCGCAGCTGCTAACTCGACTTGTAACTTCAATAATTCTTCTTTAGCCTTCGCTAATTTGTAGGCCTTAGACTTGCTATGTGTTGACCCCCCCCTTCCCCCCTTCTTGCTGTGGGGACGGGAGAGCGTCGGTCCGGGTGGCACTGGTGGGGTTTTCTTCTTTATTGTCGAAGTTTCTGTTTCTTGATATTTGACGGCGGCGTTTCCCCCCTTGCCCCCTTGTGTTGGCGGCTTCATGGGTAGCGTAGGTGCGGCGGTCTGGCCCTCGGACGGCGTGATGACGGTGGAGACGACGGGTGAAGGCTCTGTCGTCGCGGAGGTGGCTGTAGTTTCGGTACACTCCGTGGCGGTGGTTCCCGTCTCTTCACTCGTACCAGTTGCCGAGGTTGTGCCAGTTGCCGACGTCGTGGCTGTGGCTTCGGAGGACGTCGGCGTCGGTTCCGTCGGTCGCTTGCGCCCTTTACCCTCTGAACGGGTGACCGGCATCGTAGGTCAAGCTTCTATATATATCAGGAACAATTCTTCAATATTCAGGAACAATTTTCACTATTTCCCACGTAGTATCCGGCTCGAAGGACCATAAATGTTGACTATCACTGGATTGGTGGGAAATAGAAATAAAACGAACTGTTGATTCTTCCTGAATATAACTGGACTATTTATTCTTCCTTGTTCCTTATTACACTTGTTGTTCCCTTGACTGTTGCTTGCCGACTGAGGTACCGTGAACAAACGGCTACCCCTTTTATACAAATTTCTTACATTATTTTGACGCTGTCTCATTAGTCGGCCAATTAACCTTTCGAGCGTCCGACCAAATTTTGACCCACACCCCTACATGTCCAACTGTTTATGCGTTTTTTATGAGAAAAATACCCGTCTCATTAAATGAAAATTTATGAATGAAAACTATAATTATATGTTATGAAACGAGTAGCACTTATTGCCATGTTATATAGCGATAAAATAATGAATAAATGAAGAAATAAAATACATACATTTCTTGCCAGGAGCTGTTTGTTATTAGCAAATTCAAAAAATAGTAACCAAAATGGCCCCGGGCGTCAACACTTTATTTTCAAAAACACACACTTTACACATTTCGACAATAAAACATTTCAAATAATTTACTTATTAACACAAGACAACACTTTAGTGACATTTAACACTACTTGAGATAATAAATCACTTTATTTACACAATTGAAACAAAATACTCCGTTATTACAATTCACTCACAAAAACCCGCGAATCACGAAGAATAAACACCTGCACTTGTTTCATTTCTTTAAAATATTTTTTTTTTGTAAATTGCCAGAGTAAATATTTATTTGACTGATAGATTACGAACTATTTAAATAATTAGCATCAAACCATAGTGCATTTAGTGAATGAAATGTGAAATATTACCAATTGAATGAGCGCGGGAAATTTGGCCCTATATGTAGTGACGCGGACGGACCGGGATCATTTTGCATATGGACCGATATGTAGGGACGCGGACGTGTCACGAGTTAAGGTAACTACTTTTTAACCAATAGGAATTCAGCAAGCAATCCGTTTACTGTAGCTTAGGTAGCGCGCAGTATTACCGGAACGTGGGACCTTATTTTTTGCTTGTTGAAATCCTACTGCAAGTTTATACATTTTTATTTAAAAACCTATTATTTTTCTTTATTAATATAAAAACATGATATAATTTGAATATTTAACAACTTTATAACTTAATCTAACATTTTAAAATATTCTAAAAGTGCCGTCGGGCGTAAACTGTGAGAAATCTTTATTTAAATGCTAATAAACCACTAAAAACTTATGTTAAAGTAGTATTTACACAGTATTATTGCTATATAATTGTAATTAATTATTTAATTACTATAAAAACTATAAAATAACTATAAAAACACTACTTTAAAGACTATTTAACAAAAATCCACTAATTAAAAAACTGTCCCGCTCAATTGCTATATAAAGACATTATTTACAAAAAACTAATTAAAACAGATATATTCACTTATTATTTTAAAACTGTCTTGTACACAAATTCACTGTAAAAGTCTATCTCGCACATAATGCACCGACAAATTTAATACGTGCCGACAAAGGACACCGCTTTCACTGTGACACCAATGCACCGCCCTAGTGACGTAGCTATGATAAACACGTTGAACCAAAAAAAATATCGATTTTTTAAAATAACCTACTTACTATACCTACAATTTCTTTTCCTATTAAACTTTCCTGAATTTAGGAAAGGCTACATATCGCACAGTACGATATTTAGAAATGTGTACTATTCTCGTAAAAAATTTACTTGAAACTGCGAATTTGTCCGTCAGTTACTGTAAAAACAAACTAATAAAACTGTAAAATTAAAATAGCTAATTAATGTTAACCGATTTTATCATTGTATGGTTGTATTTAAATAATTATTGGTTGTCATGCACTCACTATCGATATTAATTAAAATGTTACTTCAACAATGTTTCGGCTACATCCCTATTCCTTTAAAAACCTACTTCATAGTTCTGCCTAATATTTTGAATGAGACTATTTATTATTTATTTGTCGGCGCAGTCTCGCGAAATAACTTCAACAGTTTAGATTTATGCCCGATTTACACATCGACAAGTACAGTAGCGAGTTAAGTAGTATTTTAAGATTAAGTTGATTTAAATAGATCTCCATCCTATTTTTTGGCTTGTTAAGTACGAAGAAGCCCCCTCTCTCGCGTCTCGCCAACTTAACTTGCCAAAAAATAGGATGGAGATCTATTTAAATCAACTTAATCAGCAACTTACTACTTAACTCGCTACTGTACTTGTCGATGTGTAAATCGGGCTTTAGACGTTCCGGGATTGTGATTGTGCATAATGCGTGTATTACGTAACAATTATGTCCTTGCCATATTCAAATGTTGATGATTGTGTTTAGGTAAAAGTGAGTGCAGCTGCACGTAGGGAGTATGAGGAAAGGTTCTCTATTCCTCAAGGTTTGCCTGTACCATCAGTGCGTGCCTTTCAGAGGCTACACTACCGCGTGTAGGTACACCACCGGCAGTGTCAGTGAGGAGGTAGGCCATTGCATAGACGCCGCCGGGAGACCCCGCCGCGCCGCCGCCCGCAACGATAACAGATCGCCAACTCTCGACTCCGTTAGACTTTTCTTTGAGGGGCCCCACGTAAAACAAATAATCTAAACAATAATTGTGAAACGTAACTGGAAATGCGAAATCGAATAATGAGTGCTTTTGAAGCTATAAGGGCAAACCCTACCGTGTTACTATGTGTTCGCGAAAACTTAAAAAAAAGGTGCCTTACGTGGTGTACAAAGGGAATGTGCCTATGTGGAGCATGATATACAGACCCTACAACAGCAAGTTGATATTTTATCAACTATAGGTATGTAAGTACTTAAACATAAGATATGATAAGTAATTTTATTTAAAATATCTACTCATAAACGTATTCAAAATTATACCGATTTATTGTGCATAGCGTTATCATTATGAATTTGTTATCTTTAAAGAATAAGTTCAAAATAAATGAAACGCAATTCAACAATCCGTATAAGTATAAATAATAAACAGCTGACTTACTCGTAGGTAAAGTTTACAAGCCGTCTTTACCAAGTAGTTAGGTTCAACGTCCGCGCGGGCTGGCGGTTTTTATCAAAGGGATTAGGCAAAAGTGTCTCGCGCTTCGGCATTCTAAGTGAATATTATCTATCTAGGTATTGATGTACTACCAGCCGGTGTGCCTAGTGGCTAACTAGTAGTAGTAGTAGTAACTGTTACGATTTCCCTATAGCTCACGAAATATTGTAAAAAAATTTTTTTATGAATTTCCATGAAATAACACTGCCAACCTGACCAAAACAATGTATTATTAGAACATGATGCTCCTGAAAATAGAAATAAGGATAAAATATTTTACTGTGAATGTGCACTGTCTTGATATTTTTTACTACAGTCGCATATTAAAGCAACATTTTAGAAATGTTATGCTGTCTCCTCATGGTACATGAATACCTACCTGTTACCACCCCATCTCACCCAGAAGGTGCCGTAAAAGCCAACTATTGTTCATTCGCATTTAGAATGCAGTGGGTTGTTATTGTCCGCCGACCTAGCCCCGCACCCTAACCAATGAAATCTTTTAAAACTTAAATTAAATTATAAGGTCAAGTTCACAATGTTCAGTCGAAGCCATTGCTTTGCTGGCTTTAGCGTGCTGACGCAAAAGCCAGCAAAGCAATGCCTCAGCTGGCAACTGATTAAAACTAAAAAATATGGATATTTCACCAATTCGTAAAGAAAAAGTAGTTCGATGACTCGCAGTAAAAAAAGTAACTTACGATGTTTTGATTAACAGAATTTTATTCTTTTGTTCTTAGGTAGGTACCTACTTACTACTTTACCACTAGGTATACTTACCGGCTATCGCACACAACACAGCTAAAGATAATATAATTTACACATTTCTGGTTATTCGACAATTGAAACATTCCCAAAGCTCGGAATATTTCTGAATGCTTCCGTAGTGTTCGACAGGAATGATACGATTTTTTTTCCGCCAGCATCTACAGTCATGGAACTTTTAAAAATATTTTTTTAAATAAGTGCTAATACGAGTCACTGCATTCTAATCGCGCATAAACTATAATGATTAACAGTCAATCTCTTACAATTTACAGTGATGAAAAACTAGAAACAAAATCCGCCTGGCAAAGTTTCTCTTCTTCCATTCTTGCGTGAGAGTAACTGTGTAAACACAGGAACCACCTCCACTCAACAACTCTTTAGACCGGAAAATACCGATATTATTGTATTGTATTTATTTCATAAACTTTACATTTGTGTAGAAAATTAAACATAAAAAATAACTAATTAACTTAAGACTAGATTATATAAAATAACGATTACAATTAATTAATTCTTACATTGCTACAGGTACATTAAATAAAATCATTGAATAAAAATACATTAAATAACATCAAAAAAATAATTTTATTTTTTTTATTTTATTTAATAGGTACAGTAACAGATGACAGATTAACAAATTATAACAATATTGTACAACACTAAACATTTACAAATCTGACATCCAGTAACAACTATACACAACACTTACATACTAAATTAATACATTTGGAATTATTTAAACATACTTAAAACATTAAAAAAAACATCAAAAACACTAAAAAAACATTAAAAAAAACACAAATCGAGCACCTATCTAGGGTTACAATATTTTTGTTTGTTGCATTCATACATATTATCACTATACAAAGACTTTTTGAATGCAACAAAGCTATCGTAAAATACATCAACTTCTGAACAAATAGAATTGTACTGGCTACACATTCGTGAAAACGGGTTATTTTGTGAGACATTGTTATTGCTAGAAGGGATAGTAAATATTTGCGGTATGCGTACTGATCTGGTTGGTATTTTAAAGTTCAAGTACTCAACAAACCGAACATCCAGTGGACCATTCAAAACCTTATAAAATGTACAGAGGTCACTTATCCACCTTCGTTTCTCAAGATTAGTCATACCAAATCTAAGTAGTCTGTCCTCGTAAGCTTTTATTTTTTTCCTCAAACCGTATTTCGAACACAACGCTCTTACGAATCGCCTCTGTATTGCTTCAATACGATCCATATGGGTCCTGTAAATAGGGGCCCACACAGATGAACAATATTCAGTGATAGTCCGGACCAATGAATTGTACAAGATTATGAGAGAGCCAGCATTCTTAAAGGGTTTGGCATTTCTGAGGACGAATGACAATATCCGATGAGCTCTACCACAAATATAATCATAATGATTTCTAAATGTCATAGCAGAATCAAATATTACCCCCAGATCTCGTATTACACTGACTCTCTCCAAAACATCTCCTTCTATTTGATATGCAAAGTTGATAACATTTTTATTTTTTGTAAATGATATTACCTTACACTTATTAATGTTAAGCAACATACAGTTATCGCGACACCAATCAACAATTAAATCAATGTCAGCTTGTAGATTTTCACAATCGCGTTGATCGTTAATGCGCCTGAAAACTTTTAAGTCATCAGCATAAGCTAGGCATTCACTATTTATTCTGTTAAGGAGATCGTTAATAAACATCAAAAACAGAAGAGGTCCCAGATTCGATCCTTGTGGAACTCCTGATTTAGCCAAAAATGGAACTGACTCATAACCACTAAGTGCAACCAGCTGAGTCCGGTTTTGTAAATAGGACGATAGCCATCTGTATAAATTACCGCGTATTCCATAGCTCTGAGCCTTAGCAAGCAGCCTAAAGTGATCAACAAGATCGAACGCGCGGGAAAAATCAGTATAAATGGAATCAACCTGTTCTTTATCATTAAAAGCATTACATAAATAATTTGTATAACATAACAGATTTGTATTCGTTGACCTACCGGTCACAAAGCCATGCTGCAGTATGCTTACTTGTTGTTTTAGATGGGCATATAGATGTTCATAAATAAAACCTTCAAATATTTTTGCAAACCAGTTAAGAATACATACAGGGCGGTAGTTGGAGATATCGCTACGATCACCAGACTTGTATACAGGCGTAATTTTGGCTATTTTCCAGAGTTCAGGGAATGTACCCTCTTTAATCGACTTATCAAAGATTAAGTGTAGGGGCTCTACTAGCACAGTTGCACACATGCGAATGAAAACAGGTGGTATGCCATCAAAGCCACAACCCTTAGACAAATCAATTGATTTTAACTTCTTTTCCAAGCTTGTTTTGCATATAACCAAATCACCAATACAATAATTTAATGTTGTAAAGTCAGGAGTATAACTTTTTGAAGAGTCGGACCCATATACAGATGAAAAGAAAGTAGCAAATAGGTCCACTATCTCTTTACCAGTGCTTCCCTTTACATTATTATAGTTCATACAATTAGGGTAATTATTTGTAACACGTTTACTTTTTGTATATCGCCAAAAAGATTTAATATTGACTTTGATATCATCCTCTATTTGATTAATATACGCTCTGAAACATTGGTTTGTAACATTTTTAGCTTGCGCTCGGAGAAAATTGAACTCGTCGTAATCCCTGGGGTTGCCGTATCGCCTAAACCTAGAGTGGGCTTTATATTTGGATTTAAGCAAGATTATTAGACTTTTAGAGAACCATACAGGGTAGGTACTATTTGACACTTTAGTCTTTGGTGTATATTTTTCTATGATTGAGTAAATGTTATTGTAGAAAAATTGTACAAAGTCATCACAACCCATTAATGAAGCTTGGTGTGCCCAATCAATTTTGCCAATATCCCTTTTACAGTTGCCGTAATCTGTTTTTCTATAACATAATCTTTTAATATCAACCTTATGTGCAAGATAAGTGGAAGAAGTACTAATTGTGAGTTCATAGGGTGGGTGATGTGCATCAGCTCGACTTAGAGGTAAAGCAGGTAAGATTTTACATAGATCCGGTCTATCAGTAATAGCTAAGTCCAAAATTCTACCCATACTGTTTGTTAATTGATTAAGTTGAGAAAATGTAGTTAACTCAAACATATCGACGGTGGAAAGGCAAAACGAATGATACGCCATTTGGCTAATTGTTCAGGAGAGCTGTTTAAAGTTTAAATTTTAACAAAAATGATCATAACTTCTTTGTTTATTAACCAATTTTTTTGAAATTTTATAAGTAAATCAAGTTTTATGTGCTCTTTGTTTTGTATTCAATATAAATTAATTAAAGTCAATAAGGCAAGAAAAAAGTGGCGTATCATGTTTCTGACATTTTGAGTGAGTTGGGAAAAACACTTCATAAACCATCAATAAAAAAAAGTTGGTAGGATAAATTAATTCATTCACAAAACCTCCACAAAAACAGGAGGGCGAAATTAGTTTAAATGCCAAATGAAAAAAAAGGCGTAGAAGGAAAAATGCTTCATTTCCCTTTGATGAAACAAAAATAAAATGGAAGAATGTTTTATGAGTGATGTCTCTTATATTTTTAGGTCGTTAAAATGAATTAATGACCATACGCGGTTATGTAGTTTACATGATGTGCATTTCTCGGATAGGGGCTTAAGTTGATCTCGTGGTAAAGGAATAGACAATTTAATTTATTATAAACTTTTTATTTAGTATCTTAATAAAAAGTACGATAGGAATAACAACTGAAACGCCGTAGCTGTTACTTTACTCTCGAGGAAGAAAACGTGTTACGACATGTCAAAATATAACTTAGCGGGGAAAAAGTATTGAAAGACCAAATTAAAAAATTATTTGGAAGAGCAAATTGCATGATGTGGCATCTTCGTAAAAAAATAAGTTTGGTCAGTAATTTAAAAGGCACCTTCAATATTTTCATATCAATTTATTGACATTGTTAAAAAAAGGTATCGAAAAACGGTCGTTTAAGGGGAGGGTATTTTTGAAATACCCCCTTTTATACCTTAAATGAAACGCCAAAAAATGCGTCAGAATGACTTCTAACCTAGACAGATCGATAGAGAATCCAAAACTCTATCAAACTGCATATAAAACTCATTTTCGACCAAAGTGGCGTTTCATTCGTTTTGCCTTTCCACCGTCGATATTGTACATAGATTTAGACTTCTCGCATTTATAATTCAGAGGAAATCCTGTTTTCTCAGACCACTTAATAGTACCCAAATTGTAGTCACCCAAAATACATGTCATGTTATTGGCAGAGTCTTTAGTTACATTAATACACTTATCAAAGTATTCACACACAATATTTACAGGTAAGTAATCAGGCACGTACGCCACACATAAATTCATAGATAAAGGCTTGTTTACTACAATTTGTACCCATAAATCTTCTAACTTTTCCGCCTCCCAGTCTTTCCTAAGGACAACTTGTAATTCCCTCAAATAGGCAACAAGCACACCCCCACCGTGACTCTTATTAAACTGTGATCGAAAACATGCATCACGATCTCTACGTATGACACAATATCTATCGTCAAACAGCTCTGACGATAGAACCGTGCTATCAAGCCAGGTCTCTGTCAAGCAGATTACATCAAAATTATTACATAAAATTGTCTTATAAATATCAATAACTTTACTCTTCATACCTCTGATATTTTGGTAATAAATTGACAGCAACATTATTAATACTAATTAAATATACTAGTAACACATCAACAAACTACTTAATCTCTACAAATAAAAAAACTAATCTAACACATAAGGCTAAGATTATCTGCATTTTTAATTAAAAGTTGGTTAGAGTCAATGTCCTTCCTAACAAATATACGACCATTCTTTACCCATACAAATTTATAACCAAGTTCTTTTGCTTTTTTACGTGCCGCTGCATGAAGGGACTTGTTCAACGGAGACAGGTGCTCGGACACATACACTGGTTTTCTTTCTCCAGCTATACCCAAAAGCGCGGTGTGTAGCTTTTCCTTAGGATTCGCCCTATTGTATCTATGTACCGCGGAGTAGTATTCGTCTCTAGTCATTGTGTCTTTGAACCTTACAATAACTGTCCGAGGAAGCTTACTCTCCCTATTCATCCTAGCGACCCTCGTACATTTTATTATAGCGTTCTCTTTTATGTCCAGTCCCACAACACGAGCACAATTGCCCACAACATTCAGCAAGTTCTCGTTACTAAATTCTGGTATGCCCTGAATCTCGAGGTTATTCTCCCGCAAATGCTGCTCCAAGTTGTTGAGACGATCCGCCAAATCAGAGACTGTAGACTTAAGTGTCTTGTTTTCTTTAGACAACAAAACATTTTCTTTGACTAATAATTCAATAGTGTTACGCATATCATCATGTTTTTCACTGAGAAAATCAAGAGATTCGCGAAACTCTTGCAAATCTGTCTTAATTGGGGCAAGTTCCCTTTGCAGTACACTAGATATAAGCTTTGGAAGTTCCGTTTTGATCGCCTCAAGAACCCGCTGACCGATTGCCTTCACCAATGCTGCGTCCTTCCCTTCCACTGGGCTAAACTCAACAGTAATAGGGCTGTCACTAACGACCTGCTGCAAACCACCATGTTTCTTTCTAGAGGCAACAAATGATTCATCACCAGAAGTATTCAATAAGTTAGAGCCAGACTCGTCATCCTTAACATTTCTTACAGGAGTATTGGTGTTACCCACTTTGGGTATATTACAACGGCATTCATGACAAACCCATTTTGTTTTCTGGTCTTTGCTCATAGCAGTAAAACGTTTTTTATCCAGTATATTTGCACACGGCAAATCATATATCTTTTGACATCTGCTACATTTCAAAAACTCCCTGTTATCAATAGTGCTCCTACAACCGGCACAATTCCTTGACGCCATCTTTATAGTAGTAGACGACGATCCAAGTCGACCAAAGACTTTTTGAAAAATATTTCAATTTATAATATTTATTTTTAATATTAATAAGTTCTCAATGATTTCAATTAATCAGAATTTATCGTGTGACGGAACGTTAAAATAGGCTCAGGTGTGGCAACACTTATTTAAGTATGGCAACACCAATCCAAGTAGGGCAACACTTTTTCATTCACTTCATTCGCTCATTATTAATATTTTCAATTTGCAACCCTAGCAAGAAACAGTTATTGTCTATGTATTTACAAGATTGATATGACTGATATTTAGTTTAGTTGGCGGTATATGTGATAAATTGTGTTAATTTTAATATTAAGTGCATTTTAGGACGCACTTCTTCATATGTATTTAAAAGTTCAATCACAATATTTTATATACTTCTAAACTCAGTTCTGGTAACTGTTTGGTTATTTAAATATGACTCAAAACACTTATTATTTCACTGACAAGTTTATGTGCCATTTCACTGATTTGTCCGAATTGTATGTTGTTAATTTATTGATGCCACTAAGATACACCTATTTATTATGTTATTAACACTTTTGTGCACAAAGAAACAACTTTAACTAGTGTTTGTTTATTTTTTATACGGAGCTAATGTTTTCTTCACAACTGACACTGCCATACTAATAATAATTAAGAATCACAATTTAACGTAACAGATAGACAGATAGTAATAAATGTTTAAATAATAACTCAAATAATGATGTCCAAAATATCTCATTATTATCTCATAATTATACACACATAATTATCTCATTCATAATATTTTATCTTTAAGAAATTCGTCTATACTATAATATGCTTTCTCTATTAAAAATGTCTTTAATTTTGATTTAAAAACATTGAAATGTTCGATTTCCTTAAATTCGACGGGTAATTTGTTGAACAGATTGACTGACTATACCCATGATGAATGTTTGACAACTGTAAGCCGCGCTTGCAAAATATTGGGTAGATCTTTCCTTCTAGTTTTAAGTCTACGTTCCCTTTCTTCTGTAGTCTCAAGTTTTCCAAGATTCTTATGAAAATGTGAAAGGAGAACCAAAATAAAAAGGCTAGGTACTGTAAGAAAATGGAGGCCAATAAAAAAATCTCTACAGGATTCCATCTGATGTAAACGCAACATTGTCCTGAGAGCTCTCTTTTGTACAACAAAAGCCGCGTCAACATTATACCTGAAACTATTTCCCCAAAATTTTATGCTATATCGGAGCTTGGATTCCACTAACGCAAAATAGACTGTACGAAGTTGATCTATTGATAAGGATTCCCTTAGTGTCCTAATCGCATAGCACGCGCTGCTCACGGCACTTGTAAGCGAGTTTAACTCTACCTTCCAATTTAACAAGGAATCAACATGAATTCCTAAAAACTTTAGGTTTTCTACGACTTCAATTCTATTTCCTGTTAGCGTTACGTTCAAGTGTGTGTTGTTCCTTGATGTAGATTTAAACAGAATACATTTTGTTTTGCTAGTATTTAATTTTAAATTATTTGCTGAAAACCAGTCCCCACACGCGACCAGCAATACTTTCAATTTGGATTCTAACGAATCTATGTCATTGGCAGAAACGATGGCGCTTGTGTCGTCGGCGAACAATACCAAACTAGTGTCTGTTACTTTACTCTGTACATATGCTGTAAGGTCGTTCACGAATAACAGAAAGAAAATTGGACCCAACACCGAGCCTTGCGGGACTCCGTTCGTAATCGCAACGACCTCAGATTTATGAGTTAATTCAATTCCATCTTCCACAGACTTTATTTCTACGTACTGTGATCTGTTTGTAAAGTAAGACTTCATTAACTTTAAGACGTTTTCTCGTATTCCATAATGCTCCAGTTTAGCCATCAAAATGCTATGATCTATGGTATCAAACGCGAAACTCAAGTCGAGGAATAGCCCTGCTGTTTTCAGCTTCTCGTTTAGGTTATTCACTACGTTATTTACCAAGGTGTCTATTGCGTCAAGTGTTCCTATACCTTTCTGATATCCGAACTGATTGCTATTTAGAACATTATGACTATTCAAATGTTTTACTAATACCTTTGAGAAAACAGGTAACAATGAGATGGGTCTGTAATTAGATGGATCCGTTTTATCTCCTTTCTTAAATAGTGGTGGAACTCTTGCCATCTTAAACTGGTCCGGAAATACACCTTGTTCGATGTAGTTATTAATAACTAAAGATAATGGAAATGCTAGAATGTCTATGTTTTCTTTTATAACACTTAGCGGTATCTCATCATGGCCATATGACTTTTTATTCTTCATACCATTTACCAATTTATAAATTTCAAATGATGTTACGGGATCTATAATCATGGACGACTCTACTCTGGTGGTATTTTTTATTAATTGTTCTATAGCTAGTGCTGTACACGTATTTCGACTCTCGCAAGTTGTAAAATTGACAAAAATGTTGGTAATGTCTTTTGGGTTATTGACAATTTTATTATTGTCTTTGAGAATTATATTGCAGTCTTTATAACTGTTATTAAATTTATTTCTTGCAGTGTTAACTATCTTCCAAATTTCTTTGCTGGAACTGTTTGCATTATTTATTTGATTGGCAATTTCAATTTTCTTAGCACATCTTATTACCTTTTTGTATATGTATAGATACTTTGCCCGGTACTCCAGTATAGAATTGTCACAGTTTGCCTTATTAATGAAATAAAGTACTCGTTTCATTTTGCTTGCCGTTTTAATTCCTCTAGTTATCCATACAAATTGACTGTTTTTGTTCAAATTGATCTTTCGATTCCTTTTATAAAAAAATAGTAGAGTGAAGCTCTTGAATATGATTGAAGAACGAATTCGTATCCAAATGTGAATAATCATGTTTAATTAATTTATTCCTAAAAATGTCGTTGCTATTTCTATTATGTAACCTACTTTCTATGTACCGATAATGACCACTTTCTTTCGAACTATTCACCTTTTCTAATTTTACTGAACAAATAAGGGCTGCGTGCCCATCTGCCAACCCGTTGTGATCAATATCTAGTGCGTGTATGCTTTCATCACAAACATTTGTTAATATATTGTCGATACACGACTCTGAGTTATTACGCTTAAAGGTGGTTGAGTTGAAGAGGTATCTAAAATTGTAACATTTTATTAATGATATAAATGATTTTCTCCTATGGTCGTCCTTTAACAAGTCAATATTAAAATCGCCACAGATAAAACATACTCTGTCAAAAAAATATTGCAACAGGTTTTCCAATCGTTCCATGAAATGTTCAACGTTTTTATTTACCGGTGTTCTCAACAAATAATGTTTGAGTTAGTCTCCTTGTCCTTAACTCCACATATCTCGAAACTGTCCATTTTGTACAATTTTTTACAGATATTTAAGTCTTCAACATTTCTATGTTTATGGGATAGCATTAATGTTCCCCCCCTTTTTTTATTTAATCTTGTATTATACGAGCACAAATTATAGTTAGGAAAATTGAAATTGGATATCATTAATTGATTCAAAAAATGTTCACTTACACAATCATAAAAAGCTAATATTATGACTCTCTAAGTTGTTCACATAAATGTCTAATTCGTCTTTCTTATTATTTATCCCACAGAGGTTCTGGTGAAATATAGTGAGTTGTGAAAATTTGTGTGTGCATTACCCCAGCAGAATCTTGTCGAAATTTGTAATTTTTTTTTATCAGATTTTTAGATTTCTAGCTCCTGTAAATGTCTGTGTAGTTTTTGGAATTAGTTCAGTCCTAATTTTAAAGATATTTGACAAAAACAGATTCTGCTGCGGTAACGTTACCGCAGCAGAATCTTTTTTGAAATAATGGGATTATTGAAAAAATCTTTAGGTACATTTTTAGATCGCTGGACGAAGTAAATGTTTCGATATAATTTGAATTTTTACGTTTCATGGTTTCGGAGATATTCAAGATGCTGCTGGCGTAACGTTTGCGTGTTTGCTGGATCTCCGAAACGGTACAGCGTAATTTCCTAATTTTTTATACAGAGCTTCGTCTTAATTAGTCTGAATTAGTTCACGAATAAAAAAGTAATAATAATGCACCGTTTGCAAGTTATTTTAAATTATATAAATACCCCTTTTTGGGCCCTTACTCCTAAGATAATATGTACTCTGGAGACTTGTTTAAAACGTCATTTTATAGTTTATAGTTAGTTACAGGTCTGTGTGAAGTTTCATTAGTGTACAGTAAGTAATTAAAAAGTTATCACACAATTTAGTTCATTTTGGCCAGCGATGTGCAACGGGTTAATTTAACTGCCTATTAATTGAGTTTCGTATCGATTTACTTGCTGAATTCTGTATAAACAATTAGACTTTTGTGTCAACTTTATACCATGAAATTTTGAGCGTAATCCACTCAATAATTACAGAGATAAGCGAAAAAGAGTCATTACGTTATGCATGCAATAATGTCGGTACAGACGCGTACACAATTAATTTTAATGGCGCTAGTGAGCTGCGTTAACGCTCTTGAAACTAAATTAAATTCGTTTAAAATTTAAACTGCCTTTTTTGTTTTAAATGCAATATCTAGCTAATTTAAAAGCATCCAAAGTGCTGACAGTGCGTTACACAAATAAGTACTTACTTTATTATCTTGTGTAAATACTGAGTTGATTTTTTTTCAATTGGCAGCGCCATTGTGCCGCGTAAACGCTTTTGAACGATTGCCGTAATGCATGTTATACACAAAGTAAATACATACTCATAAAAAAATTCTCTTAACATAGAAATCCTTTACAAAAAATATGATATCTTGGCTATCATAGAATTTCAACCCCCCCTTAGCTCAGAAGGGATAGGGCATTATAAAGCTCATTGCTTTAGATCCCTAAACGAAAAATACCAATGTTACGATGACCTGAATCATAAAATTCAAAAAAGTAATACTTATTTAGTACCACATGCACTAATTTATACATTAAAAAATGTATAAATTAGTCCATGTTTCTTAGTTTTTTTAGTTTTATACATAATTTAAATAAGTATTTATTATTTAATTATTTTTTAAATAAGTATTACCTTAATTTGATTATATTTGATTTATAAAGATTTAGTTAAGAACATTTTCCATTAGTGATCCTATTTGTGATTTATTTTTGTTTTTTAATTGGCCGCGCAGTGTAAAACATTTATTTTACTTACAGAACTATTTTATGTGCTTATTGAATTTACTGTGTTTTTTTTAGGCCAAAGTGTAAGACAGTAAATATTATAAAATAACTCTGTGCGATAATTGATTTTTCATTTGTTATTTTTGAAAAAAAAAAAATTGTAAACAATGTTGACTGATAAAATTATATTCTATTGTCAATAATTTTATATTATGACAAAAATTTAAATGTTATCGTAATTAAATGTTGAGGTTTTGTTTTATTTATCTGTGATTTTTAAATTAAACAATCTTTAGCGTAATGGTTATTTAGTTATAAATGAAGAATTACTGTGATTTTATAAATTAAGTTAAAAAAGTAAATTTTTATATACCTACTTAATTTTACTTATTTTAAGATTTTTAGACAATAGCTTTATTTTTAAAAGACAGTTATTCAATGACAATCAATACTTATGTTAAATATTAATTGCCATTTAAATAGTGTAATTGCTAAGCAATTGTTATTAAACTGTGATTTTACAACAAGGTATTTTGATCGTTTTAATATTTTTATCCTGTGCATAAAAGTTTTCAAATAAACTTCTGTTTTATTTTACCACTTGTTTACAAAACTGTACCAAAAAGCAAATATAAATTTTATTATCCTTTACATGTTAGTAGGTCAGAGTTATGTACTACACTGACGTTTTTTTGTGACCATCTATACATGGTCAGGTTACCACAGTCATTCATACGTAATGACTTTTTTTCGCTTATCTCTGTAATTATTGAGTGGATTACGCTCAAAATTTCATGGTATAAAGGTGACACAAAAGTCTAATTGTTTATACAGAATTCAGCAAGTAAATCGATACGAAACTCAATTAATAGGCAGTTAAATTAACCCGTTGCACATCGCTGGCCAAAATGAACTAAATTGTGTGATAACTTTTTAATTACTTACTGTACACTAATGAAACTTCACACAGCCCTGTAACTAATTATAAACTATAAAATGACGTTTTAAACAAGTCTCCAGAGTACATATCTTAGGAGTAAGGGCCCAAAAAGGGGTATTTATATAATTTAAAATAACTTGCAAACGGTGCATTATTATTACTTTTTTATTCGTGAACTAATTCAGACTAATTAAGACGAAGCTCTGTATAAAAAATTAGGAAATTACGCTGTACCGTTTCAGAGATCCAGCAAACACGCAAACGTTACGCCAGCAGCATCTTGAATATCTCCGAAACCATGAAACGTAAAAATTCAAATTATATCGAAACATTTACTTCGTCCAGCGATCTAAAAATGTACCTAAAGATTTTTTCAATAATCCCATTATTTCAAAAAAGATTCTGCTGCGGTAACGTTACCGCAGCAGAATCTGTTTTTGTCAAATATCTTTAAAATTAGGACTGAACTAATTCCAAAAACTACACAGACATTTACAGGAGCTAGAAATCTAAAAATCTGATAAAAAAAAATTACAAATTTCGACAAGATTCTGCTGGGGTAATGCACTCAAAATTTGTCTGTTTTATAGAAAAAACTCAGCGTTAACATTCTTGTTTGATTCAACAGCTGATGGTTTACTTATGTTAAGATTTGATACATTTTGAGACAACTTGTTACTAGTTTTGGGAAAGTAATCTATAATTTTTTTCTGCTGAGTTACTTTTTTTTTTAAATATTGTATATTTGTGTCAATTTGTGTGGAACAAAATATTGAATTTACGTATTCTTTTAAATTTTCAAAAATAATTTTCATTGCCGCGTTGTTTACTTTGCCCGTGTAATTTGAAAACATTTCATTAGTATATTTGAGATGTTTGTTGGTGTCAAACAAGTACGAATATTCATATGTTTTGTTGCTTAGGTAAAGTAAATGATTGAAAGTTTATATTCTTCTATTAAATATATTTACATTACTAGTCAATTTAAAATTAGGTGAAAATATAATAATATTGGTAATATTGGTATGTACAATTTTCTCAAGCTTCAATTTTATATTGTTTACTATTTGTTTGTAGTTATATGAGGACAAAAAGTTCTTTTCACCAAGTAATATAATACATAAATCATTTAAACTGTAGTTCTCAAGTTTTACATTTAAATATTCAAATTGTTGTAACAAGCTGGCATTTGGCATACAATAGTGGTGGTTGCATGAGCGGAAACGTCTCCTCAGCAATTTCTAATATATTATTGATATTGTTATCACTAATTATACACAATTTAGAAATATTTTTATATATGGATGGCTGTGCTTACGACTCTTCTTCTCTCTTCTTAGGCTTACTCTTGAACATAATTTTAATTTCAATCTAATACCAATCCAATTACAATGTCAATTTTGAAGTCACGTGATTTCGTACTCTTGAATACAATTATTTAAGTTATAAATGTGAAATTTGGCAGATTTGTTCTTTGGTAAATGCACTATAAATAGCAATAGGAGAAAACAATAAATTTGCATTAATTCTATAAATTACTAGTAATTGAAAAACATGCATTCAAGTTAGGCCTTTATAATACAAAAATATCAAAGAAATACTAGGACTATTTAAAATTGAACCTATATATTATTTAAATCCCTGTCATTGTTTAGTTGTTAACCATAACCTTCTAGCAGTAAGAGCGGGCGCCGGGCTGGGAGAGTGTGAGAGGGACACAAATATATTTACCGAGTCGTTATTGTCCTTTTTCTCGCTCTGTCAGCGCTAACAGGTAAAGAATTCCATTTTATGCCCTTAGCATTTAAAATCTCAGTTTACTAAAATTTTGACTTGGCCCCTTATGTTACTGAGGGTGCGATATATTCTAGAATAATTCTATTAATTCTATATTAGTGTTTCTAGTTTAAAAAGCTTTGTGTGGCTTTGTGACCAAGTAAAGCTTGAATATTTATCATTAAATATATAATATAATATATATTTAACAAATAAATTATTTGTGTTGTCAAACAGTGTTCGTTATCATTCGGCGCCATATTTTATTTGGTACATAGATACAATACTTATACAAAGCGCACTAAAGGTTTAGTTTGCCTTTCTTTTAAAGCTCAATCTACGTTTTTTTATGTAGACTAAATGATATCTTTACTAATAAGTCATATTAAAGATGTATTAATATTCCCAAGTCGACATAAAACACAAAACAATATGTAAAAAGTTACTTATTTGCTATTGGAATAATACCAATTTACAAGCAATCCGAACACAATTTCAACGCAATACGCAGCTGTCAAAATGAATTCAAGAGTACCATTTTTAATTCAATCACAATTTCATGTAGTTCAACAAATAAACACCTAATTTGAAAACAATTTGGCGCTAGGGTTGATTTCAAGAGTATGAAATAGCGGTAAACGTCATAATTCCAATCCCGATCGATCGGAATTAAATTCAAGAGTAGACCAGCTAGTCTTAGCTGCATCCATACAAGATGAAGTTTTAGGAGAAAATGACTCATTCTCACCTTTGTTTTTAGTTTTGTTGACAGTGCTAATAATGGGTGTTTTGTTTGTTGATTTTCTTGTGACTTTCAATGAAGTTTTGTAGGGAGTTATAGCTGTTAGTCCCGTTCCTTTGCTAGGGGTCTGATATTTGTCATTCAACAGCTGTTTGGCAGTTTTTATTAATCGATCGTTTTTATTATTCATTTTTGCTATCGATTCCCTAAGTTCAGAGTTTTCAAGGGACAGATTGACAATTTCCTCGTGCGCTGACGCTAGCTCTGATTGTAATTTCTCAATCTGCTTTCTCAACTCTTGCGTTTCCTCATCAGATTCGTCGCTTATTACGATATCATTCAAACTCTGAGTGGCGCCATCTATTGAAGAGTTATTGGTACTATCATTGTCTTCCGTAAAACTTTCCGATTTCGAACGTTGATTTTTTGATCGAAATGTGATATTTCCGAAGAAACTCATGATGAAACAATTCACAGCAAAGAATTCGCTGTACTATTAGCTGTTTATTGTTTTTATTTAGGTTAATGTCACTGTAGTTTTTGGTCTATGAAAATTATTTGCTGTATAGACATAAAAAAAAGGTAACACAAAAAATGGCGGATTTTAAATAATAACTGCCAGAAGAGAATGGATACAAAAAGCTTATTTAGGCGTTGAATAATTGTGTAAAAGAACATAAACATGTGACTTGCCAAATCTGAGGTTATATTGTTGTTGTCATTCTTCCTCTGGTGAGTTTCCAACACTTTTTTCCACAAAAACTTTGATTTGCACACAGTGAAAGAGACATACGTCTACCTAGCTCGTTGTTTACACCGGAAGCTATTATTAAGTGTTTTTGTATTTAAAACAAAATCAAATAAAGCCTAATAAATATAGGGTTTACTTAGAGGTGTTTATTTGATTATGTACTTAGTTATAGGCTTTGATCGTGAAAATTAAATTTAAATATCTTCATTTTACTGAAGCGTTAAGTATGTTAAACAGTGTTAATAAATACATTAAGACATTAGGTAATGTTCTTGAAATACTTTCTTTATTAATAATTCCTCACAGAGTCTTTTGAAGAGCGAAGTGCCAATGTGCTAACAAGACACGATTGCGAAAATACAATTTAATGGATATTGAAATAAGGAGCGATGTTTCAAATATTAATGAACATGAAAAGCCGGTATAGTAGAGCGGAATATTGACTCTATGGTTGTATATAAGAATAGGGACCCTCATCAAAGAACAGTAACTAAAGGCTTGTTGGCTGTTGACAGCTTTTGTATAAATATAAATAAAGCAAAGTGTGTTTTATCAGAAATTGTGTGTAGTACAGGTATATTATAAGTATTATTATTTAAACTATATCTCTGTCAAAAACATCAACGCAAATGAAAATTTTGATGAATATCTGGACACTCACCTACATGATATATTATTTTTTCATTCACGAAGAATTGGACTTTTTCCAGGGCCTTCTTTTCAGAATTGCTTATAGCCCAGTCAAAATAGACAAAATTGTGATTAAAGTTTGCATTAATTCCCAACAAGCTGGATTTTTGTCGAGGCTTTGAATACGTCATTACAAATGATATGTCAAAAGTCCCCATCGATCCCGCTTGTGCGTTGTTTTCTTTTCAAAGTCAAAGGTCACAAATTTGCGTTTTTTGCGTATATCTCTGAAACTACGAGAGCTATCGAAAAATGCTTTAGAGAAAGTTTGTAGATCGTAAAATTGTCTACAAAAAATATCTGAACACTTTTCTCCCACAAAGCATCGCTTTATATAATTATTACAAATTAAGGAAGAAAAACAGTTAATAAAGGAATTTTACGTCATTTTTCGTAAAAATATCCTTGCGTAGATTTTTTTAGGAAAATATTTTCGCTAAGTCGCGTAAACAATGAGAACCCTGTAGTCAGATGACCCGATTTACATAGCAGTAGGTACTGACATAACGCATCAACATTTACACACTACAGACCAACAAACACTCTAGTCTGCATACCTATACATTTTAGTTAACTACCAGCTTTCCACATACTTGACGATACAAACGCTTGTGTGGCTTCTCCTTTGTCGGTTGTCGAAGTAGGCTGGGAAATTAAATTGTCTATCGGCCACTTAAAGCGACTCATGTGTAGTCACTTTTCTTTTACAAAAAAGAAACTAATATAACTTATGAATTTTGCATACAATACGAT
The DNA here is from genome assembly GCA_905475405.1 of Schrankia costaestrigalis. Classification (NCBI taxonomy): domain Eukaryota; kingdom Metazoa; phylum Arthropoda; class Insecta; order Lepidoptera; family Erebidae; genus Schrankia; species Schrankia costaestrigalis. The sequence continues at coordinate 7,653,341 of FR997831.1, read as the reverse complement.
GCAAGACTACCAATTGCAAGAAAAATTGTATAACCGAATTGCTAGTAAGGTTTAAAAATTCAGAATCTGTCGTCACGTAGAGCTCAAATGGTTTATGGTTTAAGACATTTATTTCTCATAAGAATACAATATTCCTTTATCTGAGAACATAATTTTAAACTTAAGTACTTAAAGATAATTTAAGTGTCGATTCGGCTTATTAGTGCCTAGTACAGTAAAAGGTAGCTTATTTATATTATTAACATCATTTCATAAACAAAATTACGATAAACGAAATGCTCGAGACTTTCCCTAAACATTTTGTTTATTTGTCAAATACTAAAATTATTAAAGGTATCCATAAATCTAATAGTCAGATAAATCAGTGTGCTAGTCAAGTTAATCTCTTAATAAATATTGTTCAATGAGCATTGAGATTAACGCTTAAGAAATATGGCTTGAATTTTCAAAAGGATTGTCGTTTTGTTGTCTAAATAACAAGTAAATGATAGTGTAGGTAGCTAAAGATCAAGTAGGTATACGACTGCTATGCAAACGTTTCAGGGTCGATTTTTGATACTCTATCGGTCAATACAAATCTATGAGTTTGAACCTAAAGGTAAGCTATAGCGAGTATTTACGAAAGGAATTAATCATAAGTTTGTCAATCACTGGACCCATAGTACAAGCTCTGTCAAGTTTTGAACTAGATGACGTACTGTGGACGTGTAAGGAATACAGGAGTATTCATTACTCTACGCCGGAATTTGATATTACTAGTAGTAGCGTCAAGTAATACCGAATTCCACACGTTTAGGGGTAGCTTGTGTCATCGAAACAAAGCTTGACATATATCTCAAATGGACAGAATCCATTTAAACCACAAACAGATTGAATAGCTACGTTCTAAGAGAATAGCGGAAATTCAAATACGGGTTTGGCAGCTATTTACCAATTCCATGCATACTTGTTGTGCGCCTTAGAACAATGGATACAGGTACTGAGTATACCAATACTGTACGGTAAACAAAGGCAAGCCATGCTCGACTAGAATTCCTGTGGCGTGCGTCGTCGGTGTACGAAATGTCATTCGACTTGACTGAACGCGGACGTGATTGGGGACAGCTTTGAGCTAAATATTTTGTAAAATAAATGTTTTTTTATTTTATTTACATTGTGGTATGATATATTATTATGAGTAATAGTAGAAATAAAATACACTACTTTCCAGTGTAAGGGAAAGTATCTACATATGAAAAATTGGTAAAAAAATATATTAACATTTTAAAAAGGTTTTTTAAAGTTTTTATTAATATAATATGATATTGAAATGTCTGCTACGCTGTTTTATTTCCTATGTAACTGATTTGATGTAAATTATTGAATTGTTTTTTTATTTATTTTGGTGTGCATAGCTTCGATGTCATCATGCGAGATGACTGTCACATGTTTGTTAAACAAATTATTAGCGCTGGCTTGCTTTATTGTTATAGCTTGTCCGTATGGTATTTCGAAATACCCCTCACCGAAAGGACAGTTTTCTGATAACACTCTACTTCGACGGTTAGTTGAAAGAAAAAATGATGGGCCGATGAAACGTTTGGCTGAAAATATTATTATTTATCGACGGCTGGTAGTACGAATGAATCCTTCGCCGATAGAACGGTTCGCCGAAAACACTCTTCAACGACAATTGGTTAACGAACGATTATTTTGCCGATAGCACTCGTCGAAGGGGAATTATTTTGCCAAACGGTTAGTTTTTCTTTCAGCTTGACAACACCATTAGTTCTTGTACAAATCATGTTAAAATACAGGTAGTAATAATGAAATAAAACATGGAAGTGTGGCAATAGAAAAAACAAACAAAGTTTTTATTTAAGAGGACTCATTGACAAAATGCACTATCTTTCATCAACTACTACAGGAATATGAAAAGACCTATTAATCTAGAATTTTGATATAGGTAAATTGATACCTTTAACTAGCCTTTTGTAGTTACGAAAACGCGATAGCTTGATTTTGGCTCGATCATATTTAATTTTGAAAACACCTCTAAAAAAACAGCTTTTTACATATAACACGGAAAGTACACTATCATTATGCTTAGGAATTACTCAAATACATTCGTAACATCAATATTAGTCTTACTGTAGAATATCATTTACATAACTACAACCTTACAACCTTAATTAAGAAAATAAGATTTTAGCAATATCAAAGCGCTCTGGATCGTTGCGGGCGCATCGTAATTTTAGACCTTATACCGATTAGTTAACGATCGATACAGAATGAATACGGTCGACGAATCAGTCGGGCGATGGCCCTCTTCGACGTCGGACCTGTGCATGTCGACTCAACGTTCGTACTAAATATTATCACGTATTTTTTAATCGTAGGTATATAATATTATAGGTTAGATTTAAAATATTTATACCTAAGTTTTTATTAATACTTTGTTCTCTTTTATAAATAAATAATAGTATTATTTTATAACATTGTTTGGTAAAATATTTTCGTAGTTATGTCATTTACAAAACTTAGGTAAAGTTCGCCTAACATAACTACCTAGTTACTGTTGACCCTTTTGATAATGCAAGCGTTTGTTTATAAGCGATTTTAGACTATATGCTCAAGTGTAATAAGTTTTATTACCGTTTTCGTCAAGATCACGTAATTGAAACGGCCTCAGTGGCGCGGGCAGTGTGACGCGGTCGCGGTAGTGGCTTGCGTGCACGAGGTTGCGGGCTCGAATCCAACAAAGTTGTTTGAGCGATCCACAAATTACTGTCCTAAGTTCGGATGTTTTTTGTAAAAGTCTCCGCGACAATACCTAGGAGTTGTGTGAAACTCAAAAAAATAAGTACCTACCTTAGGTACTTACTAATAAGATCTAAATAATACTTTTTACTTTCGCGGGAACTTTTACAGACATGAAATAAACGAACATAACATCAATTTAGCAGGCACAAAGAACATCCAGACTCAGAACAGTTATTTGTGGATTACACAAAAAAAAATGTCATAAGTGAGATTTGAACTCTCATGCACTCCACCGCGGGAACGTTTACAGACATGAAAGAAACGTACACAAAGAAAGTCCAGACTCAGCCCAGAACCAAAAATTGATATCGCGACATGCGTGTTTCATGTTAATGTATTTTGAACTCTATACGAGAAATAATACGGTTCATTTTTACACAAACAAAACGTAGCAACAAACAACAATAGGCCTATCGCGAGAAGCGAGTGTTTTTGTTACAAAGTTAATATATACTCTATTTCCTAAGCAATACGGTTCATTTTTACATAAAGATTTCAATTTTTGCCTCGTCTCGCCCCTCTGGTGGAAAATCACCTAGAGTTCAAATCTCACGTAAGACAATTTTATTTGTGCGATCCACTAATTATTGTCCTGAGTCTGAATGTTCTTTGTGTCAGCTAAGTAAATGTTTGTAAATACCCCGCGACACAGGACAATACATAGTGAGGCTATTGTATTTTTTTTAAAGTTCTATTATTTTGCGTGAGATTCAAACCCGCGACCTCGTGCACTGCGACCGCTACCCCGAGGCGGTCAAACTATTTTTGTGATCCCCAAATTATTGTCCTGAATCTGGATGTGCTTTGTGCCTTCATAATACCTTGTGCGGGAGTAAATTTTAAAAAAATGGGGGCTACTTGTATAGACATAATAGACCGGTAGATAGTAGGTTTTTCTGTAACAGAATTTTCTGTTACCTACCGCGGACTGACGTCACAGTATAACCAGTAGTCTAACTGGGCCGAATATTTATTATAAATGCCTACGGGTGCGCAGTACATAAACAATAGTATACATGCGATCTACTTTGTGTTTCCATTTAGTTTTGTAATTGTAAATTAATACTTTTCATTTTTCTATTTTATATTTAAATAAATAGGAAGTGTTCTGTAAAAAACGTGTTGTTTTATGATTGATACATTTAATTTAAAGAAACATGTATATGTTTGTATTTATATCCACCATGTTTGTGATATAAATAAAATACTAAATTATAATAATATTAAGAAGGTACTTAACAAGTCATTCAGTAAAGTAGGTACAGTACCGGGCCGTTTCGTAACCTGTAGAAAAATACAATCGGGCAATTTCGGCTTCGTAGAGCGTCAGAGAAAAAGACGATGTGTAATATTTACGGCCGGGTACTGTACTTATTTATTATATTGGCCATGTTTGTTTGAAATTGAATTTATCGATAACCAAAACCAAACTTTAAACAGGTCTATTAGATCTATTTAATGTCAAAATAAAGGCATCGAGGTCACTTTATGGATGGGTGACCAATCCAATCAAAAAATGACATTGATGTCATTGCTTAAATTTACCTAGATTAAAGTGAAAGACACGCATGGGGGATTTCATAAAGGGGGGCTAAATTTTCATTATTATTGACCTAAGTACAACAAACCGTTTTCGTAATATACACAAAATACTATATTATAGTATTAAATAAATACCTAAGTCATTTAGTAAGGTAGGTATTTATATCAGCCATGTTTGTTTGAAATTGACATAAATAATATTTTTAGTTTCAAATTATAACACACAGTCCGCTCGTTACTGCGGCACAGTAGCGACTGTTCCCTCCGCGATCGTGAGCTTGTAGGTATAAACTCACGTTTCGTCCGTTTCTATGAAATTGAAATACTGTATATATTTGATTTGTACTATGGCACAGAGCGATAACGTGTCCTTGAGGGCCGGCGGGACGACGACGGCGCACACGGCGCGGCACGGCGCGTAAGCGAGTATATCCGTCTCATTCGCGCGCCGAGGGGCGCGCCCCTCTGGCCACGGCCGAATTCAACTCGAAAATTTTCAAAGCGTCGTCTTAACAACGAGTTGTAACCCGCGACTTCGTTCACAAAAAAGATATTTAGGTAGTAGGTAGTTCACCATTTTTTTTCTGCGGAACCCTATAAAATAGTAAAAAACATGGACCGGAGTTTAATGTGGCTTCCGAAACACGGTCAGATAAAATAACACTAAGTGGTTACCCATCTATGGAATGACCTCGTCGTAGTTGCTTAACCACCGTCTTCATTTCTAAATCAGTGATCGCAACAGGCTGTGAATGGCTGCCAGTGAAAACTTTTTTTTTCTGCGGAACCCTAAAAGAAAAGCCTTACTTGTTTGATATAACATCAGCTATCCCGCCTGTAAAAGCCCTGTGGAAAATTTCATTATTTTGTTTTCATAACTGCGGAACCCTAATAATAATTTTGTAGAAGAGTTGTCAAAATTAGTCTTTCAATATAAAGCACTAAAAGCTCTTATAAATCCAAATACCTACTACCAAGATTTTGTCATTTTTTTTCTGCGGAACCCTAAAAAAAGAAGCCTTAATTATTCGTTAGAATCTCCTGTAGAAGCTCTTTGAATAAAATTATATAGGTATCATTAAATATTTAATGGTTTTTATTTTTTCAAAATCTAAGGTAGCCTAGTTTACGCGCCGTAAAATTTACAACCCAATAGTGAAAGTTCCATCGAAATCGGTCCAGCGGCTTCGGAGATTAGCCGGAACAAACAAACAGACAGAGAAAAAACATTTAATTGTGATTTTCGGCATTGGTATCGTGTATTTGATATGTAATTAGTAAAAAACCGGGAATTCATGTTACTTAAACAGACACTCCAATTTTATTTATATGTAGGTATAGATGTATAGATAAGTTAATTAATCAAAAAGACAAGCAATCATAGTTGTAATCTTGAGTGAATGGTAGATGATGTCTTTCAATATTCCAATCTTGTAATGTTCTTTAATCTTTTCAATCACATATCTTTAATAGTATATTCTTTCCTGTTTTTAGTTATGTTTTTGGTTGAAAAATAATTTATTAATAATTGTCTTTCCGTGAATATCTAATATTAATGTAATTCATCACGCAAATTTGTGTATTGCAAATTTATCATATTGTTTTTATTATATAACTAGCTTTTGCCCGCGGCTTCGCTCGCGTTTAGAAGTATTTATATTAATTGTGCTTATTTTTTGTTTAGCGTGTGTAAAAAATAAGGGCCCTACAAAACTTCTTTGTATACAATCTTCTTAATAACTAAGCTGTCATTAGGCGCTAAAACTATTAAGCTATAGGGAGAACTTACTCGTGAGCAAGCAACATAAAACATGCAGTCCATGAGAGAAGCAATGTTCTCTTAAGTCAATATCCGCAAATTTTAGTGTTTGCACCGACTTATTTATTGTCATGGCAAAGCAGACCTTTAGGGGAAACTGTAATCCTTTAAATTCGAACGATATCGGATAATATTCGGTATTAATGGGAATCGTGGTATAAATACAGCTTCAACTTTCGCACACCCAGTTAATATAGTGGCTTCAACTATATCGTGATGTAACGCTTTTACTCGGAGTCTCGTACCTCGCACCACATAGCTGACAATGTCTGAACGCACCTCCATCGCTCTATCTTGTGTTCCGTACATTAAATAAAAGAGACCACGAAACAAACATGCACCGTCACCAGCAATAGGGACGACATTACATTCCTCAACTTCTCCATTAATTCATCATAGTAGCCCATAAAATCTTTAATTTTAGTTTAATTAGTGGAAAATCGAAGAAGATTTATACAAACTTTCATTACCTGCTTTATCCCCTTTGGGGGTAGAATTTATCAATATTCTTTCTAAGGGGTGTCATAGTAGCTTTATGCATGCAAAGTCTCAGCCCGATCGGTTTAAAACTGACAAAGTTTTAATGCAAACTTTCATCACCTATTTTATCCCCTTGAGGGTAGAATTTATCAAATTCCTTTCTAAGGGGGTGCCAACGTCATAGTAGCTATATGCATGCAAAGTCTCAGCCCGATAGTTTTGAAACTGACAAAGTTTCATACAAACTTTCATCCCCTATTTTATCCCCTTGGGGGTAGAATTCATCGAAATCCTTTCTTAGCGGATGCCTAAGTTATAATTATAACATCTACCTGCATGCCAAATTTCATCCAGATCTCTCCAGCGGTTTGGGCTGTGCGTTGATAGATCACTATGTCAGTCACCTTTGAGTTTTATATATATAGAAGATTGTAAACCATTATGCATGTTGTGATAGCCTATAAGTAATTGTTGCACTCGTATATGTATACCCTATACCTAATCTTATGTGTTCGTGTTAGTGTAATAATTGTTGGCTGTCCTAAAATAAATAAAAAATAAAATTAAAAAAAAAATTAAAAAAAAAATAAAAAAAAGACAAGGGTAAACGGGCATTTTGTTTGGACATATGACCCATTTTTTTACAAACTTAATATAATGTTCAGTATTTGGTTCTTCCTACTCACTTACAGCCAAATAAGTTTTTTCTCCCGGTAGGTACATAATTTTTTTTTATATAATTAGAAAAGCGGTATTAAAGTCTACAATTTAAACGTAGTTTGGTGTTCGGTGCGAAAAAAAAACAGAGTGGGTCAAATACGCCCTCTTACCTTTAAATTGTTTTTTACGATAAAGAATATGATTATGATTTCTTAAATGGAAGTGTTGTGCTTGTGAACACAAAAATTTTTTTTTTTTTTTTTTATTATTTATTACCAAAAAACAAATAAACACTTAAGACTAAATAAATACAAATTACCACTTAATCCTCTAGGGATTGTGTGTGGCAGTATTCACAACAGAATAATTGTTAGTGAGGTATTCATAATAAACTTTAGTACACAACAAATTACAATTTATATGAATACAAAGCAAGTGGGTATGTCTAGGAATACACCTGCTAAAAGAAGACATTACACAAATTAAAATTAATTTACAACTACATAATTATTACATTTATCTACTGATAACTATTATAAACTAAAAGAACCCAATTTTAATCCTGTGACAGAAAGTATTGTTTTAATTTATGTTTTATATTATTTTTGTTTACACTATCGCGAAGGGAGGTAGGTAAGCAATTTATTAGTCGGGGAGTGATGTACTCAGTCGTCCGTTCGCCGTAGAAGTTTTTTGCCGCTTTAATAACCAGTTTTTTTTGTGCTACTTTACGTGTATATACGGGATGTTTTATTTTTTCCTGATTTTGCGTGTTAAAGAATTGTTCCTTTAAGAGGCTATATTTAATTTTGTCCTGTATGCTAAGCGTATTACAAAATTTAAATATATCGTAATCATTTGTTAATTGGTCTTTTATATTTTGTGGGACCATTAATTTTAATATTCTAATCTGCAGCCTGCAAACGGGTTCCAGATATGTTTTGAAGGTCCTGCCATAGCTTGAGAGACCTTATGACACAATCGAGTCAACCATTGCGTTGTAAAGGAGAAGCCTAGTTTTGAATGATAAACGATTGTTTATTACGTATAAATTGGCAAGGAAAGCTCTTAATCTAACACAAACTTGTTCTATATGTGGACCCCAGTTAAATTTGTCGTCAATAATTAGTCCTAAATATCTATGTGTGGATACAAAATAGGTACCTACTACCGCTGTGCTAAAGTAGATATTTGTTGTTAAATGTAACTGTTGCAAGTTTAGTCAATACTCGTTTAATCTCAGTTTTGTATAGCTGCATTGCACATAATTACAAAATATATTAGCTTGCGTAAACTGAATGCTATCGGCGAAAGATTCGTTCGTTTAACCAATCGTCGTTGAAGAGTGTTTTCGGCGAAACGTTTCATTGGCAAACAATTTTTCGTTCAACTAACTTTCGGAGTAGGGGGTTTCGGTGAGGAGGGGTATTTCGAAATACGATACGGACTTCCTTAGGATAAAATAGCTTCTTATTTTGAACTGCCTTATTGCATGTTTCATGACAGTGTCTCAAGACTTTAGATTTTGTAAAATTATAATATGCAAGGTTAGCCAGCCATGAAGTTCTTAATTTTGTTAAAAGTCTAGATTTTTTGAATTTTAGTAGATAAACCGGTTACATTTACATTAATTTTATGATTTACAAGTGTTGAATTCATTTGGCATCGTCACATATCTGCATCGAATGAAACTTTCTTCAAACGGTTCGGCGCCAGGACATAATTCAATTTTTAAAAGTTCACAATTTATTTAGAGTGAAATGAAAAATTAATGTTTATTTTTGTAATACATTTTACAATAAAGCAAGAAACATTTTAATGCAAATTATAGGATTTGTTCTCTTTAACTTCGGCAGTGAACTGATGTTGTAAAATGTTTAGTGCTACGTCACGTAAGCTTTCTACAAGCAAAACATAGTTAACAATCGAAACTTTATTTATTATCTTCTTTAAAAAAATATTTTAATAAATCTATATTATCTATACTAATATTATAAAGAGGTAAAGTTTGTGTGTTTGTGAGGTTGTAGGGGGTAATCTCTATAATAATATAATAATAATTATATATATTTATTTTCTCGCCACAATATTGTTGATATTACATTTAAAGGTAGGTACATAATTATATGAGCACTAATATCGTGGGAGACTGGTGCCTAAGATAGACTCGAGGTCTGTGTTTCAGGACACCAGGTCTCCTCCCCTTATAATGTACATTTCAATTTTTATGTAACATACGCAAACAGATTTCTTTTAAACAATATTATTCTTTACTACTTCTAAATAAATGGTTAGTATTGCTAGTGTTTTTAATTCTCTGGATCTACTGAACCGATTTAAAAAAATCTTTCTGTATTGAATATTCCATTTATCGGGGAGTGTCATAGGCTAGCACGCTATGACTAATAGGAGTGAAGCAGTAATGAAATATGTTTAAAAAAAGACGCTTAATAAGGTTTTTTAGACGCCCAACGAAGTGGGCACGGGTCAGCTAGTATAATATATATGTATTTATTTAAAAAAACGTTTTCAACTGGCACTTTATGTACTCTCAAAACTCTCTTAAAAGAGATTTGGTCATACAATCATATTTTCCTAAAGAGCAAGATTTTTCGTTCATATCTCGTCGCCTGAATGCTCATTTGCTCAACCGACCATTTTGACGAATTTCACTTTTTAAAGCAATTTTATTAAGGATCAAATTGCGGTTCGATTGGTATATAATACTTGCTGTTTGGACTTAAAATACATTATTTATAAGGAATTTAAGTTTTTGAAAACTAACACAAGAGAATTTAAGCTTAATGCTTAATTGCTCAAAGTCCGTAGAGAAACACCAAACGTGCATCCGAACATCGATTAAGTGCTTAAGTATTCAATCTCCTCACAGGTAACCAATCACGACATCGCATTTTGATGACGCAATACGCCGCCATTATTAATTTATTTTGTGACGAAGCTGGTGCTCGCACGCATTTGAGTTAAAACTAACGCGAAATATAGAAAAAACGTATTATTTTAATAGAAATCAGTACCCGAAATGTCCGTGACGAAATATAAATCGGAAAATATAGTCACAACTATAGAAAAGAATCGGTAACTTGTATTTTTGTTAACATTTCTTTGCAGATTATCACTGCGTATCGTTAACTTATAGTACAGGATGTTTAAATTTAATTCTTATAATTTCAGATTTAATTAAATCTTTAAATGAAATTGTGACGTATCTATAAATGAACAGATTGTTTTGAACATTTCGTAAGGTTGTAAAATATAACTAATATAATAATAAAAAATATTGCTTTTGTGCGGTGACTGTCAAAATATACCTGCTACTTGCATGTTTGCTAATTGTTAAATGGGTAAATTTCTTAGCATTAAATGGGTAGTTTTGTATTTACGTATACCTACGCTTTGTGTTCGCAATGATGTTAGATGCTAGATAAGAAGATTAATACTATTTTTTACTCGCCACAGATCCATTGCTCACATTGTACATCTATTTTTATTATGTCCGTTGCTTTGCATTTTCTTCCCTATTTTGGATGAGAAATTCAGAACTAATTACGCCGTTGAAGGATGAATAGCCGCAAAACTAAAGAATTCCTTATGAAAACATAAAGAATCGTCAAAAAAGGGTTAATTTTCTTAAAAAAATCCATTCTAAATTGTTTAAATAGTGTCAGTATATTAATTATTTTTTATACGTATAGGTATGATCTTATCACCGTTTTATTTTCAATTTATGTCGTTTTTATTGTACATAATGAAATGAAGAAGTAGAGTCACGGTAATACCATAGTTCCATTTTATGTTGACATTACGTACGATAAATTAAGAATCCGACGAAAGAAGAATACGACGAATAAGGACTAATTCAAATCAGACACTAACCGCAAAGAAAATAAAATATATTAGAAGTACCTACAAATATATGAAAGCTGACGACAAAGCCTTTATGGAATCTCTAAGGTTTTGACAGGATCAGACAACATAAACAATACCAGGCGAAGTAAACGATCTTGTATCGGTACAAAAACAAAAAAATATTGTATTTTTATTTATACTCGTATTGTATTATGTATAGGTACCTAGTGTAGCAACCAACCAACCACATTCTTAATTTATGAAAAAAAAAATATCTGCTGGTCAAAAAACGTTGGGTTTTTTGATGTGTTGTGAATTATTAATAATTACTACTAAAAGTAATAAATTTCGATCGATTAATCACATTTACCAAAACATGTAATTATTATTAATAATAACCGGTAATTACTAATAATTTTCAATTAATCACATTTACCGTAACATATATATCAGTGTTTTTTTTTCATTCCGTGTTTTTTTTAATAATAAATAGCCAGTTAACTAGTAATTTTTTTTTACCACGATACCCAAACACACTGTATTTGGTTATAGGGCACTTAAGTACTAAATATATTCGAATGCAAAATGCTCAACCTCCACTCCAGTAGTGGTCTATCTCCAATTGCATAATTTGTTTTGTGTTTATTTGCTCAACCTCCATAAAAAATTGTGAAAATAAACATAACTGTTTGACTTTTTAATGATTATTTGTAATATATCATTTCATAAACACGTTAACTATTTTTTTAATATAAAACTTTTATAAAATCATATTATTTGCTTAAACTAATCAATAAAACGTCTCTGGTGTAAAATGTTGCAAATGGAGGTTGGACACTTAAGTATTCGTGCGACGATCTTTATATATTTAAGTGCGAACCACTTAATAAATCACGTTCAGACGATTGAATGTGTACGCAGCCATCAAAGAAAAAATGTCGTTTAACATTTTTTGAGACAGCTAATGGTAAATCTTCCACAAAAAATAAGTACGTAATGTTCTATTTAAATTTTTGATCTGAATAATACAAATATTTGTTGTCTCTTCCTTGTTGAGTAAGTAAACATATAGGAGTACAATAAAGATATTGGCAAACAAAAAATCAATACTGTTACTCTTTATGAATTGTTATAAATGTAATACTAAGGCGGCGTGTACGAAACTTGCGACGAGCGGAGCGGCAGCGGGGCGGGGCGGGGCGACGGCGGGGCGGAGCGACGACGGTGCGTCGGTACATTTTATCAAATAATTAGAAGTTTGTTTCGTACATACGCAAGACACCGCTATCTCGTTGCCCCGCCCCGCTGCCTCTCCGCTCGTCGCAAGTTTCGTACACGCCGCCTAAGAGTTTTATTAAAATTTATAAATGAAAGTTATCACATTCTTTGTCCTCCCCAGCTTATTTCTTTATTTTTGCATGATAGTCTAAATTAAAGAAAAAAGTTCCCTGATAAGTAAGAATCAAACTGTGCTAAGAAACTCGAAAGAGCGGAGTTTTCTTTCACAAGCATAATTTAGTTAAATAATGTTTAATGGATTTATATATTTTTGTATTTTTTCTTGCTCGTTTTTAGCTGTGAATAGATGGTTTTCCTACTTTTTGTTTCCCCATCTATATATAATAGGGTTGCATTTACAATATGTATTCTTACGGTAGTTATGTAATCATCAATATGATACAATTAGTGAGACAAGACTATTATTTTATAATATAGGTACTTAGTATATTTCCAACAGGCACACTACACTAAATCCTTCAGGTAAATATTATTTAGTGTTATTGAATAATACTTTAAAGTACATTTTCTCTAATAGGTATATGTGTTACGGGCAATGTGATAAGTCCGGGCACTATGAATAATGACCGGTCTTTATTCATAATGCCCGACTCAATTGGGCAATGTGATAAAAACAGCATAATTAATCACTTTTCCCGGCCATTATTAATAATGCCCACCCTATCTTGGGCAAAGTAATAAAATAGGTGAACTGTAGTGTTTTTCTTTATTAAATGAAATTAAACTTACAAAATTTTCATGAAAAGTTAAAAAAAAATAAACTATTAGACATAGCAATTACAAAATTAAACATTTTATTATTTTAATTATTTATTAAAAAAATGTCACGTTGCCCGTAACATATGCATTGAAGTAAAAGCTTTTAACTTTATATTATGACTAATAGATGTTAACAGTCAACCTATGGTAGATGTTTTAATGAGATTGCGAAAGCTTATCTCACTCTCCGAACCTACGTGGTTCGGAGAGTGAGATTGGTCGTCGATATGGAACGACTTAACTAACTTTTATATAATTTTAAGTCATATTATGATAAGACAGCAGACACTACATACGTGAACGTAGACCTTTATTCTTTTTAATAACGGCTATAAAAGAACAAAACTGTAAAGTTTGATATTATGTTGCATAAATCTAACTAATTGTGCGTAGCTTTGAAGAGAATCCTAAGATCAGAAGATGTGTAATCCATTTAATTTTGTATTCATAATTATATTCTCAACATAAAATATGAAAAAAAAAATGTACGTCGATAGACAATGTAATAAGCATGTAGGTAAGTGAGGATAAAGCACTAACCCCCGGTTTCCAAATGACTGATCAAGTAAAAATCAACTAATCAAGCGTCAAAACTGTCATTTTAGTCCCTGAAAATGATGGTTTTGACACTTGATTAGTTGATTTTTACTTGATCAGTCATTCGGAAACCGGGGGTAAGTAAGTCTTATAAACTAAATAGTAAACCATGCCATATTGGCCTTCACTTAAGTGTCATAGGCATTGGTAATCGTCACAGCATGTTGCAAGTAGTTCACAAATCTAAAAAAGATCCCATTAATAGTTAAGTTACGTTACTATATTAAAATCATCAGTTAACAACCGAATGCTCTCTGAATTAATGTCTATTCTGCTGTAAATTATAAACGTAAGGATGTAATAGATAGCGATTTTGGGAATTCAATATATTTGCAATGAACGAAATTCTGAATCACAAGGTGTCAGAATTTCCTGTATTTTTATCGAATCTTTTATTTTTATCATTAGTTATATCGATGTCGTCTTGTAGCTGACTTGATCTTGCACCGTCGATGACTTTAAATTCTAATACTTTTCCTTGTCCAATTCTATTTTACAAAAACAATAGGTTCCTCAGATTTGACTTATCATTTGGCTTATATTATATTCATCATGGCTAAAAGTTTAGTAGCGACTGATACCATTTTTTTATTTAATTCTCCTAGTATATAACGTGATTAAACAGATACGTCAAAATATTATAATCCCTAAATATAATAAAGTCTTAAATGAACTACGTCTGTATTATAAATATTCATGAAGCAAAATATTATCTACTTAATACACCGTATGTTGGCTGTCATAACGAGATCTAAACAATGTTAAATATTCTCAGAACATGATGCTACTGAATATAGAAACAAAGTCTTGATATCTTTGTACCATTATAGCGAATCTGATTATTAAAATAAAACAACATTTTAAAGGAATACGGATACTTGTCACCCCATCTTAAACAGAGTACCTGACATTAAGTAATTTTCATTTTTGGTACACCACTTATTTATCTAGGGGATAATTTAGTTGAGCGACGTTTTTATTACTAGAAAACTTTACACATTTATAATGTGATTTGGTGCTCCCTCTTTTGTGTACTACCTACAGGACGAATCTTCTAGTTTAAGATATTTAAAAATTTATATTGATCCTTTAGTGCAATCCTTAGTTTTTATATGGTATACAATGGTTGCAGCACTTTGTTACAGTTACAAAATTGTTGTAAAATTATAAAGACGTCTAAAAAATGCTGCTTTAGAGTTTGTTACGCCGCTTCTTCTCTACTAGCGCCTTGGAAGCGGTGGTAAAGTTTGGAAAACTTTTAATATGTAAACTTAGACTAAGTAGTTTTAAACTGACGTCAAGCTGTTATTTGTAACATTATGTTGAAAAATAAAGAAACTGAAACTGAAACTGAGAGGTTGCTGTAAAATGCGACGAATGATTAACAGTCAATCTTTTACAATGAAGGAAAACTAGACACAAAACCCGATAGCAATCCTTCTAAGTTTTCCTCCTCTCCTTCTTGTATGTGAGAACCAACTCCACTCAATAACTCTTTAGACTGGAAAATACTGATAAGGAGGTCATTTGTTTAAAAAAATCAAATAATGTGCTTGGTTTTATACCTAATTTTAATGATTACCAATGAGTCCGAAGCCTAACAAATATAGGGTTTTCTCAGAGGTGTTTATTTGATTACATATACAATTTAGGCAATGATGGTGGAAATTTAATTTAAATATTAGGTACATTTTGTACTAAAGCGTTAAATATGTTAAGCGGTGTTAATAAATACATTTTACCCCCGGTTTCTGAAACGCATGTCAAATCATTGTTTAAATAACACGTAGGTCAATATACCAGCTCTGTCAAATCAAATCGAGTTTCTGGAACGTTTGTCAGAGATAAATTAAAGTAATCTATGATCATTTACAGCTGTCATAGATTTTTATTCTGTGTATGGACACATTGTACAGAGCAGCTCTCTAATCATTCAATAATTCGTTCTCAAGTGTCAAAAAACCTGCCGTTTCTAAGCAACAAAATAAATTGTTGTCTAAGTTACATAATAATAATATTAAATTGAACAATTTTAATAAGATATAAGATTATTATAATTGGAGAATATGACTGGAAGCTATGGCGAAAAGTAGAAATGTCATTTATATATTCTACAAATTGATTTTTAGAAGATTTTGTGATGCAGAAGAGATGCGTTTAGTTTTGCAAGTTCGTCGTCATTAGATACTTAAATATGATGAAATATGCAAGTGATTGATGACTGGTGGCGAGGTCACGTTGATTCTGCCTCGTGAAGTTCTTCTGGACGAAAATAAAAAGTGAAGCATCGACTTTTTAATGTTGTTTCTTTATATGTGTAAACTTGCGTATGAACATAGTTCATGAAGCCATTATATATATTAGGGTAAGGTTGCGATCATTGGACTAGCGCTTTGTTTGGACCACTTCAATATTTCGCGATCTATTCATATTTAAACTCAAAATTTTCATTAAAACGATAGCTTTACAACCCCCCACACCGCCCTCAAACCGCTAGTACCGCAGCAGGCAGCATGAGGGATGGACGTACTTCGCTTTGTTTCTCGGACCTCGAATATAATTTTTACGCGGCAAATAATAGCATGTAAGTACTGTTATATTAAATTTTTCAATGTAATTTTTTTTACTAGTATAGTACAGTAATTAAGAATACTTACTATCGTATATTTTTGTTGAGTAACGTGCTATTTTTTTTAAAATAAATATTTCAGTGGATGTTAGTGAGTTTCTATCAATGGACTGGCACGATGCTCTTTCATTGAACCGGTCCAATCATGGCAACTTCTATAATGTCTGTCATTTAAGAAATCAAATCTATTTATTTTAGCATCGCAAAAAGAGGAGGATAGAGAGGCGCATATAAAACTAGCTTAGGGAAAAAAAAGTTGGATTAAATAAGGTAATCAGAATGTTTCGATTGCTTAAAGCGATGTTAAAGAGAAGATTTTACGAACCTGAACTATTTTTGTGATTTTTCATGTCAAATAAAGAAATATAATTAGAGTCGACTTATTAATGTACAGTCAAGGAATTTGATTCACGTACCATTTCAATGATTTATTGTTTGAACCATTAACATATCGTAAGGTTTATATTCGTTTTAATAAGGGAAAATTGTTTTACATTTTAATGATGACGTATGTTCGGGTGAAAGTTCTGCAAACTTCAACCTTATATAATGTGTGTTAGATTAATTTTACAATATCAAAGTGTCTTCTCTGAATACTAACCTATTTGTAGTTTCGTCTAATAAATAGAAAAAAAAAATTTTTGACACTGACGTCATTTTAGCGTTGCGAAGAAAGATAGTCCTTATCAATATCGATTATCATTAGCAATTTAGACTTAAGACGGTACGCGAATCAAATTCCTTGACTGTACCTATCTATTTATTTTCGAAAATAAAATAAATTTGATAAAAAATTATTTTAATTCATTAATTTTTTGACATGCACCTTGAATGCATCCACCTATAATGCCCTAAGTCCAATTATAGCAACTAAGTGGTCCGATGAAAGAGACGGTGGTTCAAACAAGGAAACCATCACAAAGTTTTATTTTCTTCTTTTGTGACTATATACATAATAAAATTAACTTAATTTTGTTAGTTACCAATAATTTAATATACAGACTACTCGTTTACACAAATTTTGTTTTATTTCACTATTTTAGATACCAGGTCTGTTTAAAATTAAGTGGTCCAATAGTCGCAACCTTACCCTATATGATTCATTGTACTACCACCTTACCCATTGCTCTTGTGTTGTTGAATAAAAAAAAGATTTGTGATAGTATTACTAGTGAAAGATGCAAGTGCTCAAAACAATTTATAAGAAAATAATTTTACTGAAACAAATGTACAAAATAATTTAAAACTTGAAACTGTGTGATGAATATCTGCTGCTAAACTGCTTTTGTGTTATGATAATAAATATATAATAATAAATAAGTCATTTTCTTTCTCTTCACAATAGGTCTTTTTTTCCTTCCGTTCTCCCATACTCCACAACAGTGGGACCTTTTTTTTTTTTTTTTTTGTCCCAGGGGAATCCATGAAATTGGATACCATGGAGACTCGAGGGAGTCTTCCATGGCATGCGGGGATCTCCCCCCCAGAAGGGGAGGGCCTACCCGCTAAACCCCTGGGCTATTCCCCACGCGCCTTTAAATTAGGGGACAGGCCGGATCGCTCCGGGCACTCACAGCCTGCCCCCCAGCGCATTGTGCCTTCGCACATACGGGCCCGCTTATGCGCAAGCCCTGACGGCACAAGGAGGCGCCCCCAGGAATAGTTGGAGACGCCCCCTTACTGAGGACGCAGTGACCCCCTCGGATCGCCACATCCTCGTCCTCAGTTAGGTGGTCGGAGGGGGAAGCGGCAGCAGGTCAGCGTACCTGCGCCGCCTCACCCCTCTCCTGCATCGGCGGAGAGGGGCCGCAAGGGGATCGTCTTCGCGGACCCTCTCCGCAGCCTCTTTTTGGCTCATGACCGCCTCGCAAAAGGCGGTCATGGCCCCCCAATTGGTGTCGCTGCCGACCGCCTGACGAACGATAGCCGGCAGCGACAAATCACCCCCAAATACCGCCACTAGGGCTCTCCTTTGTGTGTCCCATGTGGGGCACTCCTCTACCGTGTGGCGCACCGTGTCAGCCGGTGCGCCGCAGTGGTGGCAGGCCGGCGTCTCCTCTCGCCGGGCCACCTTGTGCAGGTACTCACCGAAGCAACCGTGTCCGGTGAGCACCTGACACGTCCGGTAGGTGAGGGTCCCCCTTCCCCGGGAGACCCACTCATCCAGCACGGGGCGGATCGCTTCGATGGTATTGCGACCCGCACCCGGCTGTTCTAGGGCCGACCTCCAGTCGCGGAGCAGAGCAGTCTGGCAGACAGCCCTTACTCTGCCCGCGACGAAGTCGGCCCCGGAGGCCCGCGCCATTCCACGCTGCGCGTGAACCTCCGCCAGGACCCTACCTTGTAGCTCCCAAGGAGGGTCCCCCGCCAGCAGAGTGACCGCCTCGAACGATACCGTGCGATACGCACGGCACGCTCTGGCGGCGATCACCCTCTGCGGCCGCCGCAGCAACCGCACATTGTTGCGGCTAAGGGCATCCGCCCATATCGGGGCCCCGTACAGGGCCATACTTCGGACGATCCCACAGTACAGCCTTCTGCACGGGGACCCCGGGCCGCCGACGTTGGGGAGGAGACGTCCCAACGCGGCGGCAGCCCTCTCGAGCTTCGGGGCTATCGACTCAAAATGAGCCCCGAAGCTCCACCTCCCGTCGAGCTGAAGTCCCAGGTATTTGATGTGAGGCTTCAGCTCGACTTCCTCCCCCCGTATATTGATTTTAATACCGGGGGGGGCACCTCTTCGCGGGCCGTGGAAGAGGAGGGCTTCTGTCTTCCTCATGGAGACCCTTAAACCCAGGCAGTGTATGCGGTCCACTACCCGGGACACCTCTTCCCCGGCACGCCCGACCGCTTCCGCCAGGGTTGACCCGCTGACCGTCACCAGGGTGTCGTCGGCGTAACAAAACACCCTGGTGACGCCAGCCACCGACCCTCTCAGCAGCCAGTCGAATCCGAGGTTCCAAAGAATAGGGCCCAAGACTGAGCCCTGTGGAACACCCCGGTCGACCGGCTGCACGACCAGGCGGCCTACCCTGTCCTCCCAGACCACCGTCCTTCCCGTCAAATAGTCCTCCAGCAGCCGCCGCATATAGGGAGGCACCCCATGATACCGAAGCGCCTCCCGAAGAACACCGTGCGGCAGGCTGCCGAAGGCATTTGCAATGTCCAGGGAGGCAGCCACGACCACCTCCCCCTCGCCCACCCGGGACGCCGTGTGCGCTTTGAGGGCGCCCAGGGCGTCAAGTGTAGACCGACCCCTGCGGAAACCAAATTGGTTCTCCGACAGGTTCGGCCCAACTTCCTCTAGATGCTTGACGAGGCGGCCAGATACCACCCTCTCAAACATTTTGGCCACCTCGTCAAGTAGGACGATTGGCCTATACGAAGAAGGGTCGGCCGCATCTCGGCCGCCCTTCGGCAACAGGACCAGTCGTCCCTTCTTCCAAACCTCCGGGAACTTTCCATCGCGTAAGCAGCGCGTGAAAAGCTCCCGGAGCCGACCATCCACTTCTCCTTTCACTTGGCAGAGGAGCCGGCCCGGAACCCCGTCCGGGCCAGGGGCGGTTTTCCCTCTGCGGAGCCGGTCGAATGCGCGGTCCATCTCCGCACATTCGACCTCAGGCACCTCCGACGCGTCGACGAAGTGGGTCTCCGCCCCCCAGAAAGGGGGCATTGGAGGCGCGGAGTACCCCGGGACTTCCCTGGGGAATAACCCCTCTACCACCGACTGCACCAAAGCCGGTGGAAGAGACTCCGCGAGGGGCGCCCCGCACCCGGCAAGCTTACCTCTTGCCTGCCGGTACGTACGCCCCCAGGGATCCGCGTCCAACCGGGCCAGTAACTCTTCTCTAGCCCGGTTCTTTCCTTCACAAATGGCCTGCTGCAGGGCTTTAGTGGCGGCGTGATACGCCACCCGCAGCAGGCCTTCTGTCGCTGGATCCCTCCTCCTTCGCCTATGCCGGCTGTATGCCCTCCTCGCGGCGCCGGTGGCCACCCTCAGTTCCGCAATAAGCGGTGACCACCAGTACACTTGGCGCCGCTGAGGGGGCCGCCGCGCCCGTGGCATGGACGCGTCGCACACCTCCACCAACGAGGTGCGCAGCCCTTTGGCCAGGTTCTCAACGGGGACAGAACCCGTTGAGAGCGAGGCGAACCATTGTTGAACGATTGCCGCCTCCCTGGCCAGCTCCGCGTCCATGGCGCCGAGCACCCACCTCTTAAATTTACTAGCGCCCCTAAAGGGTCCTGGGTGCCCGGCGCTGGTCGAGACCTTAAACCGGATGTAACGATGGTCTGATAAGGTCTCGACCTCCACGTTTACTTCCCACCCCTGGACGTGCTGTGCGACATCGGGCGTGGCAAACGAGAGGTCGACCACTGACCCTCCATTGTGCCGCACACACGTCCATGTGTCCCCTCTGTTGAGGAGGGCAAGGCCTGACGCCACTGCCCACTCCTCAACGGCACGGCCCCGCGCGCTTGTTGCAGGGCTTCCCCATGCGCGGGACTTCGCGTTAAAGTCCCCGAGGACCAAAGTTTTCCTCGGGGACTGGCGCCAGACCGCCTCCTTCACGGAGTCGAGGAACAGCTCGAACTCCGCCAGCGGACGGTTTGGGGAGAAATAAATCCCTACAATGGCGTATTCCCTCCAAACCGCCACAACGAAGCCGTTCCCCGACTCCTTAGAGGCCAGCGTGCCATTGCCGGACCGGGTGTAAATGGAAACTACCCGGTCGAGGTCTCCAACCCAATTCGGGGTGTCGGGGACAAAGTAAGGCTCGCTGGCCACGGCCACGTCAATTCCCCACTCAGCCGTGGACTGCAGAAATAGATCCTGAGCCCCGCCCGGCCGAGTGGTTTAGATTCGCCTGCAGGAAGCTGAAAGAACCCCTAGGCATTTTGGATTTCCATTTCAGCCTCCTGTGGGAGCGCTCGAGCCCGTTCTCTCTCGAGCGAGCGCTCCACCATCAGCGCCGGTGAGGGCTTCCCTCTCACCGTCGGGGGGTCGCACTTGCCTCCCCCCGTGACGTGGCCGGCAGGTTTTCCTGCGGCGGCGCATACAGCGCAGTGCGGGACGGTAGCGGTGCAGGCAGCCGCGAGGTGGCCGGCAAGTCCGCAGCGACGACATAGTCCGGACCTGTCCACAGAGCTAGGACGGCCCTGACGTGCCCGGCGCCGAAGCACCGGTAGCAGGTAAGCCGCCGCTGCTGCATCACTTCGACCCTGGCGGAACTCCACCCCACCAGGATCCTACCCGCCTCGCTGGCTTTCTTGGCCGCGGAGATCGGGCACTGCACCACTACAGACCCCATGCGTCCCTCTGCTGTTATTTTATTATTATTATTTATTTGAAAGTATTTATTCTGTTTGCTTATAAACAATAACAATATTTAATACTTCTGCCAAACTGCATAGCAGTTTGTGGGCAGACGTAGCTCCCATATTACATGAATAATTAATTCAATTTCCATATTACACTTTCATTTTATCACTAAAAATTAATACAATAATAAAAAATAAATAATTCATAAATAACATAGATAATTACAATAATCAGAATAGTATTATAATTTATTAAATTTTGATTAAGTTTATTAAATTACAACAACACAATAATAATTACATTTCTTATAGCTGCATTTTTTCATAGATTTCATTAAGTAAAAGTTTTGATATTTTATTTTTAAATGTCTGTTTGGAAACACAGTTATCCTCAATATCCCCTGGTAAACCGTTAAATATACTAGGAACTAAACATTTATTGCATCTTTGTCCATAATAGTTATTATAAGGAGGCACCTCAAACGTCTTACAATGTTTTGCCTCTCGAGGCCTTAGTTGTTCTGCTCTTATTTTACATTGTTGTTGGCCGTAATGATCTAATGCCACTAATAGCGCTGCCCTCTCATGCACTGGCAAGATTTTGCACTCAACAAATAGTTCTTCGTAGTTTGTTATTTTACATCGTAGTCTTGTTTTATTGTTTACTAACTTTTTCATAAGTCTTATTTGTAGGACTTTAATATTGTCTAAATATGTTTTAAATGTGCGTCCGTAACATGCCAGTCCATAGGAAAGCAGCGAGTCTACCAGCGCATAGTATACAACATACAAAGTGGCCCTATCTAGTACTGCACTGAGGTGGTGGAATTTCACAAGGACAGATCGTAATTTATCACACAGTTGTATGATATGCGTTTTCCAAGAGAAGCTCGTATCTACCACTAGACCTAAGTACTTGTACTCTTCCACCACCTCTATGGCGGCGCACTCGCACAAAGATATGCTGCCGTGGTGCTGCACATGCAGACAATCATAGCTATGTCCTATTATACACGGTGAGCGTGTAATAGTTTTATGGTATGGCGAGCGTATATACATACATTTAGTTTTATTCAAGTTCATTACTAACCCGTTATCGTGTGACCACTTTATTATATTTGTAAAGTCAGCTTGTATTTTACTTTCTATTAAATCTAGATCTTTATCAGCATACAGGATGCACGCGTCATCTGCGTATACATATATATGACAATTGTGTACCACATTGCACATACTGTTAACGTGCATAATAAATCCTACCGGCCCAAACACCGAACCGGTAGGTACGCCACAGTTGACATTTTTTGGTTCCCCAGTCACTCCATCAATGACGGTTCTCAGTGTCCTATCTGATAAGTACGCGCGGAGCCATACATTAAGTGGACCAGCTATCCCACACTCCTGCATAGCTTGAAGCAGCTGGTGGTGATCCAAGGTTTCAAATGCTTTTTTGAAATCAATGTAGATCACCACCACCTGCTTCCGCTGATCAAGGTATTCATTGATATCATTTGAGAACTGTGCCAGTGCCGTAGCTGTACTCCTACCCCGTCTAAAACCATGTTGTGCGTTTGTTAAAATATTACTTGTCTCCAGAAAAGAGCTTATTTGACCAACTATATACTTTTCTACAATTTTGTTTATGACTGAAAGTATTGCTATTGGCCTATAATTTGTGTAAGCCGTGTGTGCACCCTGTTTATAGATAGGCCTTATTAATGCAGCTTTTAATTGTTCCGGATATTGTCCTTTTTCTACACTTAAATTGATAAACTGTGCTAGTACGGGACTTATTTGAGTCTTAAGGTGCTTTATTTCCTTAACCCTTATACTATCTATTCCAGCAGATTTTTCACAGCTTAGTAAATCGATAATTTTACATACATCTCTTGGAAACGCTTTCTTAAATCTAATTGATACCTGGCTATTATTTACATAACTTGATCTATTTATAAATTTGTCACTACATACATGTTTTATTTGCAAGACTTCCTGAGTAAAAGTGGTTGAAAAATTATTACATATATTAAAAAGGCTGTCTGTTCTACCTAAATGTTTCACAATAGTGTTGTCTATGCTACTTCTTTCCCTCCCCACCCATGAGTTTATCTTGCCCCAAACTTTTCTAATATTTTTATTACATTGTTTTATCTCTTCCTGGCGGAATTTATTTTTAGCCTTATATATATATTTGTTTAGTCTATTTCTATATCTATTATATTGTAATCTAACGGTCATGTCATTTGGTTGAGATTTCCATTTTTGAAAAAGTTTATCCCTAATACAAATCATTGTTCTAATAGTTTCAGTGACCCAAGGCTTACTTTTCCTACCGTTACGTATCCTTATTTGTACCTTCGACTTACTATAAACATCATCAAAGGTTAAGTAAATTTTATTATATAAATCAATGGGGCACTTACAGTTCAGTAGGTCTGTCCATACGATATTTCCCAGTAGTTCAATAATCTTTTTATCACTTAAGATTGTACGTGTAGTTTGATTCTTACTTACGGTATTTATGCTACCACTATCAAAACAAACTCCGATAATATAGTGATCTGAAATCTTACAATTCAAAACATATGAAGATACACCACACCGAGTTCGAACCCACGCATGGTCGATACACGATCGCGTCACTGTGCTACCGTACACCTCCTCGCGCGTTACATCACGGACGGCGCATTCCATTCCTATCTCACACATGTTGTTTTCAAAGTTGCTAATGACGTTACCGGAACCGGTTTTGCACAATAGATCTACATTCGTGTCGCCGATTAATAATAATTCACAGCCAATTGGAATATCTGATAATAACTTATGCATTTCTTCAATAAATCCTAGTTTATTAGTTTTTGGGGGCCGATATATGACAAATATATGTATTGTTCTTCGTTCGCTTTGATAAAGTTGACCGTTAATCAATTCACAGTGGTTAGTACTTAGAGTTTTTGTTGTAAAGTCCAACTTATTGTTCACATACAGCAATATACCGCCGCCTCGTCTATTTTCCCTCGTATTTATGTATGTGTTATATCCTTGAATGTTGTATAACGGCAGTTCCTGCTGTCTTATATTTATTTCACATAACGCAATGATGTCTAAGTGTTGTTTACAGCCATCAATTAAAGCTTGCAATTGATCAAAGTTTTTTCTGAGTGACCTTATATTTAAGAAAAAAATGTTAATTTTTTTCTCATGATGCAGTATTTCTTTTTGCCAGCTATCTATAGATGTGAATTTAGTACATTTAATGTTGTTGTTTATATGTGATGCGTGATCATCGAATTTTGATGTAAATATTTATTTTCGTGTCACAGCAGCTGCACACCACCCAATTATTTATTGGCCGTGGTTTCATTTAAGTACATGTTAATGTCACTCAGTGTACGGATAACTCTTATTTTTGTGTCATTTGGATCATCTTTTCTTAATAGCACCCTTCCGTTTTGTACCCAAATATATCTATAGGCTGCCTTTAACTCATTTTTAGCTGTCCAGAGAATGTTACGCATGTACTTCGTGAGATCTTCATTTAAATAAATCCTTTGTTTGTTTCCGTTGGCTAAAATATCATCGTTGGTTAGCTGATGGGTTTTCCTTGTCGATAACCACTTTTCACGGGCGGCCCGCGTTGATAATGTTATTATGACCGGCCGTGGCTTTAGCTTCTTGTCGGCCGCACCGCCGCGCGAATTTCGCACCGTTGCTTCACGCTTGTTTTCTTCACCAACCCTCCTCATTTCGGAAATGTTATCAACGCTTACTCCTAATTTGCATGCTATTATTTTAACGGTTGATTCCAAATTAACATTCAAATTTTCTTCCAGCCCAAATATTTCGACATTTTTTTCCTTTTCGTGTGTCTCTAAATATGCTATCCTTTCTTCTAGTGATTTGTTGATTGTCTCTAAATGTATGTTCTTGTGTTCTAACGACTTAATTTTTTTGTCGGTTTTTTCTTTCTCTTCTACTAACTCTTGGTACTTCTCCGCATAGAAACAACCACAGGTTGTTATGGTGAGCACTCTTACTTGGGCCACAGAGCACTCGCCTGCGCGCGCCACTGCTGCCGCAATCACATCACGGGTGACGGAGTCGTCGAGACCGGTGATGCGTAAATCCGCACATTTCACCGGACGATCGACGTCCGCCACCCCTTCGAGAGCCGCCCTTAACTGAGCGGCTAGCTCGTCCGCCTTCTCCACCGGCTGGGAAGCCGGGAGCTCTAATATCCTAGCCCCCGTTAAAGCCTGGCGGAATTTAACGCCCCCCTCAAGGCCTAGTTCCACCAGGTTCACCTTTGCCGCCGCCTCTTGTAGCACCTGGGCATAGGTGACACCTTTTTGTGCAGCCCCCGGCTGCAGTTTAATGACGACTGCAGCCGATCGTGGCACCGTCAGCCTGGGCTTAGAGGCCTCGGCCTTGCGGGCTTTGGCTCGCGCCTTTTTTGCCGCCTTTTTTTTATTACTGGCGGCCCCCGCAACTTCCCAGCTATTTTGCGCCTCCCGCTGAACAGGGACTGCCTAACCGCGTGGGCGTACGTTGCTGGCTGCGACGATGACGGCGTCGGAGATGTGACCACAGGTCGAGCCTGCGCAACCCCTGATGAGTGAGCGAGAGGCGGGCGCACGACAGGGGCAGGGAGGAGACGGCTCTCCACTCCCTCGAAGCGGGCGTTGACCATAACGCCCACTGAACGCATGATGGAGGCTCGCATCTCCTCCATTGTTGCGCCTTCTGCGCCCGATCCGGACGCTGGAGGGGAAGTCGCCGTCCTCCTTACATCGGCCTCTCTTTTCCAGGCCTTTAATTCGGCCCGGAGGGAGTCGTTTTCACGCCTTAACCGTGCCCCACTCACGCGTAACTTGCGCAGCTCCTCCGCCTCGGAGCGGACCGTCAGCAGCCCCACCAATGCCGCCATCCTCTCTGCCTCCTCTTTGAGGCGCTTCACAAAATTGCCTTTTAAATTGTTGGACTTTTTGGCTATTTCTTTTATAGCGTCCGCGCTTTTACGAGCCTGTGCTCGTAGGTCTTCGGGGCCTAAATGAGACACGGCCTCTTCGTCATCGATATCGAACGCCACCACCTCAGGCTCCTGCAGCTGAGTAGCGTAGCTACAGCTACTGCTGTCCCGAGAGTCAAGCCAGCTGTCTGCACTCGCCTTGGCGAGAGCACGTCCGCGTGCATTGTGTGCACGACCACGGCAGGCCGAACTGACCTTAGCCCGCGACCGATCAGCGTCGGTGTCAGCTTCCGACGCTGAACTCTGGCGCTTACGCAAAATGCGTTGCGCCGACACCACTGGTATGTCCCCGCCACCGTCGGAGACCACCACAATCGGACGAGTGGAGGAGGTAGGGGGAGGAGGAGGGGTTGGGACAAGGAAGTCGGGATCGGGTATGGGGGAAGTGGAAGGGGAAGGGGAATGGCCCTGAGAAGGGCCTTTTTTGCGGAAGCGTCCGAGCGCGCTACGCTGCTGCGAAGACGACATCCTATACAGGTTACAGAGAGCGTTCTGAACCACAAATCCACAAGTAATGCACTGAGAAATTCTGCCACCTGCCTGCCACTCCGTTACGGTGGTCAGGACAGGGCCCAGGGGAGACGACGAGGACGTAAACTCAGTGCACTTGGGGACTCCCCCCACAACAGTGGGACCTATACCAGTTAGTAATAGGTTTATTTAACTACATACCTAGACATATTTCGTTCGTGTACGCCATGGGTCATATGTCCAAGCAAAACGCCCGTTTACCTTTGGTACAATTATTCTCCATACTCTTGGTCAGGTTATTGTATACTTTTCATCACGCTACGATCAATAGGAGCAGAGCAGTGAAGGAAAATGTCGGTCAAACGGGAGAAATTAGCGTTTTTAAGTTTAAGGTAGCTATTTAGCTAGGACGTCTAACGTAAGTTATTTTGTTAGGTAGGTTAAATAGAAATCAAGAAAGAAAAACCATCGTTTGAAAGCCCTGAAAAAAATTATTGACAAAAAAATGTTTTACCCCTTATGAAATTTATATACCTACATAGAGTTATAAATATTGCAATGAACATTGATATTAAAATTGCATCAGGCGTTTTTGTATTCCGTAGGCGTTAGAAATTTAAAAAATGTAAACATTTCAGAGCTTTGAAGCGTGTGTTAGGTAAAACGTCTGGTAGGTAAATCAACACACGTGTTTGAGAGTATCGACTACTGATTTTTAACGATCTTTATGTTATCTAATCTATATATACATAATAAATCTGTAGAGAAGTCAATTCTGTACAAGAAATATTTTTTCAAAATAACTATAATATATTCGTGTGGTGACGGAGTAAGAATATAATAATATGTCACCACCCCATCTCATCCCACGGGTGTCGTTAAAACCGACTAAGGGACTATTCGTGAATATTACCTTTACGTAATAAAAAGAAGGAAAATTTGAAATTAAACCCAATATCAATCCGTCTGGCCAGAGTGGTATTAGTAGGCCAAGTATCACTCTGTCACGGGAGGAGGCCCGTCCTTGCAGTGGGACATTAATGGGTTGTTATGATGATACAAGACGACCTCTAATGACAAGTTCCAAGGAAATATTTCGAATAAACCTATACCTACTACTATACACAATCCTCTCTTTACCCTATACTGCCTTTTTACAGCAGAAATTGTCTCATCATAACACTTAATTTGAGGATATACACCGATTACTTGACAAACGATTTGACATGTGCATAATCAATGTTTTTTTTTTTTTTTTAATTTAATTTTATAGGCTTTGTCGCTTAGCGACCACATCGCCTAATTGAAGAAATCACAATAATTACAATTTAAAATTACGTAGGTACAGATTACCTTAATTATTAAGAACTATATTGTACTAATTTATAAAGGTCCTTAGCTATTTTAGATGTTGGTTGTGCTAGAATACAATTACAAACCCCTACATCCAAGACATTATATAATCCAACAAGATAAAATCAATGATCATGTCGTAATCTGCATTTCGGAAACCCAAAATGGAGTTTAACCTACGAATGTTACTGATTTGATAGTTGCCCTGGCAACTAACATGCTGATCAAATCAAAGTAGATAATCGAAGTTTCGGCAACTCAAATGATAGTTGACAAGAGTTTTGGCATTTAATTATTTGATTTTTTATTTGACATGCGTTTCAGAAACCGGGGGTAAGAGGACTACATTAAGTAATGTTCTTGAAATATTTTCTTTTTTAATAATTCCTCACAGAGTCTTTTGAAGAGCGAAGTGCCAATGTGCTAATACGACACGTTTGCGAAAATATAATTTAATGGATATTTAAATAAGGTGCTTTTCATTTTCATTAATATTAATTTGTAATATTAATGAAAATGAAAAGCCGGTACAGTAGAACGGAATATTGACTCTACGGTTGTATATAAGAATAGGGACCCTCATCAAAGAACACTAACTAAAGGCTTGTTGGCTGTTGACAGGTTTTGTGTAAATATAAATAAAGAAAAATGTATTATATCACAAATTGAGAGACAGGTAAATAAGCATTATTATTTAAACATAAACTATGACTCTTTGATATCTTTGTCAAAAACATCAATGCAAATAAAATCTTTGATGAATATCTGGACATTCAGCTCCATGATATATTCTTTCTTCATTCACGAAGAAGTGGACTTTTTCCAGGGCCTTCTTTTCAGAATTCCTTACAAATATGCAAGTATGAAAAAACACCGTCTATATTTTCTACTGGAAAAAAATATTTTTTTCAAAAAAAGGACAAGTGTTTACATCG
The DNA here is from genome assembly GCA_905475405.1 of Schrankia costaestrigalis. NCBI lineage: Eukaryota > Metazoa > Arthropoda > Insecta > Lepidoptera > Erebidae > Schrankia > Schrankia costaestrigalis. The sequence continues at coordinate 7,623,777 of FR997831.1, read as the reverse complement.
AAATATTTCAAATACCGTAGGGTGCTTCATATTACAAATTAAGGAAGTAAAACGATAAAAAAAGGAATTTTATGAAATTTTTCGTAAAAATGTCCTTGCGTAGATTTTTTTTAGGAAAAAATTAGTTATCTTCGTCGAGTCGCGTAAACAATAAATTACTCAATTAGTAAATTACGTTTTATTAATTGTGTGTATATTTATTGTTATATATTATTACCAACAAGATGTACAATGTGTAAAATATCCAAGTTACTGTGAGGCAGGGTGACCAGTCTGTACATCAAACGGCACACTGTAGTCAGATCACCCGACATACTTACATAGCAACAGGTACGCATATAACGCATCTGTATTTATACACTACAGCCTAACAAACACTCTAGTCTGCATACCTATCCATGTTAGATAACTACCAACTTTCCACATTACATACTTGACGAAACAAACGCTTGTGTGGCTCTTCCTTTGTCGGTTGTCGAAGTAGGATGTTGATTTCAGTACCTACTTTAGCAAGAAATGTTAATAATAAAGTGATTTATCAGCTACTAAAAGCAACACAATTGTAGCCGCTTTAAAAAAAAACATATAACTTATGAAATTTTCATTGTACGATGCAAAACTACCGATTGCAAGAAAAATAGCCTAGCCGGATGCTAGTAAGGTTTAAAAATTCAGAATCTATTGTCAGGTAGAGCACAAACGCTCAGAGCTTTGCAACTGTTTATTTGTTTGTTAAATACTTACTAAAATAACTAAGCTATAAATCTAATAGTCAGATAAATCAGTGTGCTAGTCAAGTTAATCTCTTAATAAATATTGTTCAATGAACATTGAGATTAGTTACGCTTAAAAAATATGGCTTGATCTTTCGAAAGGATTGTAGTTTTGTTATCTAAATAACAAGTAAATGATAGTGTAGGTAGCTAAAGATCAAGTATATGACTGCTATGCAAAGGTCTTAGGGTCGATTTTTGATGCTCTATCGCTCAATACAAATCTATGAGTTTGAACAAAAACGTAAGCTATTTCCTAGTATTAACGAAAGGAATCTAATCATAAGTTTGTCAATTACTGGACCCATAGTACTTGAGCTCTGGTAAGTTTTGAACTAGATGACGTACTGTGAACGTGTAAGGAATAGAGCAGTACCTATTCATTACTCTACGCCGGAATTTGATATTACTAGTAGTAACGTCAAGTAATACCGAATTCCACACGTATAGGGGTAGCTTGTGTCATCGAAACAAAGCTTGACATATATCTCAAATGGACAGAATCCATTTAAACCACAAACAGATTGAATAGCTACGTTCTAAGAGAATAGCGGAAATTCAAATACGGGTTTGGCAGCTATTTACCAATTCCATGCATACTTGTTGTGCGCCTTAGAACAATGGATACAGGTACTGAGTATACCAATACTGTACGGTAAACAAAGGCAAGCCATGCTCGACTAGAATTCCTGTGGCGTGCGTCGTCGTTGTACGAAATGTCATTCGACTTGACTGAACGCGGACGTGACTGGGGACAGCTTTGAGCTAAATATTTTGTAAAATAAATGTTTTTTTTATTTTATTTACATTGTGGTATGATATATTATTATGAGTAATAGTAGAAATAAAATACACTACTTTCCAGTGTAAGGGAAAGAATGTATGAAAAATTGGTAAAAAAATATATTGACATTTTTAAAAGGTTTTTATTAATATAATATGATAATACTTAGTAAACTATACGTATCAAATCATATTTTATTTATCAGTTGTCGTGACGAAGCGTGACGAATGAATCTTTTTCTTGATGGTAAGTTTAAAGATTTGCACGGCAGATGCAGAAGAACGTTGTTCTTTATAAGTATAAAACTCAGAGTGCCTCTGCGCTATACAAGGTTCAATGTATCCCTAAACATTAAACATTTCCACACTACTGTTCGGATGTAGATAACTTCCTCAAGTAAATTTAGTGCTAGGTCAAATAACTCGATTCATCGAAGCGTTGTTGGTTAGACACGAACGTTTTAAACTTTAGCATCCTTAGTATATATTTCTCAATACTAGTTTGTAGCATTTTATTTTATCTTTGAGGAACGTTCTTAGTGAAAGATCTAACTTTTAAAACACATTTTGACAAGTTCAATATAGTGTTAGAAACTTTTTCCGTATTGACAAGATATTCGGAATAGATCTTCTTTACTAATAATAGTACCTTATTTTATGTAAAAGAACTATAATAGTATACAGGGTGGCTCATTCAAAAGGGTCAGTATGGGAAAGTCTTAAACTATAAGTCATACGAAGATTTGTTCTTAGGAACCATGTCGCCGATTTTGATAAAAAGAAAAACTGCATTCATTCATTTGAAAAAGATACTGTACCCAGCTGGGAAATCGAACCCGGTTGTTTTGCAAAAATAAACTTATACTTTTTCTATTTAAATATCGATTCTGTAGGTCTTAAGCAGTAAATATCTCTATGAAACATTATGTCTTAAATGAATAAAATGCATTTTTTTCACATACTTAAATTTATTATAGTAGGTGTTCGAAGTGGCCACTGTTTTGTTCAATACAATATTTAACACGTTTAGGTAACGATCTTCTTATTGCATTTTGTATCTTCATGCAGCCAGTCATACTGAAACGTTCCATTTTCAAATGAGGCTTAACTTAACACGTCTCAGTACCTATCTACATAGGTACTTTATGTGGGCTTTTTAATTGATTGTTAGTGTTTGATTAATAGAAGTAAGTAGTTGCATGATAATAATATTACTGTAGATAACAAAACTTCCTTAAAAGTTTAATGCAAAGCCACATGATTATGTAACACGGTGTATGTAACTAGTAGAGGGGTACAAACAACCGTAGGGACAATTTTACATGCCTGAACTTGTTGAATATTGTAATGGTGGTCACTTCGAACACCTACTATGATAAATTAAACTATGTGAAAACAATGCATTTTATTCATTTAAGACATAATGTTTCATAGAGATATTTACTGCTTAAGACCTACAGAATCGATATTTAAATAGAAAAAGTGTAAGTTTATTTTTGCAAAACAACCGGGTTCGATTCCCCAGCTGGGTACAGTATCTTTTTCAAATGTATGAATGCAGTTTTTCTTTTTATCAAAATCGGTGACATGGTTCCTAAGAACAAATCTTCGTATGACTTATAGTTTAAGACTTTCCCATACTGACCCTTTTGAATGAGCCACCCTGTATATATCGTATGTAGGGTGAAGGGCGTGTCTATGAACTATTCTGGTCTTTTACCTTTTTTTTTATTAAAAATCTTAGCACGTAGTAGTAAGATTTGGGATAGTATAATTACGAGTATTGTCTTTTATTCTCTATCACTCTCTTTATCTATCTACCTAGATAGATATCATATCGGCATCCAAACAAACGCCACAACTTTATTTCAATAGAAAAAAAACATTTACTTCGACTTTGGTAAAGCGATTTCAATAATCAACTTCTTTCATCCGAGCATCAATTGTTAAGAAATATCTCGAAGCTAAGTTGATTAAACTTTGCAGTACAACCTTAGCAATGTAAAAATAAAGACGAAAAGTTCATTTTATTTTCATATTATTTTCATTGTTTATTGATAAAGGATCCTGAAATATAAAAAAACTGTATATTGACTATATAATAATAAAGATATCCGTAAAAAAATTCATCTTAGTTTTCCGCACTATTTATTATTTATCCGTTTTATAACTTTCAGAGAGGACAAGTAAGTAACACTCGAAACTGATGAGTATGATATAAAAAATATATATAAATATAGGATAATATCCTACATTATGTATAAATGCAAACGAAGCAAGCAGGGCTGTTAGGATCATAAGTGGTGTTTATAAGTCTCGACCCCTTCGTACCCCGTGGGAATAAGGCGTAAGTTTATGTTGTATGCATAAACTGGCTTAGACTTTATTCTTTGTACTCATTTTGCACGACCCATTTTTTTAGAACTTCTTTACTAGCGAAATACATACAGGAGACACCAATTTTTTACACTATATTCAAATATTACCTCAAAATCCTTTGGAAAACCTATTAGGGTTTATTATTTTTACGTTACATAACGGAAAAAAAATATTTGTAATATGTTTCATAATTGTGGTAATCGTTATGAGTGTCCATCACTAAATAACCATGGTAACCGAAAAAAACATAGATCCGTCAATGAAATACAAAATTATTTGTTTGAAAAATAAGCGGAAATATTACGAAACTTCATATTCATAGGCGTAAGCTGTCAAAAAGAAAATTCAACGAATGGACAGAGTTTAAACTGGTAGATGGCACTCTTTCAACATTACTCTACCGAAGCAGAGCATCAAAAAATTGGTTTTGTTTATGATTATGATATAACGTGTTATGAAGTCGTCTAATATTTGGTCTTAGGATATACTTGTATTGAGCCAGGTAACGAAACCATATCGCAATGTAGAGCAACGATACAGCGCCATCTATTATTAAAGTTGCGAAACTTTGTCAAAATTAATCTGTTGAGAAGTCCCAAAAGCAAAACTAAACAACCAAATTTTGAAACCCCTTAATGCTTAAATATCACTTAATATAAATTTAATAGATAAAATAAATGATAAAGTTCAGCGTTCATGGGGCCTCACTAGCGCAAAAATCATATTCGCAAATAGGATAAAATGTTGATAAGGGCTTGAGAAAAGGCAATACTTAAAGTATTTGTATATATAATACATATTCCTCACACATATAATGTATATACATATTCACACAACGACATCTAGTCCCAAACTAAGCAAAGCTTGTACTATGGGTACTAGACAACGGATAAATATACTTAAATCACTCTCAACACTTTAAATGTTTTTCAATTAAATAAATATTGCATTATAAACAAATTGTTATGTAAGTATAATTGTAAAAAAATAAACTATTTAATTTAAAAAACAAAAAACTTTTTCTAAGAAACAGTTTACTAGTTTATATAAGTTATTTAAATGAGATAACATTATTCCATGCGACAGGACCTCGTTAAACTATATTATAGTTATTATAGTTATTATAGTTTCTTAGAAAAAGTTTTTTGTTTTTTAAATTAAATAGTTTATTTTTTTACAATTATACTTAACAAAATTAAAATATATTGTAGGAGACTGGTGCCTAAGCTAGGCTATAGGCCTGTATTTCAGGACACCACGTTCACACCCCTAGTTTTTACTATTCCTAACATCACTTAACAAAGTAACAAACAATTTAACAGTACAATATAAGAAGAAAACTAAGTACATTTTATATAAACAATAGCGTTAAAGTACTGAAAAGTGTAGTTGTCGTAACAGCGAATTAGAAAGGGAAAAGCTCGGACAGAAGGCTAAAACTCAATTTGTCTATAGATACTGTAGGTATTTTGATTATTATTACAAAAATATAGTAGTTAGAAACTAAACTTTTGGTTTATTACTTTAAAATTGGTTTAAAATTGTTAGTGGGTCATTCTACTGAGTCAGTAAATAGTGTTCGCTTGAAATACCTGTCGTAGTTCCTAAATTTTAATACTTTCTATATTAATTTTATAAAACTTTGTCGCTAAGTCTAACAGTTTACATAGGGATCAAATTGAATAATAAATACTTTTCCTTTTTTTTGGTGGTACATTACGTGATTGCTCACGTCCTGTCGAATGTTCGCAAAGCAAGTATCAGCATTAAGATTCTTCTAAAATGATTTCAAAAGGGTATAATGTATAAATAACATAAAGAAACCAATAAAGCATATTACAAAGTAACTATAGCTTGTATTGATATTTAATATTAATCTTAATTTTTAACTTTATTCAACATTATACATTGTTCGTAAAATAAAATCACACCTGTAGAAATAGTTTGCCAAAATAGAATAATGTTTAATTTTTTAAAATGCAACATAAATTTCTATCTCTGACAACACTTTACCAAGTTCTGTCAGTATCAGTCTCAGCCATAATTCGGACAGGGACACCTGGGCGGAATAAAAATAAGTTGCAACGGCATTCTACACCACTGTCGAAGTTGAAACGTCACCACTGTACTTCATCCTACAAACTAAGTAAGTGATATACGAATATGATAACCTTAGAGTCGTATTAGTTAAGTAGTCAATTATCAATGGCAGGTAAATTTAAATCTTATTACCTTAAATTTTGTACAGGATATGTGTTTTCATAATAAAACTCACTCCTGTAGAACTCACTTCTGTCGGTAAAGCTGATGGTTTGGGCTTATGCTTTCTAAAATATGAGCTTCTATGCGAAATGCACACTCTCGCTATGCTTTTACATACTAAAAATGCTGTTTTTACAGTAATTTAGTAATCTTATGTTACACGTCACTAATTGAGGGCATTTACCGACAGAAGTGACTGATTTTCTACAATGTAATTTTTGTATATTTATTAAAAATAATTAATAGGCATTTTTGCCGACTGATCCAGCTAAATAAGCATTTTTTAGTCCTAGGCTCGATCCTCACCTGCCAATAGGCAGGCTACCGCTATCTGAACAAACTGCATGGCTATTCTTATCTTTATTTACAGGTAAGAAACGGTCTGAGAAAGAGAAGAAAGAACCATATAGGTTCTTTCTTCTCTTTCTCAGACCGTTTTAAAAATAATTTTCTACAGAAGTGAAGTCATTTCTACAGTCACTTCGACAGGAGTGATTCTAATTACAACGTAAGGTTTATTAAACTAATCAACATTAATAGTAAAAGAACCATATAGGTTCTTTCTTCTCTTTCTCAGACCGTTTCTTACCTGTAAATAAAGATAAGAATAGCCATGCAGTTTGTTCAGATAGCGGTAGAGTCATTTCTGTAGAATGTAAAGACATTCTACAGAAATGACTTTACTTATGTGGAAAATGATTTCATTAATTTTTTAAGCCTTTTTAACCTAATTTGATTATAATATCGACAAGTTATAGGATCTACTTATAACCAAAAGCAGTTTAAACCAACTATTATTTTTCTTTTACTATTAATGTTGATTAGTTTAATAAACCTTACGTTGTAATTAGAATCACTCCTGTCGAAGTGACTGTAGAAATGACTTCACTTCTGTAGAAAATTATTTTTTTATTTTTAGAATCTATATTAATCATATTTGATTATTTGTACTAGCTATACTATAAAATTATAAGCAAAAGCAGTTAAGATTAGCTGTTATTTTTCTTTTAATATTAAAGATTATTCTTATTAAGTAAGATTCTGTCACTTATGTTGAAATGAGAATCACTCCTGTCGAAGTGATAATTACTAAAATGTGCAATTATTCTGGTAATGTTTGTTATTAAGCTCTGATTTTATTTTTTAGACAATATTTGCGTAGTATATCTTTATTATAACTGAATAAATGACTGATTTTGTGAACCTAAAAAACTATTTTATTTTTTATCACTCAGTAGAATGACCCTAGTATTAAAATAGTAGTAATATTAATTAGCATATATCAATTTTGTAAGATTGTGTAACATATTCACTCATAACAACATTTGAACCTTAGTTAAGTTAAGTTTTTAGCGCATATCGCATGCAGTGCTCTTCTTTGAGTAATGGGGCACTTAGACATAAATATCATTGTATAATTTATAATGTAATGATGTACTCATTGTTGAAGAGCAAAATAAATAAATAAAATAAAATAACCTTGACTCGGCACTCTATACAGACTCTATACACGTGGAATTGTGGCAGAACGACGAGATATAATGTAATTTAACACGTACAGTATAAATATCATTAGAATGTCTAGACAAGTTCTCTTCAGTTAAAGTTAATATGAACATATCGCCCAGTGGCCAAAGGCTATGAATACATTGTAGAGAGAATTTACTGTTAAACAAATATTGATTTTGTTCGCCTCAAAGACTTATTGTAGGTTAGAATCACTTAGGTACAAACTTATGTGACTGGTATATAGGTGTACCTAAACAATTTTTTTTAAATTATATTATAACGTGAATTTATAATGTGATCTCGCTTGTTCGACGTGGTAAAACTAATACAGATTTTTGTTGTTCTAAGCTTCTTACGTTTAAGCATTTAAGGAAACACTTTCAATGACACTTCATACTAAAATTTTGTGCTTCATCATCATCGTTTCAGACAATTCCGTCCACTCCTGGGCATATTTTATGCCTCCTCGTGCGGTCCCGTATGCGGTCTTTGCCACCCTCATCCAACGGTTTCCAGCCGCCCTAACTAGGGCGTCGTTCCACCTTGTAAGGAAAACTTAAAAAACATTTGATTAAAATACGTTTAGGCTTAGAAAATAATCATGTAAAATATACCTTTGGGATTTACCACGACCGCGACCCTCCGAAGGATTATAATATGAACGCTAGATTAACAAAACAGAGGATTTTGTTTTATACCTTAATGTCATTAAAATAACTTAGTCATATTTGTAACTAGCTGATGCCCGCAGCTTCGCCCGCGTGGTATAGGTAGCCTTAATGTTATGCTACATCCTAAACTACCTATATTCAAAATTGCATCAAAATTCGTTCAGTAGTTTTTGCGCGAAACAGTAACAAACATCCATCTATCCATCCATCCTCACATACTTTCACATTTATAATATTAGTAGGAGTAAGTACTTAGGATATTTACCAGCAGAAATTCAGTGATAAGAATTTAAAGTAACAAATAAAATATTGCGAATGAAATTCATGCAGAGCATCTTCCATTCGGAAATGGGGTTAAGTTTGTGCACATTCCTCGCAGTCGACAGTCAGAATATAGTCTAAGGTGAAATATATATTTACGAAGCAACTTGCAAAGTTTATCTGCTTTGGACTTCCAAAGATATACTTACTTGGAAAATAGTTTAGTTTGATGACAAAAAGTACTATTGTAAATTGAATTGAAAATATTCTAAGTATTTAGTTAAAATAAAACCGTTTAAAAATAATTGATTCAAATATGTAGTGTGAATAGTACCTATGTATGAATTAGAAATAATTACTCGAATACGGATACCAGACGGATTGGTATAGGGTTTAATTTCAAGTGTGTGGTCACTAATGACTACAATACCCGCTCTATGTCTTCTGGCAAGTTCACGGTACCAAGGGTACGTAACTGTTATGGAGATAGAACTATTAAAAAACGCTTACCTTATTTATTAAATAGTCCGCCGGAGGACGTACGGCGGGAAACAATATAAATTTATTTAAGAAAAAACTTATAAAATATTATTTAGATTTGTTATAATTTAAGTATTAGATTAGATTATATATAATTTTATTTTTTATTTTATTTTACTTTATTGGGACAAAAAACAGTTACACGTTATATCTTACTAACTAAAATACAATAATTTGGTATATGTAAACGCATAACCCACACTATTGTCCACTGAATAAGTTAAGAATATTTACATGTACGCGCACAATGACATTAGTAATATGTAATAAAAACGTTATAAAAGAAAAAACTGAAATTTGAAAAATTTAAATTTGCATAGAATTTAGTATTGCCAAAGCCGAGGATTTAAATTGAGATCTAGACAAATCAAAAATATCCAGCTCTGTAAAGTGTGTGTTATATGTTTGAACAATGCGCCGCAAAGGAGCGCGCTCACCAGCATTCGTTTTGCACCTTGCGGTGTGAAACAGCCTGGCCACGCAAACGCCGCGGCGCATGGTTCTAGGTACAATGTAGCTCAGCTGATTTGTAATTTCACTACAATCGAAATTACTGTTACAAATACCGTGCAGAGTCATAACCATTAAAAGAATCCGCCTGGACTCCAAGCTCAACAACCTGTACTTACTCAAAAGCTCAGTGTAATGTAGCCTAGGCTGTCGACACTTATAATGCATAGTACGTAAATACTTCTTTTGGACCATTTCTAGCCCTCCTGAATATTTATCATAGAAGGGGCTCCAAACTTGCACGGCATATTCCAACTGTGAACGAACTAGTGTATTATATAATATTAAGAAAGTAGATGGTCTTTTAAAATCATTTGTCGATCTCATTATAAAGCCATACATTCTATAAGCATTGTTTATAATGTTGTCAATGTGAACATCAAAGTGAAGTTTTGAGTCTATTAATACTCCTAAATCGCGAATCTGATTTACACGTTGAAGAATAGTGTTATGTATAGTGTAATTGCATGACACAATGTTCTTATTCTTAGTGAATGTAATAGTACTACACTTAGACAAATTTAGTTGAAGTTTGTTCATGGTACAATATGTGGACAATCTATCTAGATCCTCTTGAAGGAGTGAACAATCGTTTGAGTTCGTAATAGCTCGAAAAATCTTAATATCGTCGGCATATAGTAAAAATTTGGAGTGAGTGAAGCATGTATTAATATCATTAATGAAAATAACAAAAAGGAGCGGGCCCAATATGGAACCCTGAGGAACTCCTGAGGAAACAGTTATGGAAGAGGATTCAAAGCCATTAATGACAACCTGTTGAGATCTATTGTAAATATAGGAAATGAACCATCTTAATAGATTTCCGCGAATACCGTTAAAGGCAATTTTATCTAAGAGCAGTTTGTGATCCACCTTGTCGAAAGCTTTTCGAAAATCAGTATAGACTGCATCTACTTGAGTTTGATCGTCCATATGTTCAAAAATGGTGTTAGTGAACAACATAAGATTAGTTGTTGTTGATCTACGTTTAACGAAACCATGTTGTTCAGGAATAATGACAGTATGAAAATAAGGATATAATTGAGTGTGCACAAGACTTTCGAAAAGCTTTGACAAGGTAGACAGAATAGAAATAGGCCGATAATTTTCTATGTTATTTTTATCACCAGTTTTATGTATTGGTGTGATAAAAGCGCGTTTCCAAGTGATAGGAAATATACCATTACTAAGACACTTGTTATAAATTAAATGCAGATAATAAGATTACTTACAGCAGAATATTGTACGGAGACTAGATCCCACAGATAAACCAATTACATGGTTTTGTGGGACTCAGAATGTAACTAGCATTAAGATACTGTTTTAATAATAATAAATAAATAAATAAGTTTTCCTTCTTTTTATTTCTAAAGATAGTAGTTACGGTTATTCCCTTAGTCCCTTTAGTCGCATAATATTAGATTCTCAAAATATTAGATTCTTGTAATATTAGATTATCAAAATAGCAGATTCTCAATAAAACCAAAGTACAGTCAATAAGAAAAACATTAAATCCGGTTTTTACGACACCCATGGGATGAGATGGGGTAGTGACATATTGTATTCTTACTCCGTCACCACACAAATATTTTTTTATAATACACATTGAGATGTGTATTATACAAAAATATGATTGTGTCATACACACAAAATATTTTCATGATTTGATTTCTACTCTCAGAAAACAATAACACATAAACATCGTAAGTAAAACTAGACGTCAGGAACAAAAACAGCAGATTCGTTCCTCGGGGAATCGGTGGCGCCGCCGCCCGTCCTCAATTTGTATGCGGCTTGATTTCAGAATGATCCTTTTTTATCACCTGCAAAAAAAAAAGAAAATGGAATATAAATCATCCATCCATAACAATTTTTATGAGACATTATCTCCGTGTGGTGTCGGAGTAAGAATACAATATGTCTCCACCCCATCTCACCCCATGGGTGTCGCAGAAACCGACTAAGGGACTATTGGAATATTTTCATAATGAAATAAAAAGAAGGAAAACTTGGCATCCTCTGGCACAGGAAGAGGTCCGTCCCTGCAGTGGGACATTAATGGGCTGTTATGATGATGATGATTCATTATTGATTTTCTTGCGCCTTTGTCATGATCATTTATACCTACTCGTATCTATGTTATTGTAAATCTTCATGTATTATTTCAAACTACCGTGGTCGAGAAGGTCGAGGGTTTAAATCACGCCCAGGACAATCCTTTGCGTGATCTACAAACTATTGGCGACCTCTATGGCGTAGTGGTTATTTAACATGACTGCTAGGCAGAGGTCTCGGGTTTGATTCCCGCTCAATGCAAATCTTTGTGTGCATGAACATGATTGTTTGCATTGGTCTGGATGTTTTCTATATATGTATTTATAAAAAAAAGTGTATAAGTATGTTTATCCGTTGTCTAGTACCTATAGTACAAGCTCTGCTTAGTTTGGGACTAGATGGCGTTGTGTGAAAGTGTGAGGAATATTTAAGAAGTAGGTATATTTTTTTTTTGTACTGAGTTTAGATGAAAAGAAATATTTCCACCATAACAAAAAAACTGAAGTTAAAACTTAAAAAGACTGATGTGAAGGAGGTGGAAGCGCTCTGGGTTTAACAGTCTGAAACAGACTGTGATTTGAATGATTAAAGCCCATAAGTTTTAAAATTTATTTGCAGTCTACTTAAAACTAAAAATACATTTTAAATGATAGCCACACTAGGCAAAGCCTGGCTTATACGTCTTAATTATAAAGCTTAAATCAGCGTTTAAATGTATATTTTAAAGTAAATGAAGTGTAAAACGTTGATGTACGGCTACGAAGTACTAAGTGATTGCTAATTGATATTCCCCGCGGGGTTTATTTATTACGTACGTTGTACTATAATGTATTATGAGTATAACATTATTGAACCTGTTTGAGTCCTTTACTGTGATATTAATTTGTTTTTATTACTCGCAACCTACGGGCATGTATGCGTATGTGTGAATGTGGACATGGCAAAGCAGGTTTGTAAATATCGTAGTACATAGCATGTAGTAATACCTGACTATTCCTAGGGAAATAAGAAGTGAGTTTGTGTATAAACGTATGTTTTTGTGTAATTTAATCATTGATTACATACTTTAATTACACACAATCAACTTGCTGCAATGCTAGTTCAGGTATGTATATTACTCGGCAAGAATAAGGGAATATTAAGTAAGTATATGATTCCATTTCATATTTTACATTCTTAATTGCGTCACAACGCGAACGATCGATTCATGTAAGTAAATATTATTTATAAAAACCATAAGAAAATTACATTTTACTCTGTATGTTTACTTTCTCTTAAGACAGGCGCAAATGTAAACATGTGCAAATGGGAACCCACGCAAACAATAAACAATTTATCTTCGTACGTCACCCGGCGACCTGTCACTAGATTCAATGTCTGTCAGCTACTTTGTTTAATTGAGCGAAACGAGAAAATGTCGTATTACTAGTTTTATTTAGTGAACTTTGCTGTTAATAAGGATCGTAATGATAAATGACTATTACTAATGTTTCTTTGACCTTTATAATATAACCATTATTATATTATCAGCAGTAGCTCTGCCCGCGGTGATGTCGCTTTCGGGATAAACACGTTAATCCAGCGTGCCGACTACTACTGAAATACGAAATTTCATCTAAATTGGTCCAACAGTTTAAGCTTTATTGAGTAATAAGCATCCATACATACTTACAAAGTTTAACGTTCATAGCAAGCATGTCTCACAGACTTACTAAAAAACGCTTAAATGCTGTTTAGTCACGAACTTACCACAGTAATGTACTATTGGTGCCAATCAAGATAAACATACTTCGGCCAATACATATTCATGCACACATGTTAAGTTCTGTCGTCTCTGCCTACCCCGGACGGGATAAGGCGTGAGTTTATGTATGTATGTATGTATGTTAAGCCTATGAAGCGATGGAACCCACTCATGTGTGGTATGTCTCTGGCCTATGGTCATGTATACAGACTGTAAAGCCCGATTTACACATCGACAAGTACAGTAACTCGCTACTGTTGGCGAGACGCGAGAGAGAGGGCTACTTCGTACTTAACTCGCCAAAAAATTGGATAGAGAGAGCTATTCAAATCAACTTAATCAACAACTTACTACTTAACTCGCTACTGTACTTGTCGATGTGTAAATCGGGCTTTAGGCGTGAAAGCTATTTCTACCACACTTGTGATTATCGTTTAGATGCTGAACTTTGCTCACTATGCAATGCAGGCCCATAGAGTTTGGAATTACGAGTACTTAGTGGTCTGATAAGTTGATGTAAGTCATATAATAGAGCTCTCCAATAACTTATACAGTATACAGTACAACTATATACGAGTGAAATATATTTTTTTTCATAATTATAAAAGAGGTTGTGTCGCATATTAGTACATTCAACATGTTACAACTTACAACAGACTCCATGTTACACTGATTCACAACCGTTACTGATTCTGTTTCAGAGTGATGCCACTGAAGTGGTTAAGTAGAATGGTAAATGATGTAGCACTAGTTTTTCAAAGAAATTAATATGAATCTTTTAAAAAGTTGGTTACATTGAAGGTCTTATTACTGTACAATAAGTTTACTTTAGAAGCTACGCAGACGCGCCAGAACAAGTCACCAACAAAAAGACAATGTTAAAACTTTGAAACTTTTGTAATATCATCTGCTTCCAAAGCCCCTGATAGATCTTATTTTTATTTTACAGTTTCTTTGAACAGTTGATCAAATTTTCTTAAGAAATACGTTAAGGAAATTGAATATTTCATAAGTCTCTGTGATTTTGAACCTTACTTTGTTTTTTCCTAACTAACCTTACTTTTAACTTTATTCCTTATTGATTTTCTACAGTTCCTGCTTTAGTTGCTCATAGCGGTAAGTTTTCACAAACTATTTTGCATCAATATGAAACTATTAAATTACCTCACATCTAACCAGAGTACCTAAGTTATGCAGCTGACTCAGTTATATATGTCGAAAATTATGACCACAACAGTAACTTACAAGTATCAACATTACTTAAGTACTACCTAAGTAGACATCACAAATAATATAAGTAAATGCTACCCATAATGTCCGCGATAAAAGACCGAGGATAACACTTGTGCTTCGTTCATTTATAGGGCTTCAGTGACCTTTTCCGGGTCATCGATCTAATGCATAAAAGCTCTTCTTAGTTCAAATTCTTAGGTATACGCGTGACCGAGATTCCATTACTGATTTTAAAAAAAACATTACAAGTTAAGTAAATATTCCCAATGACATCTTTCAATGTAATGATGGGTAACAGTGTCAAGCTAGTAAAACATGTATCTTGTTATGTTAAATGAGGAAAATAGCCTTATGTTTCACGCAAGATAAAGCCTACTATTTATAGAGGTCATCGTTAAAATAAAAGGCTTACGCAAAAAGGCTATACACATACATCGGGATAGAGTTAGTGACGTGTCACGGGAGTGATCGGAGGTTCGTAACACGTTGTAAGATATTTTTAGCTCACAATACAATGTCTGGCAGTCAATTAAAACAAAACTCAATGGAGCGGTCCTTCGCTGTACCTATTAAAACGTGACTATATGGAATTGAAAATACAGTGCACTAGTTCCAGCTGTAATTGTCATGTAACTTAACCCTTTCACAGTGCCGCCAGCAGACACAATAGTAAAACAATGCACGTGTACCATATATGGTACACTGCACTGGGAACGTGTTAACTACTTACTCATTATATATACCTTGCAACGGTATTTTGTGGAATATCTAGCCCTCGAAATTGAAAGACGTTAGAGCTGGTCCTCCTCACCTGAATCTATGCTATTAAAAGGTCGGAGGAAATATAAATTTGATGAATGTGGTTGCATTACAAGTTTTAGTCGGTACCTAAAATAATCTGGCCTAGTTTTAGAGCCCCAAGGGAGTTGTGTTGGAGTCCGTATCTTATGGGACTTTCAAGAGCCGCAAACTATTTATGTTTCCCAAGGCAAAAATAAAAGTATTATTAGTCCGTAAGGATAACATACGCATAATGTCTTCGGATAACCCGTAACAGCACTTCGCCAAAATGTTATTTGTTTTTTTATTGTTGCGTTCAGTAGCACTACGCAGCAAATGGGTTATGACTGTCATAAAACGACAGTTACCACAGTGATGATCCTTCGGTTTGTTGTTTCAATGCATAGATAACGGTTAACTAGTAAAAAGCTTTCTTTATGGTCTTGATAATAAATGATGTAATGGATTTTTGATGGACAATTTCACTAAAACTTGATTCCATGGAACGCATTTTTAAATCACAATTGAATAAAAAAAGTATGTTTTTATCTTGAAACCCTATATTACTCTATTGTGCCAGCGTAATTTTATCAAATCGTAAAAACCGACTAAGGGCCTATCCGTGAATATTATTATTATCTTTACGAAATAAAAAGAAGGAAAACTTGAAATTAAACCCTATACCAATCCGTCTGGGCAGCGTGGTATTAGTAGGCCAAGTATCCCTCCGTCATGGGAGGAGGCCCATCCCTGCAGTGGGACATTAATGGGCTGTTATGATAAATATTACACGGCCAAGTTTCCCTTCATCACAAGATGAGTCCAGTAGTTACAGCGACAAGGTTTTACTAGTTGGGACTTTAAGTTGTGGCTTGACTTGAATAATAAAAGTGATTTATATAAGCTAACGACGGCGACGCCTAAGTATAAAATGTAGACATTTAAAACAACGTGAAAAAAAGATTGAGATGAATTACGTGCTGTGATTTATTCGAGAAGATACGTCGAGATCGTTTGTCACTGTCTATTATGAGGCCGTTGAGACATCCCTATTTGATTTGCTTATATAGCAATGTATAATAGATTTATTTTTACGAGTATTACCCTTAAATGTAGTTGCTTTAAGGCTTTTTCTAATGATGTAGAAAACCTGGACTAGGCACTACAGATATTACGTTGTTGAGACATCCCTATTTGATTTGCTTATATAGCAATGTATAATAGATTTATTTTTACGAGTATTACCCTTAAATGTAGTTGCTTTAAGGCTTTTTCTAATGATGTAGAAAACCTGGACTAGGCACTACAGATATTACGTTGTTTTCAGCTTACCTTCTCCCATGAAGACAGTATTATTACGAGTATTATCTAAGAACGCCACTGACAAGGCAGTCACTGTGGCCAAATTCTGGGCTGGTTATGTTTATGGAAAAAAATGTTTTGTAGGTATATCTACGACTCGAAAGAAGAAGAAGATCTAAGATCATGATTTTTAATCAATATGCGGGATTAAAATGGTTGATAAAACTTTGTATTGTATTGTTTCTACTGTGGCCTAGCTGGCTTATTAAAATTATAATTGCTGTAACGGTCCAATTATAAAAAAGGTAAAACAAAACTATTAGATTGATAGTTTTCATTTTAGACTTATGTTGTAAATCAATTGAGGATTACAATCATGCAACATGAACGATCAAACAACGTTGTGGTATTTGCATGCTACACTAGAGCTTAATCCTTGCACAATTCAAACAAGTGTGTTTATGCATGTGTTACTAACGTAACTAAGTTTGGGCCTAGATAGCGTTTAGTATGTTTCTCATTTCCATATCTTAGGTCTGTGTCTTATGAGGCATTGTACCTATGTGTGTTGTTTGGTGTCCAGAGTTGATGAAGTCGTCTTTATTAAGAAAGAAAGAAATTAAAAGAAAATTGTTTATTTTTGGGACAGACATAAGACACACAAAAGAGAGAAAAAAAATACATGAAATCTTAAACTACCTTACAATAATATATTATCTAACATAGATAAGGAATTAACGAGATTTAACTGACTGCTTTAATAGGAAAAAAATCCGTGGCTTACTTTTGCAGCCAGAAAAATAATGCGTAAGATTGTATATTGAGGCATATGGACTGCCAAGGAAGTTTTAGACATTAAAATTAGAATCCCTTTAGTCTAGCTCCTATTTAGCTAATAGTATTCTTAAAGATTATATTTAAATGTAAAGAAACTAAATTATGTCATACGCAGTGATAAAATATGTTAAACAAAACGATAACCGTGAACGACTTTAAATAACTAAACAAAATTAAAATAAACAGGTTTTTGGCGTAAAGTATACATATAAAGATAATGTTAGTTTGTATAGTAGATACAAATATTATGGTTACGTTTACTGTAGTATCTCATTTGTTGCACTCAAAAAGGGATCCTGCCGTTTGGCAAAAAACGTTTCGTCTTTCACTTCCCAAAAAACTTATCGCAAAGTTTCATTTCCCAAAAAAATGCTTAGCAAATTTACATTTCGCATATTATTCACTTGGTCATATTCATTTGGCAAATTTTTACTTGGTCAAATTTTATTTAGTCAAATATACAATAAGCAAATGCTTTATTTTGTCAAAAATATATTCCTTAAGGAAGTTCGTTTAAATTTTAATATGGGTGAAAAATTTAGGTTAGATTAGAACTGCTAGAAAAGTAGGTTAGGTTAGGTTTGAACTGTGACCCCAACATAGCGCGAGCCGAGCGAGCGTGCCGCGGCAGCGGCCGGCGAAGCGCCAGAATTATTTTTTATTGTCAGTGCAAATTAGACAAAGTTTTTAATGGAGTGAATTTAGACTCAGTAAATCATAATGATGTATAATATTTTGGAATAAATATATTTGCCAAACCATATTTGGTAAAATGAAACATTGCTATGTAATTATTTGCTAAATAAGGATTTGCTAAAAATAGTTTTGCTATCTGTAAAATTGCGAAAAGATGGTTTTGCCAAATGTTTTTTTGCCAAATGATAATTTGGGAAACATACTTTTGTAAGTGTCACTTTGGGAAACGTTTTTTGCCAAACGTCAGTAATCCACTCAAAAAGGATTAAATAATATATTACTGAAAACAGAAGTTTGTTAAGAACAATACGTAAAATAAATACATTTTCGCTTTTTATATACAATACTTATAATTATGTACAGTATATGCATTAAGTCCTTGTATTTCAGCAGCTTTCTCTAAAATAAAGAAATGTAATAATTACGCGTAGGAGCGTAACCACAGACTAATAAGTTCAAAATAAAAACAGAAACAAGTAAATTACATTTTGGTTAGCCAAATTATCATTTACAAACAGAATAAACAATTAGTTAGTTACTTTAAAAGTAATTAGGTAATGAAAATAATTAACGATAACAACTGTTAAAGTAAAATTTAATACATAACAGTACTCGTTTCTTAATGTACCTATGTAAAGTTTTTTTTATAAAATATACTCAATACTTTGTACCTTTTTCTAATTTTATTTAATACAACTAAATTGTTTCATAAAACCCATCTACCAAATGCCGTGGTAAGATATTTAATTATTTTTAAGTGTGTACAGACTATTCTTACTTAATAATTTCTTCAATTAAATAATACTTAAACACAATTTTGGAGCGTTTGAGATGTTTAAAAATTCTGAAGTTAAAGAGCTCATTGTAATTTTTCCAAGTTTTATTAAACAGTCTATTTGTAGTAAACTACAAAACTGCTTATAACAAAGTAGACGCCAGATGATACCCTTGAAATAAAGTACATAGTGATAAAAACATGTATTTTTTCCTTGTTAAGGACTTGAGGGGTCTCCGTCACACGAAGTTTTTCAAGAATATACTTGTAACTATTTGCTAAACCTTAATGCCACTATGCTTAGCATAATAATATTAATTTCATATAGAGATATCTCAAAAAAGTCTTTGGGTCGGACTGGATGCGGAAGGCCTAGGACTGAGTTCTGTGGCGCGTGTTGGGAGAGGTCTATGTCCAGCAGTGGACTGCGATAGGCTAGTTGATTGATTGATTTTGATTGGTTGATAGAGATGACATAATATACAATAGCAACTTTTTTACCTTCTGTTTCTAGTTACAATTCATCTTGTTCTGCTCCGACTGTTGGTGTTGCTGCTTCAACCTTCGCATCAGCCGTGCAGTACTTTGCTGCAACACAATGTATGTTGTCGGAAGGACCATATCTGCAAGCCGATATTAGAGGTTCAATTTTTTTTTTGTATTTTAATTTTACTCGTAAAGAAAGATCTTCTTGATGAGAATGAAATTTTGCTACCAAAGTGATTGCAAATGTAACCCGTGTCAGCTATTTTCGGAAAAATGATAATTTAGTTTCTTATTAATGTTTCACTGACTTAGCTAATGCATATAAATTAAAGTAAAAGTTTTTTAAGTGTTTTTTTTCACATAAACCAATTTATAAAAATGTAAGAAGTAAATACATTTTTCTTTTTAATTTCAACTCTGTTTTGACAGCTTCATGACTACTAACCGTACAATGCGATGTTCTGTGTGTTAGTGCATTCTGGACAACATTCAGCAAAAACACAAAACAACTAATTACTTATTAAGTGATTTTCTATTTTATCTTTAGGTACAGAAAGCTTTGATTTCATAATCGTTGGTGCCGGTACAACGGGATGCGTGCTTGCTAATCGACTCAGTGAAATTCAGGAATGGAACATATTGCTCATAGAGGCTGGCGATGACCCACCTATAGAAACTAAGGTAAGTAATATTGCAATAAAATGTTAATATTATCTAGTAAAAATTAAAAACATCTAAATGACATGACTACTCGTAGGTTTATCAAGTATTTAATTTTTTCACCTTTGTTCGATTTTTTTGAAAAGTTAAACAATTAAACAAAACGACATACTTAATCTGTGAAAATCTAAAACGGAATGCTGTGTAAATAGTAAAACTTGGTTTTATGTAAATATATTATTTACGTCGAGAGCCTCAAAGGTAAATTATTACTAAATATTTACCAAAATACCTAATATCGTGTTAATACCTGTGTTAATAATAATTATATAAATATATTTTGTTTTTCAGGTTCCTGGTTTGAACACCAATTGGTATGGAGGCAAATATAACTGGAACTATAAAACTGAAGATGACGGTGTTACTGCACAAGCGTACATTAATGGGTCTACAGACTTATCAAGAGCAAAAATGATTGGAGGAACTAGCCAAATTAACGCAATGCTTTATATTCAAGGAAATGATCTGGACTATAAAAAATGGTTCGATTTGGGCAACAAAGAATGGAGTGTGAATGAAGTACGAAGGTGTTTTAGAAAAGCAGAGAACTTGCAAGACGAAAACTTAAACAAAATTCGTAAAATCTTTAAACACTATGGCCATAATGGACCTCTCATTTTAGATACGTTCAATAATACAGACCAACAAACGATTAACAATTTACTAACAATGTTTAAAGAGATTGGAGTTGAAAATGTTCCTGACTTTAATAGTAATAACGTTTTAGGTTCAGGTGTTCACAGAGTAACAGCCTCTAACGGAGAAAGATATAGTCTAAGTAGAGCTTATTTACAGCCTATTCAAGATAGACATAATTTAAAAATACTTAAAAATACACTCGTGACCAAAATATTGATAAATTCTAAAAAATTAGCTTATGGAGTTATGGTAGAACATCAAGGTAAAAAATTAGCAATATACGCAAATAACGAGGTTATATTAAGTGCAGGAGCAATGAATTCCCCGCAACTGCTGATGTTATCAGGTATTGGGCCGAGACAGCATCTTATTTCGAAAAATATCCGTGTGTTATTGGATTTGCCCATGGTCGGTCAAAATATGTGGGACCATTATCGTGTACCAGTAACAATCTACACAAATGAAACCAATACCGTATTAGAAGCTGATCGTAGATTTTCACAAATAGAATATTTTTACAATCGTAAAGGATATTTATCACACAACAATAATTTCGATTTTGCAGCTTTCTTTGCGGTAAGTACAAAACTGAAATTTCCTCAATTTCGATGTTTTGTATCAAAAACTAATAAAAATGAATTTAAATCTTCTAAAAACTATAAAGACGTTGTAACTGAATCAATAACAGAATTAAATAAGCGTTACACCCTTTATCATTTCTCTCTGTGTATACAACATCAATATTCAAAAGGAAATGTTTCTTTGAATTCAAATAATCCTAAAGACAAACCACTAATTTATCCAAACTTTTTTACTGATCCTAGAGACATGAATGTATTTGTTTTAGGCTTGGAAAAAATTCTCAAACTATTGGATACTAAATTTTTTAAATCAGTTGGTGCTTTTCTTGGCAGAATGAAGTGGCCAGAATGTGATAAGTTTGAAGTAAAATCACGAGATTATTTAGAATGTCTTTGTAAGAATTTTGTTTTATCAGACAATCACCACGCAAGTTCTTGTAGAATGGGACCTGATCCTAAAACTTCTGTAGTTAATAGTCGACTTATAGTCCATGGTGTTTATAATCTTAGAGTGATTGACGCTAGTGTAATGCCAACAACATTAAGTGGCAACACTAATGGACCTTGTGTGATGATCGGTGAAAGAGGTGCGGAACTTATAAAAGAAGATCACAAGAAACTTTATTAAACCATTTCAAAACTAAAAATCTTTATTTTTATTTCTTTATATTTTTCTTATATTTACTTAAGTTGAAAATGTCTTTAATAATGTTAGTTAAAAATTGAGGGTTCGAAAATTACTTGAACATAACCTATAGGTTATAACGCATCATATCGACACCAGAAGTATCAATTAACGTAAGGGACATTTTGGCCAAAATGAGTTATATATACCGTTGGATTCGGAATTTCACGCTCTATCGTTTGGCATACTTGAAATTTCTCTATCGTTAAAAAAATGTCCCTTACAGTACACATTTTCGAAGGTCTAGACTGATTTTTATACCAAAAAAATAATTTAACGGACGTAAATATTTTTACGTGTTAGTAAAATAACGTAAATAGTTCTGAAATGCAATTCAGTCCCTTACGTTAAACAAAAGTTTTGTACAATTCTCACAATATGACCTTTACGTTAAAACACAATACATAACTTTACTATAATTTGTCGCTTACCTTAATATACATTTAGGGGCCCACCTTTGATTATGTCTAAAATTTCGAAAAAATGTACATTAGGTACTCAGTATTTTTCGGTATTATTAAATATTTTACTTAATTACAAGTTTGAATTAAAAAAAAGTAAAAACATTTAATGAACAAAAATTCTTAAAAATCAACAAAATGAGAAACAGCCATTAAAACTGTAACATTTAGTTAATTGTCCTAGACATGTTCCATAAGATTTAAGTCTAAACTTCAAGGAGGCCATAGTAATTTTCGAATCACACTCTTATTCATGTATTCAGTTGTGATTTTTAGGGATGTGTGGCCGGGCACTATCATGGATTAACAGAAATTATTCCCCAATAAATGGTGCAATTTGCAACATATTTTTCTGCGTTTACACCACCACTTTAAAAAATAACCAAGTCTAAGTACGAGCCCCGTAAATCATGCCACCCAAAACATTATTGAACCACCTTGGCACACCACAGTTTCAAGGGGCACATGGGGCAAACCTTTTATTTTTGTGCCTGTAAGAACTCTGACAACCTTGACGATAACTTAATGATATCCGATATTTGTCTGTAAACACCACATTTTTCGAATGCTCTCGACGGATCGATATCCGTATTGGTAAGGCGGCAACCATGTTCGGGAAACGAGGTACAAGAGTATGGTACAATGAGCACCTTACTACTAAGACCAAGATGGTTGTGTTTCAGGCTTCCATCTTAAGCATACTCTTGTACGGAGCTGAAACCTGGAAGTCGTATGCAAAACAAGAACGTTGCCGTCGTCTTAACTTATGTTACATGCTTACGAAAGATCTTAGGCTTAGCATGGCAGGACAAGATGACAAACGAGAAGGTTCTAGAAATCGCACAGCTGCCTAGTCTGACAGTGCTTCTTAAATAGAGACGTCTGCGTTGGCTAGGGAATGTGCGTGCATAGGATGGAACCTGATGGAATGGAAAGAAGAGATGTTGGGAGACCGCTGCTTCGTTTCAAAGACTGCACCAAGCTAGTTATGGCAGCATTTAAAATCGACCACCGTGACTGGGAGAAGCTCGCGGAAAAACGTCCCGGGTGGCGCAAACGTGTCGGAGAGGGTCGCAAATTTTGTAATGAAGCCTGGATCGGAGTGCTGACAAGAGACAGAAACGTCATGAACATGGTTCGACACTAATGTACAGTTACTTCTTTTGTCAAGCCTGTGGTATCGGTCTGTACAGTCATCAAAAGCGATGTATCACAGACACCACCTCATAAATCGTGTGCAATAGACGAAAAGGCCTTATATATATTGTCCATTGCCTGTACCCACGAGAGAAATAAGAAACTGTGGTCCTCTAGCAGTTTTAAAAGCTTAACCTTCTTCTGACCGTACGTATACCCCCACAAACATTTTTAACTTCTAGAAGTTGGTTACGTGCTTGAATTGCTGTAATGAACCTGTCCCTGAGGACATTTCTGACGATAAAACGGTTATGCCAAGTAAAATTACACAGCTTACGACTGTGACCTGGTCTCCGTTCATAATATCCTATCTCTAGGAACTGCCTAACTGCATTTACCACAGTCGTATTTACTGTTCGACCAGTCCGAATTTTCTCCAAAATTTCAAAAATTAATCTAAAGATGTTGTAAGTTTAAGTATATTTTTACTAATAGACTTAATAATAAAGATATCAGGTCCAAAATTACATGATAATGGCTCTTAATAGTTCATCATACATCATATTTCATCCAGTTCATAGTAGTTTATGTCCTTTACAGTAGATTTGTGTTATAGTTTCCTATTAAACTTGGTGCTTACTTTAATATGGGATAGTTTACATTGAAAGCTTGAGTGCCTTAAAGGACAACTAGCAGGAACTAACCAACTTTTTTTAATGTAAGGGACATGCTATTTTCTAAACGCGTAAGTTTACGTAAATATTTTATTTATAGTTATAAAGAAGAGAAAATTATAAGAAACTTTGTCCTAGACATTTTTAAGATTAGGGCAACTAATAAAAAGTTACAGAAGAATTTGTAAAATCGGAATGGTTTTTTGGCTCTCCTGAAAAGTCGTGTTTTGTCCCTTACGTTAATTGATACTTCTGGTGTCGATATATGATGCGTTATGAATGCAATACATAGTAGCATAATTTACAAGGTAGTATGTATAAACCAAAGAATGAGTATGAGAGTTCTGTCAAGATAAATTTAACACAATATTTTAATAATTAATGTATGCCTTTGTATCGCCACTCGTTTAAAAATGATAATGCTTTGATTTGATAACTTGACTTATGTTGTTTTATTGGCATAGAAAGCAAGGTACTCGTTAATGGAAGACCATTGACGAGTACCTTGCTTTTTCAGAAACTGTGTGTTAAGAAATAACACACAGTTTATATTGTTTAATGGAACACTATAGAAACACGTTATCATCTGAGTACCCGTAAAAAAGATAGAAGATATTATATAAGAATAGAAGACCCGTCTATCTATCTCGTTTGCACTTGCAAACGAGATAGATATAGAGAAATGATATGGCCTTAAGACTCAGATTATAACGCGATATCTATAGAACAACAAAGATGGATAGAGATGTGGCCTGTTCGTATCGTATCGTATCAGCCCTTATCATCCCACGGCTGAGCAAAGTCCTCTCCCTTTGATTTCCACAACTGTCGGTCCTTGTGGCCTGTTAAACATAGATATTAATCAGGACGATACATTTATTTTATTACTTTCTGCTTTCCACTTTTATGAACTATACGTGTTAATAGACGTACTTAACCAGTACTTAATATAAACGTAAAAAAAATAGATAAATACAGATAATTATTTGTATTTGTAACCATTGTACGGAATTTATTTAAAAACATATTTATATGTTTCTAAATAAATTCCGTACATTCGTTTTTTCTTATACTTATAAAATATTTCCGTTATTTCTTATACTTATAAAATAAACGTAATTAGTATAAAAAATACACCTAAGTTAAATAGAAAACAGTAAAATTTTCTTGGTATCTTATGTCAATTTATTGCGAAATGTTAAACAAATAGAACCTAACTAAGTATAATAATATAGTGTCAAAGAAACACGACAGGCAACGTGCATTGCATAGTAACAATTGAATGTCTTGGTATGTTCATTTGTTTCATTTATTTACACTTAACAATTAATGGGCGCATAAACGATCCTTATCTGTGGCTAGCAGAAAGTTAGTCACTAGTACCATAATAGCCAGACGAATTGGTATCGGATTTTGTGGGGCATTTTCGATGTGTAGTTTCAGTAGAGAAGATTTGAGAACTTCTTCTATTCCGGCTTATACGACACAATAATTAGTGCAGTGCTACAAAAATGAAGTTTCCAAACCGTTGGTTGTTTTTTCTTCAAAAAAATAGGTCTCTAAAACTCCTCGGGATAAAGACCATCAATCAAAAAATAAATAGAGATGCCAATTATCTACAATAAACAGTACAGCGATTAGATGGAGCTGTGGATTTTTTTTCTTGAGAAAGTTTTAGAAACCACCAACCCGCCTTTGGCAAAGCAGCCAGTGTGCACCGCCCGCAGGCGCCCTGCATGTGGCTGAAGTTCGTCTCTTGGCATCCTACTACAGCTAGGATCATTGATTACGATCTTCCAACACGAGTGCAATATTTACTCTAAATAAAAGAGAAAAATAGACACTTCAATAAATTGTTTGTTAAAGAAAATAGGTCAGCTTTTCTTTATTGTTCTGTTCTGTATTCCGTCGCAATGCGTGCTGTGATAATAACAATTAGCTGAATTAAACATGGTCCCTATGGCATAACGAACTTAACATCAATTACTTATTTTCGTGTTAAGATTCTTAGTTTGCTTGTGTTGCTTTATGTTAGTTACGGAGAAACCAAAATCATAAAATAAAATAATAATTAGTTCATACCAATAATACTATTGGCTATTATACGCCGGCAAACTGCGTTGCATTGCTCAATACGGTGCGCCTATCTGGACTCGAAAGGAAGGAGAATTTATCCGTCCTTCGGGTGCCCCAAAGGGCCATTGCTCAGCGGGTAGTGCGGGCCTACCGCACAGTGGGTGTTGCGGCGGCGTGCGCTCTGGCGGGCACCCCTCCTTGGGAGCTCGAGGCATGGGTGCTCACTACAGTGTACAAATGGAAAGTTAACTGGACGGAGGACCTTGCCTCTGCCGTGTTCGGCCGATGGACGCTGGACGACTGGACGCAAAGGCTCTGCCGGTTCCCCAGAAACTACTTTTGTAACCAACGACTATCAACGACGTATGGTATGACTTATAGTGGTTAAAATACAAAAATCGATTAACATTATGAACGCCTAAAGTAGATTCACATCCGAAAACTTTGAAAATATGATTTGTTAATATAATTTTGTAAAGTATGACTATTAGCGACTTTTGATATTTAAGATGTATAGGGACAAATGAAAGACGTCCTATCATCGTTTTATTACCATTTGTGATGCTTAGTTTATTTTGATATCTTGTTACGGCACTGACTTATGGTACTTTGAATGTTAAGAAGTTTTGTAAATTTTTTTTTTTTTTTTAAAAGACAACTCCCGCACTACGGTTTCGCTTAAATTTAAACACGTTAAGCGATTATTGGAGCTGACTGTACTTAGTAGTTTATAATGATAACATCAAATATATTACCATTTTAGTTTTAATTAAAACTCTTTATCTTAGCTTATGTTTTACTATAAAAAAAAACTTCATTTTATAAACATATCGCTACCTAAAAATACACAATTTTACTTCACTAATTATTTTACAAATTGTTGTGTTTCAAAAATATTTATCATTCCGTACATTGACATATTTAAACATCTTTGACACCAATTAAAGTTATAAATAAGATCGCATTCCATTGCAAAATGAATTTGTTCGTAAATTGCATTAAGATTATTCATAACATGTTTTAAATTTGAAGAATACACACGGTGCAGTAAACAGCTTCGATGAGGTGGTATGTATAAATTATATTATAACGACTAAGTACTTAATTCATTTAACCAAATGAACAGCGCCGAAGCCCTTCTAAAGAAGACTGAGATGTTCTAAAGAAAACTGAGACACTATAAAATCTTAAATTCATTTTTGCATGGAATTTACACTACTAAAACTACATTCGAAATTATTTTAGTTTGGTTGAGGGCCATCCGCTCCACCACAGCCCGTGTAAAGTAATAATGGTCCCAGGCGACTACTACCTCAACACCACTACCTAACAAAACTAAAACAAAAAAAAACTTTTTTTTTTGACTACCTCAACAAAAAAAAACTTTTACGCCTTAATTATAACATGTAAGTAAACGAACTTAATGTTATGTCTCTTTCAATTTCTAGTTACAATTCATCTTGTTCTGCGCCAACTGTCGGAGTTGCTTCTTCAACCTTTGCATCAGCAGTACAGTATTTTGCTGCAGCACAATGTTTAGTTACTGAAGGTTCTCTTCCACAAGCCAAAGTCAGAGGTAAATACATATTTTAAATCAAAGTGCTTATCTTATACAAATCACAGTTCAATAAAAATGCTGGCTACCAATTTTGACGTCTCTGAAAATTTTACATCATTAAAAAACTCTACTTAGTACTCTAATACTGAACACTTTTATTAAATTGTAATTTATTTTTTTAATTTTAATTTGAGAAGATTTGCATGACTATCATCTAAGTAGGTATGTTAAATTTTATAAATTAGTATGCTTCAACTCGTAATAGCATTTGTTGATAAAAATTTACTAAAGGTACATTTATTAATTTTGTTTATTAACTCTTTGAATATTTCAAAACTATGAAAACTACTAATAAAAAAATATTTTTTTGTAACCAATAGGTGTATCTCAAATTTCAGAGTTCCAAACATTTGATTTCATAATAGTAGGAGCTGGTAGTTCAGGATGTGTCGTCGCTAATCGACTAAGTGAAGTAAAGGACTGGAGCATTTTGCTCATAGAGGCTGGAGGTGATCCACCTATAGAAGCAACAGTAAGTTAAAACGAACATAATAGAGAATAGAGCATATTTTTGAAATGACTGATTGAAAATTACTTGATTTTCTGGTCAATATTAACTTGTCTTAAATGTTTTAGGTCCCTGACTTTAGAAGAGATTTATTTGTAAATAAGCAGTACAGTTGGGGATATAGAAATGAAAACGATGGAGTTACTGCACAAGCATACATTGACGGCGTTACTGACTTACCAAGAGGGAAAATGATTGGAGGAACTAGTAACATTAACGGCATGTTTTATGTTCAAGGAAGTGATTATGATTATAATAAATGGTACGATATGGGTAACAAAGAATGGAGTGTAGATGAAGTACGAAGATGTTTTAAAAAAGCGGAAAGTTTACAAAATAATGAGATGAACCAAATTCGTAGAATCTATAAGCATTATGGTCATACTGGACCTCTTGTTTTAGATAGGTTCAATAGTACATTCAGACCAAGAACTTTAAATATATTATCAGCATGGCATGATATGGGTATTAAAAGTGTAAATGACTTTAATAGTAATAATGTCTTAGGTTCAGGCATTCATACCATAAGTGCTTCTAATGGGGAAAGAAACAGCGTAAGCAGAGCTTATTTGCAACCTGTTAAAACAAGAAGAAATTTGAAAATTTAAAAAAATACTTTAGTAACAAAAATTTTAATTGATTCTGAAAATAAAACAGAAGGAGTTTTAATAGAAACCCGTGGTAAAGTTATAAAAGTTTATGCAAATTATGAAGTTATATTAAGTGCAGGAGCAATCAACTCTCCACAATTACTTATGTTATCTGGTATCGGGCCTAAAAATCATCTTGCTTTTAAAAATATATCAACAATAGTAGATTTGCCTATGGTAGGTCAAAACTTATGGGATCATTATTGTGTACCAGTGACAATCTATACAAATGAAACTAGTAGCGAAACAGAAGCTGATCTTAAGTTTCAACAAATACAATACTTCTACAATCGTACAGGATATTTGGCACAAAATTATAATTACGACTTATGTGCTTTATTTGGACTGGATAGGAGAGCAAAGTACCCTGAATTTCAAATTTTCGTTACAAGAACAAACAGAAATGCGCCAGGACTGAGAAGTAGATTGATCACAGCTAGTAGATACCACGACTGTGTGGCTGACTCTATAGTTGAACTGAACAAACGTTATACTCAATACATGTTTTCGCTTAGTATATTACATCAATACTCTACTGGAAATATTTCTCTGAATTCCAATGACCCGAAAGACAGTCCACGTATTCACCCAAAGTACTTCAGTGACCCTAGAGATTTAGACTTAACAGTTGCTGGCTTAGAAATAACGCTAGAGATGTTAGACACAAAGTTTTTTAAGTCTGTTGGAGGTTTTCTTGGAAGAATGAATTTGCCAGAATGCGACGAGTTTGATGTACCGAGTCCAGATTATTTACGATGTATTGCCAAAAATTTTGTGATGTCAGCGTATCATCATGCAAGCACGTGTAGAATGGGATCTGATCCAAATACTTCTGTAGTCAACAGTCGTCTGAAAGTACACGGTATTTCAAATCTTAGAGTTATTGACGCAAGTGTAATGCCGAGCACCATAAGCGGCAATATAAACGGACCTTGCGTTATGATTGGAGAAAGAGGTGCAGAAATTATAAAAGAAGATTACAATGAGGAAGTTTATTAAAATGTTATCCACTTTATAAGAATAACGAGTTTACCTATTTCATTTTATGCTTTTTTAAGTGAAATGATTTGGGTGATTCTTGCGAAAACTCTTCGATGGATTTGGGTGAAATTCTACAGCACCTTACGCATCAGAATCAAATATAATTAGGCTAAATTATTGAATTAGTTAGTTTTCATTCGGTTAAACGTGGGGCCGGAATTGCTTGTACTAGTAGAATACTTATGTTTTAGAACCTCCAATTGAATACAAAATGATAAACATAAAAAGTTTTCTTTTAAATTGTTTAAATGTAGATTATCGGATGGGCACAATTTCAAAGTTTTCTCATCTGGAAACTAGTAGTTAGTTACTGCTCAAGTCGAACTTTTTATTTGTTAGCGCTTCGCCAGCCTGAAATCAAACAATTGATGATGACCTTTTATTTAAGACCGTTACGACACGGATAGCAGCACAAACGTTCCTCTGCAGAACTGGCCTTATCTACTAATTGAACACCTGGTATAAAGAGATGGAGTTACCTTATCGTAACCAAACAAGTGGTATAAGATTGTAACAGAAGGGCGGGCCTCATTAGAAATGGAGGAATACATGGCCTGCATCTTTCACAGTAACAAATCAGCTTGAAATCGGGTTTTGTGTCAAATTTTTCTTCCTTATTAGTAATTTTGTGTGTTAAGTACATATTAAGTAGTTGCCATTACAAAACACTTTACATGGAATAAAATTCCAGTATAAAAAAGTGGGCCCTCAGTCCACACATTATATTTTACGTTCAGTATAAATAATAATACGTGATCAAATAATGGTAAACTACTAATTAGTCGTTTAATCAAACACTACGAAGCTTGGTAAGAGTAACGGGACGCGTCATGCGTAACAAAATGAACACGCTTGAATTAACATGAACTGTGTCCTTTTACTTACTATGGATAATAATATAGATACGGTTAGCTAATAATACCAGCTCCTATTAAAAGGCCTCACACAACATGGCTATTGTTTTATTGAAACAACTTTTTTTTCCTTTTTAACCGACTTCAAAAAAGGAGGAGGTTCTCAATTCGGTTTTTTTTTATTTTATTCTTTTGTGTTTGTTACTAGATATCTCGAAAACGGCTAAACCGATTTGAATTTTTTTTTATAAGACAACTCCCGCACCACGGATCATGCTGGTACTTTTCAAACATAACTTTAACAGACACAAAGAACTCAGGACAATAGTTTGTGGATCACACAAAGAACTGTCCCGCGTGGCAATCGAACCCGTGACCTCGTGCACGTCAGCCGCTCACTGCGACCGCCGCGCTACTGATGCCGTTTCTCTGGTCATACTCGATGGATAGCATGATGGATGGGCATACAGGTTGGCTAATGAAAATCCTTGAACATGATAGTTTGCACTGATTTGCGTGTTTCCTCTTTCCAATATGTAAGTATTGTACGTACATGACGACCTCTGTGGCGTAGTGGTTATATAACATGACTGCTACGCAGAGGTCTCGGGTTCGATTCCCGCTCAATGCAAATCTTTGTGTGCATGAACATGATTGTTTGTATTGGTCTGGGATGTATAATATTATGTATGTATTTACAAAAAAAAAGTATTTAAGTATGTATATACGTTGTCTAGTACCCATAGTACAAGCTCTGCTTAGTTTGGGACTAGATGACGTTGTGTGAATGTGTGAGGATTATTTATTTCCAAAAAAATCGATATACGTATATTAGGACTGGATGGACTGAGATGGCGTCTCATGAATGCTTAAGGTATATTACTTATATAGAAATATTATATACTAATTTTATAAACATTATTTTTCCTAAATAAAAAACGACAGTAGTCTTATTCTCTAAGCTAAAATTCAGTCCTCTTCTGTATTCAAAATCACTCTACAAACAAGTAACAATGTATTGAGAAAATAGGGTGTTATTTTATTCCTTTCAACAAGACAATAAGCTTCACAGTTTGTATTGGCATTCACTCGGAGTGGTCGGACTCGCTTCCTTTGTACGCAAGACTACAATGAATAGGATTGATTCATGGTATGCTATGATACTTTGTATGGAACAAGTACTTATTAGCATACTACGTTTTAATGTAAAAACAATATTGTGCGATGTTTATGATATTTATATGTATATTTTTATTTTGCAGAGTATGTACTGAGAGTACTTGACTACATATAAACATATTGTTTTTTTAAATACATGTATATAGTACCTAGAAAGCATCCAAACAAATCTACACAAACGTTAATGCACACAAAGTATCAGCCATGTACTTTCTATCTAAGTAAG
This sequence comes from Schrankia costaestrigalis, assembly GCA_905475405.1. Lineage (NCBI taxonomy): Eukaryota > Metazoa > Arthropoda > Insecta > Lepidoptera > Erebidae > Schrankia > Schrankia costaestrigalis. The sequence continues at coordinate 7,591,132 of FR997831.1, read as the reverse complement.
CCTAGTAAATGATTTCTCTAGTTTTTGTCATGTGCGTGTAAATCTTATATTGTTACAATAAATAATTTCTTTGAGTCTGTCTTTAATTATGTCCCACCTATAGCTGACTCCATTCATCATAACAGCCCATTAATGTCCGTGACGGAGGGATACTTGGCCTACTTATACCACGCTGGCCAAACGGATTGGTATAGGGTTTAATTTCAAGTTTTCCTTCGTTTTATTATAAAGATAATATTCATGGCTAGTCCCTTAGTCGGTTTTTACGACAGCCATGGGATGAGATGGGGTGGTGACACACTGTATTCTTACTCCGTCACCACACGGAGAGCTGACTCCATTAAACATACTTAATCAAATTACAAAACTAATGAAATGAATACCTAGATGGTGGACTATTGTTCACTTGGACCTCGTAATTACGCTTAAGGACGAACCCTTGGCTCTTTCGAAATGATTTAGTTTAGAATTGTAAGAGTTGACCGACCCAATATTGAATAGGTCTTTGTTTGCTATTGCCCTGGGTATTGGCTCATTTCATTAACGTATTCTATATATAACAATTTAATTTAAGTCTTTAGATATTAAGTAATGTTTAAGACATTAAAATCTAGAAAGAATAACAAGTTCTAATTATTTAATCATCAATAATTATTAACTTCCCTTAACAGCGAAATAACATACACTTTTGGTAAATAATGTCTCGGTGGTAACACAACTAATTATTGTTAAATTTACGTTTTATTATTATTGTTGCTATTAGTATATTAGTGAATTTATGTAAAGCTATGAAAGGGAATGAAAATGCAGACAAAAAATCACGCGTTCTACATTTACTTACGAGTATATCGCCATAAGATGTCCACTGGTGGTCAAACGCCTCCTTCAAAGTCTTTACCTTTATAAGTTTGTGTCTTCCCTTACCCAACGGCTACTTTTAATGTATACCAGAACCTTTCGCCCCCAATGAACGTTGATTCTGCGTGCTACTTGCGCTGCCCATTGCCATCTAAAAGTTGCGTACCTATTTATAATTATCTATTACTTTAGTTCTGTTAACAGTAAATCTACTAAGTAGTCTAGTAAAAATATACTAGGACGTACTTATTCCTTTTACTTTATTTGTTAAAGTATTTATCAACGTAGCAAATACATTAGTACCTACGAGTACAGTGAAACACTTACAGTGAAATCTTAGGCTGAGATAATTACATTACAGGGCGAAAATCTGTCACCCTCATATCTTATACAAAAGATATATAACACGTCACATAAGGTTTACATACCTCACACCTGTACAAGTCTAGGAGGACCTTACAATTGAATTAGACACGATTCGATAACGCTACTCGTATACAGGCAGGACTTTGACAAGAAGGGTATCACTTTGGGTATAGTTAGTTCTGATTGAGGTACTCGGTGAAACTTTCAACGAGTCTCCTGTAAATGTTTGTCCATCGTTAGTTAGCTTACCTAGTAGTTGGAATAATAATGTCCGTTAGAATGAACAGTCACTAGACGTATTTTACTTATAAAGGAAATTATGACTATGTTTAAGGTCTTGATATAGGGTTAGGTATTAATGTAATCCTTTGGTTTTGTGTGCAACTTTGTGTCAAGTTTGTGTTTATTTTTTACTAATTACATATCCCTGCAGATGTTTCCATTTTTTAACATTCATAAGTACAGTTTTAATAATAGAGCTTGGTTTTTAGGGTTTTGTTTCACAAGTTTTTCTTGTATTACAAAGTTATTATCTTATATACCTTAAGTCTTGGGTTACATTTATTGGGAAAAACCTGGTTTAATAATTTTAACGTTTAATGAATAAAACAATTGTGCTATGATTGGTTATTTAATTATTGTTTTCTAAATACAAATATAGTTATTTTGAAATAAATAATTAATTTTATTGGTCATTTAAATGTAAAATTTGAAATAAGTAAGCAAAATTTATCCTTTTGTAACAAATAGTGGAAATACGTAAGTAGTTGACGTAAATTTTAATGGTTCAACGACCTTAATATCATCATATAATGTTTTATATATGTTAATATACTTATTTGTAAAAGATTCCTTTCTGCAATACATTCCAAGTGGCCTGCTGTAATAATATAAGCGAAGTTTACACTAGACTACATGTAGTCTAGTGTAATCAACGCTATAGTTTGACTTCTTTTTAAACGGGATCAATCTCTACACGATTAATCTAATATTTATTATACAAATTAAAATACAAATATACTTTAGTTTAATTTATTCTCTACATTGGCACAGTTATTACTTTATTTATTAAAATATTTACAATTTAAATACATTTTAAAAATTCCTGTATTTACTTAATCAGAACAATTTTATTGGCATGTATTTATGCACATTTAGTTATATAACTTTCATTATTACTAATACACACACAGATTGCACAAACGTCTACACACATTTACGATATTATATTAATTTCGATACTATGTTATCTTACGTACTTATTATTAAAAATATCAGACGTAACGGACATACAAGTGTTACAAAACAAAATAATTTTACAAAATTGAAACATAAACAACGATAAATAATTTTAAAATCTTTATCAAGTCAAAGGTATTATTTTTACTTCAAACTTATAAATTTCAGCTGTATAACAGCTATTGTGTTTCCTTCTTTAAAGATTTTATTTATTAAGTACACTTCGCACCAATTATAAATCATTAGAACAAAATTTAATTTCCTACTGTTTCAATTTATTGCTTCTGTACCTAAACAATCAATTAAATAAGCAAAGAGATTTACAAATACTTTTTTTGTGATTCCATCGTGAAATAATCTAAAAGGTTCTTTTATTTCTTTTCAATAATACTGCTTACTAAGTTTTTCTCCGTCCCTCAAGCCTCTGTTCTATCACAGCTTAATTGAATTTCAATTTCCTTACCTTTGTCGCCGCATTCTCAAATATTAATGTATTTTCAACTTGCAAATGTATTCTTTAGATCAAGCTTTTTCTAATGTAAATATAGGACACATAAAAAATGTAAATTTTAACTAGAAATACTGTGTTAATTTAAATCAAAGAGGGCTTTACTTATTACTGGCAGCTTTTTTCTAGTAATCTCGTTTAAAAATTAAATATCAAATTAGTTCCGTAATAAATGAATATGAATGAACATCATGTTTTTTAAATATCTTTTTGAAACGTTACATTAAACTTCAAAGAAATAATTTACAATAAATTATTATACACAACTAGGTAAATTAAGCACCATAATTATTACAATAATTCCTACCACATTCACATTTTTCACTCGCTGTACGTTATGCGATTTGAGTAACAGGCTATTCAGATTTTACTTGTACGGCCCAACTGGCTAACCTACAATCTACATGGTTTCACACATATTACCATTTGCCAAGCTTATTTCTGTGGCATAGAAACACGCAAATTTTATACTTATTCATACAGCTTATGAGTTACGCTAACAGAACATTGAATGTTCTAAAATACCATCATCATTTGTTTATAACCACTTAAGTCGGAGTTCACAGACCCACCAATAAGATATTAAATTGCGGACCACATATCTATGAGCAAAATTAATAACACAAAAAAACTAAATAATAAAATATATCCTGAGTTTTATTGGCAGTAATCTAGCTCAATGATCTCTTTATAAACCCCCCTTCATTGCAACAGCTAACTATTATGCATATACTTTCAAGTATCTTCATAAGGAATTTCAAGATAACCCGTGTTCGAAAGCAGACACGAAAAGTCAGTATTTTATTTTTTTCACAAAACATGATATAACATAGATATAACCATGACCAATTATTTTCTCGTTATGAATAACAAATTGCTATTTACTTTATTTATTCACACCATTATTTGTTCATAAATACACTCTCTTAAAGTCTTAGTAACATATACATAATAATTTAACTAATCTATATAATATCTATATATAAGTATATTTATTTTATAGTATGTACATTTGCTATTATTTATACAATATGCCAAGTAGTAAATGGAAAAAAAGAAATATTTTATGCCATAAACGAAGTCGACATAATCAATCATTGTATTGTTCTGATGAACGGCTATAATAACCACCGAACGAGTATATTATATGTTAAATATGAATTTGTATCGTCCCTAATACTTTGTGAGCTTTTGTTACAAAAGTACTCGGATTAACAAAGATCTAGCCAGACTGATATTATCTAAGGCCTGTGGCCTCCACATTTCTGACATCACGCATTTATATAGATATCTTCTTTATTCTTTGTCGGATAATCTTTAGGAGGTAGCTTGAAACTCTCTCTTATATACGAAAAGCGATGAAAGTTGTAAAAGTATTCCTTGCCGTCTGGAGAGTATTGTGGGTAAAGAGTATAAGCAGGCAAGTCAATGTCAAGGTCAGTGAGGGAGTCCGCGAGTGCATGCTTCGCGAACTCCTCTTGATATCGTCATGATTGTTCTCTATAAGCTCTTCTTTTTGTACATTTTTCTTTAAGAATATAGCACAACGCAATAGATATAAGTACTGCTATAGCGATCGCCATGCTTATGCTAATCCAGATTATCTCTTCGTTGATGCCGCTTGTAGATTTACCTGTGGGCAAAGATATTATTTAATTATTTTGTACTTATATCGGTTTTGTCATAAATACATTATAAGGTTTGCACTTTTTTTGCGTGATTTAGCGCTTTTTCGTAGCGTGGGATATTCTGCATATTATTAATGATAATATTATAATTTATTACAAAGAACACCAGTGAGATATTAGTAGGACAATCTTCCCTTGTAGAAAGATTATTCTGGCTATGCATAAAAAAGAATCAAAAAGATTCTAAGAACAATATACAAAAAAACACATAAATAAAAAAGGTAATTCTTTTTGTTCAATAAAACCAAAACACAATTCCATTGTTTACCTAACACATAAAAGCTTTTAAATGTATTTTTGGTTTTCATATTTCTCTTGTTCAATGATAATTGTAACAACCTTTCGTAAAAAAACAAAAAATGTTTCTTTTTTCGCGTTAGGAAAGGTGTTTCAAAATATCCGGTGCCAAATGGGAATTGACTTAGAAAAACGTACGCAGAAAAATGTTACGAATTTGTGAATTATTTCTTCGACTTTTAGCAGTATTTTACGTAACATTTACAGTTAGGTAAGAAATATTTTATGTTACCCATAATTTTCATTATCTTAATTTTTTTATCTTATTTAATAAATGTTAAAATATGTAAACAGGAATAAATTGTATAAATATTTAAATACATTAAGCAATGCACAAAATTTAAAGCTCGAGGCATGAGTCCAGCCATCTTCAGCTCATTTGAATTTACTTTGTTTATGTCTAATTAATTAATCCAGCTGAATCACCTATAACGATTGCTAAGTGTGAAAAATAAATATTGAAATAGTGTACTCGTAATATACCTACCGTACTATACCTACATGGATATTAAAAAAATGCGTCAACAAACAGATTTTATCTAGAAACGCAGATTTGTTTTTTAAATGTGAATACATTTATCAACTGTTTTATTATTTTTTTAATTCTCCGACAAAATAACTGAAATACATAATAATTATGTATTTCAGGTATTTTGTCGGAGAATTAAACAGATTAATAGAGTGAGATTATTAAGCTACTAAGTATTATGTACTATGATCCTTAGAAATATATTGGGGTTTGTTTACATTCATTCATACCTTCTTTATAACCGCTCGCGCAAACCTGTAGCACAGCCTGTAGGTAAATATACCTATTGGGCACGGATTTGACCACAAATGAAAAAAAAAAATACAACCCCAGTTATCCTAGTCACCGTTCTACCTTGATATATTATATCAAGGTAGAACTATCAAGGTAGCTACTAAGTATTATGTACTATGATCGGGGTTTGTTTACATTCATTCATACCTTCTTTATAACCGCTCGCGCAAACCTGTAGCACAGCCTGTAGGTAAATATACCTATTGGGCACGGATTTGATATACTATCACCGTTCTACCTTGATATATTATATCAAGGTAGAACGGTGACTAGGATAACTGTGGTTGTATTTTTTTTTTTATTTGTGGTCAGGCTGTGCTACAGGTTTGCGCGAGCGGTTAAAAGGACACACTGACTTTTTGTTTATAACGTTAGTGAAAGTGGGAAGTAATTGATGACATATTTTCAGTAAAAGCGAGCAAACCCAACGTGGCAATTATAAAGAAGGTATGAATGAATGTAAACAAACCCCAATATATTTCTAAGGATCATAGTACATAATACTTAGTAGCTTAATAATCTCACTCTACCCGTTTTATTTTATACCTAGTGTTTGAGTGATTTGCATATTTTAATTCTTATGTATCTTATAGATAAACTTAAGCTAAAAAACTAGAAAAACTTAACTGCAGCAAAATTATGTGAAATAGAATAAAAAGGTAGATAGAAACAGTTGGTTATTTACTGTCTGCAGTAATATCAAAATCGAAGTTATAGTTCTCAACCGGGTTTATTATTTTATGTTATTTAGCTCGTTGCTATGCGTCATGGATAACTTTATTATACTGCAGTAGTCTTAGACAATGAGAATAGACTATTTCGCGTTTAATAGTTCAAAGGCGAAACGATAAAACTAGTCAGTAATAGCTCGCCGCAATAAGAAGATAGCGTTTGAAGTGAGATCAGGCATTACGATAATTTATATTGTATCTAAATAAAGACTTTATTTTAATTTAAACTAGAGTTTATTTTATTGAAACAAATTCTACAGTACAAAAATATGTATAAAAAAATTAATGGCGACTGGTCTCGTAATTTCTAGTCTATTAGAAGACTCTAAACCACCAAAAGAACAATGAAATGTTTGGTGTTTCCATACGAATCTGGAGGATGATGAAATTGCCGGAGACAGCACTAAAAATTGCCTTAAAAAGTAAAAGCCTTGTGCCCGAATAAATGAGCAAAAGGCCGGGCAGATAGCAAGCAAAACTAATAGTCAGTAGGGCATAAAGTTTTTGTAATACAGCTGCTGTTCACAAAGAAACGTTTTCAAACTCATAAATCAGTAAGTATTCTGTAGATAACAAACCATTCATGGGCACTTACTTATTCTACTTTAATAAACCGTGCCCCCTCTTAAATAACAAGGCAGCGTCCGCAAATTTTCACGTAGTAACCGCACTTTCCGGCGATAGTATGCATTAGTTATAACATATTCAACACAAAGTTTTAAAACAAAGAACTTAGAAACAAAGCAAGCGCCGATCAAAGCGGAAAGGCTTGTCTTTTGTTGTGCCTAGACAACAGAAACTTCTCATAATATCAATAATGTCTACTATTTTAACGGTTAATATTATCCTATTACCGTCTTATTACAAAAAACTAAATAAAACTCAGTTTAAACCAGGTTCAGCTAGCACAGGCTTAATTTTTAAACTGCAGTCTAAATGTCACCTTATTACAAAACATAAATAAACCGTGGCTTTCATAAAATAGCAATTAGACCCTAGCTTAAATAAACAGTCACAGATTATCCAAAATATTGCTTGATCATTCATTACATCATTCGATTATAACGTTCCGTACTACTCGAGGGAAAGCTTATTGCTAAAAAATTGAAAGAAAGAAAGAAAGAAAGAAAGAAATTTATTCGCTATAGAACATGGTTACATCTTGATGTTAACATTTTCAATAGGAGTCCGACATATTCGCCCTTGACAGGCATGCGAATGTTATACTTAAAACTAAAAATTAATAACTAAAACTACTTTTAACAATAAAATGAATTAAGTAAAGAGAAGTTAAAACTTACAATTAAAATATTCGTCTAGGGTGTAAAAACATTTCTCAATTAACAATGACTTTAATTTTGTTTTAAATTGTGATAATGGTAACTCTCTTATCACCTGAGGAATATGGTTATAAATCTTTATTGACATTGCATGACTATTTCTGTAACGAAGACTACCTTTACACAACTCAACTTTTAACCTAGTAGGATCCCTTTTCTTAAATCTACTGTCATCGCTTACTTTACTAAATAAGTGTGCATTATTTTTGATAAACATACCAGATTCTATTATATATATTGATGTCAGTGTCATAATTTTAAGGTGCTTAAATATAGGCCTGCAGCTAGTTAAAGGGGAGACCCCAGTTATTGCCCTGATACACTTTTTTTGAGTTATGAAAGCCTTTTGTATGTGTGTAGAGTTGCCCCATAATAGTATGCCGTATCTCAGAAGTGAGCCTACATAACCATGGTATGCGCATAAGGCAGTCTCTTGATTTGCTGTTTTTCGTAATTGTCTTAGAGCATAGACAAATCTGTTTACTTTATTACATAAATTATTTATTTGTACTTTCCAATTACAGTTCTTATCAAGTTCTAATCCTAGAAATTTTACGTTATTTTCTTTTATAATTTCTTTACCCTTACAGATAATATTTATTTTTTGTGGAGTCTGTTTGTAGTTACAAAATTGTATGTATTTAGTTTTTTTAATATTAATTTTAAGAGAGTTAGTCTCTAACCAACCAATAACTTGCTCTATTGTGTTATTTACTTCGTCATTGTGATTAAAACCTTTTTTCTCTGGTATAATAACGGATACGTCATCTGCGAAAAGAACGCTCTTCTGGGTTATACATTTGGATAAATCATTAATATAAATAAGGAATAGAAGTGGCCCTAGGATACTTCCTTGGGGCACTCCCGTTATATTCTGCATTGTTAAGGACTTTGCTGCTGTAATCACGAGGGTATCATCTACGTGTAAAGTCTCTACGTACTGCTCTCTATTGGTCAGATATGTTTCTAGCCATTGTAAGCCAGGACCTCGAATACCGTACCGTTCGCATTTGTCTAGAAGTATTTTATGGTTTACTAGGTCAAATGCTTTGCTCATGTCTAGAAAGACAGCTGTAACGGGACATTTATTATCAATACTATCTGTTACTGATTTAATTAAAGAGTAAGTAGCCAGCGCAGTAGATTTCCCCTTTCGAAAACCGTTTTGTTCCTGATTTATTAAATTGTATTTTTCTAAGAAATTTATTAAGCGGTTGTACATAATTTTTTCATAAATTTTGGAAAATATAGATATTAATGTTATAGGTCTATAGTTACATAATTCTAGCCTACTCTTACTCTTGTAGAGGGGTTTTACAATAGAGAGTTTATACAATGGGCTAATACCGGTGATATAATTGAAGCGCAAGTTTTAAGTATGTCAGTTCGGATCTCATCAAAACCTACGGATTTGGTATTATTTAATGATGTAATAACTCGATTAACTTCAACTGCGGAACATGGTGTTAAATACAGACTAAAGTTATACCTTTCTGGTGGCCTATAAGTCTTTTTACTTTCTAAAACTTCCTCGGTTTTAGAGACATTAATGAAAAATTCATTAAAAGCATTAGAAATTTCATTCGGGTTTTTTAAAATTAAAAGATTATTATTTATTTGTTTTATTTGGTCTACATTTTTTGGTGAATCTGTTTTGCCCTTGATGATGTTCCAAGTTGCTTTATTCTTATTTTTTGCCTTTGTTAGAAAACTAAAGTTTGCATTTCTTTTAGAACTACGGACACATGCTTTTAGTATTTTGTTGTATTTTTGGTACTCTGACTTGATGCTATCGTTGTTCCTTAAATAACGTAGTCGCTTTAAATGTCTTTTGTAGCTACTAGAAACTTTTATGCCTTTTGTTATCCATTTAGGCGACGAATTATTAATGCAAAGTTTAGTTATCCTGAGTGGAAAACACAATTTGTAGAACATACTGAAATCATCATGAAATTTGTCAAAACATTCATTAGCGCGTGACTCTTGATATATATGAGACCAAGAAAGTTTATCAATACTGTCAACGAACTTATTTATATTGTCACTAGAGTAGTGTCTATTAATTTTATACCAATATTTTAAAACCACTTTTCTTTCTTTCACAGGAATGTTTAATATTTGACATGTTTCATGGTCGGATAAATATGTTTCATGAGTAAATGCATGCGAATTTTCGATATTACTAATAATATGATCTAAGCAAGCCCCTTGTCGGGTCGGACTATTTATATGAAAGAATAAACCGTAGTTACAGATGAATTCTTTCAGTTTAACTGAATCAACACTATCTTTCAATATATTAATGTTTAAATCCCCGGTAATAATGACACGTTTATTTCGTTTTAATAATTTATAGACAAGAGTTTCAAATTTTTGAAAAAATAAAAATGTATTTGCTTTTGGTATACGATAAATGCAAATGACTGTACAATTAAGAGAAGGAATCTCGGTCCCACAACATTCAAATACGTTTTTTATACAAAATTCTTTTAAATCTACGCTCTTGAAATGAAGAGATTTATGTAACAATATACAGACACCACCACGCTTCTCTGCCTTTCTTGAATACGAGCATACATAATTATAGTTTTTAAATTTAATATTTGGCTCATCACCAGCTCTTATAAATGTTTCAGAAAAGCAAAGAATGTCTATATTAATCTTCATCTCAGACAATTCACTTAAACATACTTCTATATTTTCGATTTTATTTAGCAACCCAGCTATGTTTTGGTGTAGGACTGTAGCACTACAATCAACGAAAAAGCTGCTTTGCTAAATTTACTGTAACCTCAGGAACGTTTTGTTTTTCGTTAGTTTCTAAATTTAATTTTCTTACAATAGGAAAATAATATGGAATTGTGCCTTTTTTATACTTTAATTGGAATGTTACATTTTCATCACAGAGACGACTATTTTCTGTGGTTTTTTTTTTAAATATAGAAATATGTTCTTTTTGACTACTTTTACTTACCAAAAACTGCTGCGTGTAGTAGTCACAATCAATCTTGTAATTTATTTTTTGACACATATTATACAAATCAAGTCTACTATTAACCCTGTGTGATAATCGTAAAAATTGCAAATTATTTGTGTTTAAACAAAGATTTTGTAGGTGATTGTTAAGTTTCCATTCGTTTAAATAATTGTTTTTCAATACACTTAGAACTAAAATTTTTATGTGTTGAAATTTAGTCAAAACCCTTATAATGTCCATAGATAGTTTTGTGGGATTGTCATCATTTTCACCGACACTTATTATTAAATAGTTTTTATTACAGTCTTCTATTTCAGAACATGAGTTAAGAATTTCTTGGGCATTGGCAAATGGCTTTATCATTGAGGAAACCTTATATTGTAGATATTGGGTATTTCTTCTAGAGAGAGTTAATTTACTGGCTAATCCGGAGCATTGTTGACTTCCTATGATGTATAATAAAGGTTTACTACTTTTTTCGAGTTTTGGTATATTTTTTTCCATATTTTCATTTATATTTACACCTGATGATAGGTCTTCACACTCTGGTTCTTTATGTGCTTTTAAAATACTGTCTACATTTTGAGTTGAATCTTCTATTTGCAATTTTAGATCTATCGAACTATCGTTCAGTAGGTCCGAGTTGTTTCTAATATTACATATATTATGAGCTCGTTTTCTCTTTTTCTTGGAACTGTTTGACTTCCTAGTATCTTTACATAATGTTTTCAAACTAGTTAAACTCATCTGTTGTTGACTAAGGTGTTTTTTTAGTTCATTGTTCTCTAGGCATAGTTTTTCAATTTCTGCATGGGCACTTTCTAGTTGACATTTCAACTCTTTTAATTCTTGAAGTACTTCGTAGTTTTTGCTTGGTGTTTCAATTGTTGATAAGTCCGGTAGACTTCTTGCCAGATAATCTGATTGGGTAGATGTAAAGGACTCGTCTTGTAACTCATCACTATGTCTTCTATTTTTATTACGTACTGACATGTTGACATATTTACTGTGATTATTATCGTTATCAGAATCCATAATCTCTGAAAGAAACAACTACAAAAAGCGAAACTTTAAACAGGCCGGGCTTGATCCACAATCAACTGCGCGTCAGTCCAGTACACTACTAGTCTCGCCAAGGGTATAATACTAATTTAGTTCAAATTGGTGATCATAAGGTTCCCGGATCGAGACTAGTTCAAGTTTTTAAACAATATTTTATTTTTATTTTTGTATTTTTTCTTGAAATAATTGTGAATTCTTATTTACTTCTAGTTGCGCTTGATTAGTAAATTATAATTTTACGTAATTTATATTAGCGACATCTATTAAGTTTTGATCCTCGTTTGCAGTAGATCGATGTAGGGTTGATACTTGAGGAAGTAGTGTTCTAAAGTTTATGTAGATGGCGTTGTAATTTTTGAATAAAAAACGAACTTTTTGTTATTATTTTTTTAAATATATGTACGTTTTTATATTACTTGCACTAATCACTTTTAAACACTTAGATTAAATCACTGTTTACTAGTTTTCACAATATCGTCACTTAGTTATTTGAGTTTTTGTTAAAATTGATCTTGGAAACTTTACTTAAAGGATTTGGTTTTTTCTTTAGTTACACAATCAAATGTCTGGATAACACTTTCACATGTGAGTTATATGTTTGTCATCACTTAAATACACTTTGAGTTGTTTAAAGACTGTACAAAATTAATTTTAGAAAATATTTGTTAGGAGCTCGTACGAGTTACTGTTTACAGAAGCAGCGCCACCTGGCGAACTCCACACATTGGTGAATTTAATTACATATCAGCAATGAAATGATAATAATTTATATATTTAGTATAAATATATAACATTGGTTATTAATGATTACCATTTATTATTCTAGGGCCCTGAAATAATAAGCATTTTCATAACTCGCAATGTTAAATATAAGACGTAGAACGGAACAAAATAAAGTAGGTATTATCATCATTAGGTACCTATTCGGGCATCATTTGAAATACGAGTAAGATGTCAACAATATGAAAATAGTTTGTATGTGGTATGGTAATCGTTGTAGGTAAAACAAAAATACGTTTTAAGTAGTTTAAAGTTTGCTCTTTTCTCAACCGACTAAGTAGGTTTGCCAAGGTCAGCTTTGTAATGCGCAAACCTTGAATTTCAGGGGACAAAGTACATCCCCGAGGGTCGTGTGATATTATCTACCAATAACTCCAAAATATTTTTAGTACTTAATACGTTTTGTAAATCTATATTTTTTTCTAAAATCTTTTGATAATTCTATAAAAGGATCAACACGAACAAGCTGACTACTGGGTCGTCGTCTTTCTAAAAGTTCAATATCTGCAATATAGATTAATTGTACCATGTCGATATCCATTTTGAAACAAGTCAACAATATTATAATATTAACACATTACCAATAGCAACGCTAACCTCAAAACAACAACTTTGACAGAACTGTATGTATTTAGACCATGGTCTATAGTTTAAACTAGGGGTCGAGTAGGTTTATCTGTAAACCTGACATTACGCCATGGTTTAGTGTTAAAACTGATTTTGTAATAACAAATTTCAAAAACAGTGGTTTTGTGACGTAATAAACCGTGTTTTATAGTTAGACCGTATTTTGTAATAAGGCCGTTAAAATAACTACCTTGTATCAAAAAGAATGTATACTGTAACGAATACAATACGGATGAGATGAGGTGGTAATACCGGTATTCTTACTCCGCCACCACACGGAAAATCATAGAAGCCATTTTTTTAAGGGAAATCACCAAATTTACTCTCCTGTGTATATTTTTTTTCGCTCATAGACATAGGCTTTAAATATAAAAAGAATTGTTGGCATCCTGATTACGAAGGATAATGAGTAACAAAAGATATTGATAATGTTTTCGAATATTATATTTCTATATCAAACTATATATATTGTAAAAACCATCCCAACTGATAAAAAATCATCTACGCTCGAGTCATGGTTGCAATTCCACAAAAAGTTCATGATAGGCGCACAAACTAGTAGAGTAGGTCTAGGAAACACGGAAAGTCAATCGGACAAAGAAATTATAAAATCTTTCTTAAACCAAGATGAGAATGACAGCTACAGAGTGCACGCAATGAACCTAGAAATGCAAAATGAACGGGTTACTCTAGGGGACTACTGTATACCTTTAGCCTTGAAGTGGCGCACTTTGCTTTACGACTGGTCACCAGCATTACTTAAATTCTACCTCAACGCCTTCCAATTGACTCTCCCCGATCAAAGCAATCTTGTAAGATGGGGAAAAGCCACAGACAAAAAATGCACAGAATGTGGCAAAGAAATTGGTACGGCAAGACACTTATTGGTAGGCTGCAAAGTGCTTTTGGATAGGGGTCATTACTCGCAACGTCACGACAAAGTATTAGGAATTATACGCGAGGCAGTGAGTCTGTCGATTGCCAGAGCTAGAAAAGGACTGACTACGAATGAAAGACAAAACATCCAATTTGTTAAGGAAGGCACTACTAAAAAGACCACCTACAAGCCTTTTTCGGTCCTGAGTCCGGCAGACGATTGGACTCTACTGGTTGACACGTATGAACACACTACAAAATCCCGGAGGATATCTGCGTGTCGCCGTTGAGACCAGACATATTCCTCTACTCAAAATTGAAAAAGCGTGTAGTACTTATTGAGCTCACGGTACCGTGGGAAACTAACATCCCTAAAGACCACGCAATTAAGACAAATAAATACTTTGACTTGACAAATGAGATAACCAGAAATGGCTATAGGGTTACTCTGTATGCCGTGGAAATAGGTGCGAGGGGTACACCAGCTAAATCCCTCTACAATCTATTAAAAGAACTAGGACTGCCGAGAACTTCAGTAAGCTCTCTACTATCACGAATGTCCAAAACGGCATTGTTAGGTTCCTACCAAATTTGGATAGGTAGAGGACGGAACATGGCAGACAGTGAAGGTGACCGCTAACGCGTTGTAAGGGGGCCTCCTTAAACCTACATCTGGGTCGTAAGTCCCAGACGCTGTTACGCCAGTGTTCCGTCCTCTATCACGCGATGGACCCGGCACCCGCACGGAGAATCCATGGAATGCTAAGATTAGGTCTTATAACATATATAATAACCACCGAGCTTAGATTTTAAAATGAATATTGGTTAAAATAGCTCAGCCAAGATTAACAACAGGAAAGGGCTGAAATCTGACAACTGACCCTTATAAATGATACCACTTTGTTAATATAATCATGTTGCTGTGAATTGTAAAGCGAGGACCGAAGCTATATATTGTTAAACTAACTGAGCGCGTAGGTTCGTTTATGTGGTGAATAGTATCGACAAACCTTGCTTTGTTCACAAGTGAAGTAAAAAGGATTTAACTGATCGATATGTATTTAAATAACACCGTAGAAAAAATGCAACTGTAAGTTATTCGAACTTTCATTACGTTTCTTAAATTTAATACAATTAAATAAAAAAAGTTTATGTAAATTATCATCAATGTAAAGACATTTTTAACATTTATTTTTTTAATTAATAATTTAAGTATTTATTTAAAACCTATCAAGTTATAAGACATTTTGTATTGGTATGCAACAAATTAAGATATCAAATGTGTTGAAAGTTAGTAATATCACCTATCATATGAATGAATTACGTAGGTTGTTCCTAGAGGATTAAAAAAAAACATAAAAGAATAATAATAGAAATTAAATTAAATAGAAGTAGCTTAAGTTACTCCTTTCAACGTCAACTATATTCCCGTAAAAACCTCGCAAAATGAGACACATATTGATTAAATTTGCATGGTTTATATTTTCTTAGCAGAGCACTAAGCCTTTTTCGATAAGTAAATTATCCTATGTTACGTGGAGTAAGGTGGGTGCGCTCTTTATTAGAAACTCGCTCGCTACATTATTAAAACAAATAGACTTTGTGGTACAGTAAGTGCTCGTATTTGAATATTAAAAGGATTTTATTTTATTCTTCGACAAGTAAGTCGAACACTATTTATTCACAGGGTTTATTAATATTCGTTTCCATAAAACAATTACATATTGTACAATTATAATACAGTAGAATCAATAAATGGAACAGTAAATTAAATATTTTAACACGTAAAAATTTAAAAATAATAATATACTCAAACTAAGTATAAAATAATAACTAACTCAAGTCAGAGAAATTATTTTGAAAGACTTCTTGACAACGCGTTTTGGTTTAGAGTGAAAATGTCTGGTATGGGACATGGGACATAAAAAGTTGTGAGCTTTTTAATAGTTTTATTCCGTATAATGACGGAGTAAGAATACAATATTTCACCACCCCATCTCATCCCACGGGTGTCGTAAAAACCGACTATGTAAGGGAAATCTATCATCTTAACGAAATAAAAATAAGGAATACTTAAAATTAAACCCTGTACCTACGTACGCTTTGCTTCCGTAAAATACATTGCAGAACAGAGAGAATGGTAAATGTATTGCACCCCTCCCTCTTTATTATAGAGTCCTTAGTAATGTCCTTGACCCTACCATAATATGAAGTAGTACGGTCAGCTGCAAAGATATCTAACCCCCTTTAAGAATATAACAGCGCGCTAAAGGGGTTAGATTTCTTTGCAGCTGACTGTACATCAAAAAGTTTATATGCGACAATGTGCTTAAATGACTATTAGTTAAAAACAAGGATAACGAAAAATAATAAAGTTAAAAAGAGTTAGAAGCGCTTTTATAACAATGGAGATAAGTCTTATATAAGCTGGAATATAAAATAAATTCTTATTCAGCTTAATTACAAAGTGTTAAGTATCATTTTTGTTTACAGTCAACCCTTTTTAGTCTCTACAGTTAATACACAAATCTGAACTGTTTGCGGTCATCGGAACCTAAACACACATTGTGGGATGTTATTTCCTACAATGTAAATACTCATTTATTTATTTAACTTGAGTACAGTCTTTTAGGACTTAAGAGGACTTGAGAAGACCGCTTTTCCCACAAAATATAATATAATAGAATTTATGGTATACTTTAGGATTTACTCAATGTTAATTGCTCGATACAGTTGCTAGCCGCTATGGTACATGGGCCGGCTGATAAGTTATTTAGCTAACATAGAAAGAAAAGACTTAGGAAGCTAATATTTTTCCAGTATTTAAAATAGTTCTCTGCAACTGTAATACACTTATTACATTTGTTAACAACAGATATTAAACCGTCAAAAAAATATTTCTTGGATTGGTCGTCGAAAATGGCCATCCACAGCGCCCTTCATTTCCTCATTGGTCAAAAATCTCTCCCCTTTAGGCTTTACTTCAAGTTTGTTAATGAGAAATAGTCACAGGGGGCTAAATCTGGACTATAAGGTAGATGGTTTAGTTCTGTGAAGATGTTTTTGTTATAAACCGACCTCGCATAGAAAGCTCTTTGGACCGCAGCATTTTCGTGCAAAATTCAAACTCCTTTACCAAGTTTGCCCCTTCATTTTTCTTTTATTGCTTCTTGCAGTTGGTCAAGTAAATTGGCTTAGTAAGCGGCATTTATCGTTGTATTTTTTTGGTCGTAAATTATAAAAATAATCCCTTCCACATCCCAAAAAATTGGTTCCATAAGGTGCCTGCTGACGTCCAAACCTTAAACTTGCGCGATGGCTTCTCCCCTTTATATTTCCATTGCACTGACTCCTGTATGTTTTCTGGGTCCCATTGGCAAATTCAGGTTACATTGCTAATTACTAATCAGGAGATAGTTTTTCTTCTTTGTCTATTACTGGGTCCAAAAATGCCTCACAACATTCGACTCGTCGTTGTTTGACAAAGGACGTCAGAATTCTGGGTACACATTGGGCGCTCACCTTTGACATCCCTAAATAATGGTAATACTTCTTCTAAATCTTAAAATAATTACGTGAACACGTTCCTTACTTATTCTACCATCTCTAGTGATTGCCAACTGCTTAAGACTCCGATCTTAGAGTATTATTTTTTTCATTAAATCAAATCTGTCGTCAGTGACTCCAGAAACCGGCCGTCCGCTACGGAGGTTGCCTTCGAGGCTCATACGGCCATGTTTAAATTGTTCAGACCAAAATTTTCTTATAAAATAGGAAGAACATAAATCATCAAACACATTAAACCTCCGCTGTTTGATTTGAAACGGCGTATTACCCTCTTTAGTTAGGCATTTATACACAACACGGTGCTCAAGTTTTAGGATTTCAATATTTTCATCCGACATGTTTACTGTGTTGGTATACTATTCGTAACGAAAACAATTAATACGAATGAATGCTATTTATTTTAAATAATGAATACATAAGTAATACAATGACATAGTGACCAATATCATTTTTGTAACTTTATTTAACAAAGTAGATAACTTATCAGCCACCCCTCGTATTAGACATAAAAGTTTGCATTGTTCTTGTGTTGTTGTGAAGTGTTATATATGAACAATATAATAAGAATTTACAAAGAAAAGAATAAGTATTTTAATCCATTGTACAACTTGTTCAGTATGGGACCAGATAGCAATATAATATGAACACAACCGTTCAATCAATCAATGAAACTTTCAGTTTCAGAATAACAGTAAAGTTTAATAGCTTTCATACAAATTATAAACAGAATGTACAAGAAAATAAACCACAAAATTAAACTAACAGATGTTAAAATACAACATTCACAACTCCAAAACTTGCATACAATTCGTTTCTGAACGAGAAAAGCAACAATATTGTCTAAACTAGAACTACTCTCTAACTTTGCACCATTATAAAATCATTATGAGGAGGTTTTGTCATGGCTTGCTAGTACAGTACAAGCTGAACTTTGACATGCTATGCAAAATTATACGGATTCAGAAACAATTGACATCATAATTCGACGACCTCTGTGGCGTAGTGGTTATTTAACATGACTGCTACGCAGAGGTCTCGGGTTCGATTCCCGCTCAATTCAAATCTTTGTGTGCATGAACATGATTGTTTGCATTGGTATGGGTGTTTTCTATGTATAATATAAAACATTACATGTATTATATTATTCATAGAACATCATATTTATGTATTTACAAAAAAAAAGTATTTAAGTATGTTTATCCGTTGTCTAGTGCCCATAGTACAAGCTCTGCTTAGTTTGGGACTAGATGGCGTTGTGTGTTATTCCACAATAGCTATATACTACGCGCGTTATCATCTGAGTCTTAGGGCCATGCCATTTCTCTATATTTATCTCGCTTGCACTTAGGGTGTCTTCTATTCTTATATACATATATCCTCTAGACACCTCGAGTGCTATAAATAGTATTAAATACATCTTGCTGTAAAGGCCTAACGTTTCAAAATTTTGTGCTTCAAGTACGACCGGTCAACCTTTTTATAGCATCAATTCCCGAGTGTTTGTATTTTCCCTCTAAATAAGTTTTGGTCATGTGAATTCTTTTAACCAATTAAAATAAAGCAATGGCGATAGTTTGTCCTTGGATTTCAAAAGAAATTTCATTTCGAGCGGCAGCCATTCATGTGACGCGCGCTCCCGAGTTTACAACAATGGAGGCACGTGGTCGACGAGGTAAGTAAAATTTGATTTATCTTTGATAATTTTTCTTGTTTTAGTTTAGTTTTTGCATAGAAATGTTGGTTGATAAACATTCTATGGAATTCATTTAATTCTGGGGTGGAATACAAAATAATTAAGGAATTATACAGTCGTAAATTATTTAAACCTATAAATAGTCGTTTCGGTCGAACTTCATAATTTAGGTACATGGAATTGATCGTATTTATAGTACTGTCAGCGTTAATACAAATAGTAGGTATTTATTAATTTCAGCGTTACAAGTCACCGAAATCGCAGATATTTTAAATAACTCCGAGTTTGAAGACTCGGGTGACTATGAAGATTTTGTTGGGCGTTTAATAACTACCAATGATAGGAGTGGCGCAGCTCAATCATCGGAAGATGAAGACTCGAGTGACAGCGATGATGATACCAACTCGCCAGAGGTTCGAGCTGGTTCTAGTGGCGTAGGCAGGACTACAGCTGGTCGTCGAGGTCGGAGTTAGGAGAGTTTAAAATGGAGTTTTCTGAGTTATTGATTCTTAAAAAATGTATACAACTTTGAGACCTGATTCTGGTGGTGAAGAAGAAGAGGAGCAGTGTCGAAAACGTGGCAGATAATTTGCACAACTTTTACTTCCCATGGCTAAATGCTAGCACCATTAGTTTTTAAGCATATATTTATTAATTTGTGTCCTTTAATTAAATTTATGTGAACAAATTAAACTATTTGTTTGATTTTTACAACTAACTTCCTTTGGCCGTAACGACCGGAAGTCCTATTTATAGAACGAAAGATACCTAAACACAAATATGTTCGATATCTTTGTTAAAAAATACTAAAAAACATTTGTTTTAGTGAAAATTCTGAAAATCCTTAGTTTATATTTTATTTAGCTTGAAAGGTCTCGGTCTTTGCAGCAATAATAATTTGATGCTTTATTTAGTACATTCGGACGTAGTCGCAAGTGATTTTAAAAGAGACTTCGGTGTCTAGAGGATATATCTTCTATCTCTTTTGACTTTTATGACCTGACGACTCAGATGATAAGGCGCGTGCCATAGTATGAAAATGTTTAATCTTGACTATATTTGGATCTGTCAATGATACAATTAGGGATTAATAGCAATTAGGGATAATAATTATTAACTTAACGTTTAAAAAAAAAAGAACTGCTAATGATAGGCAAAAGTTCCCGTGTAAAACTGAACCCTGTGACTGACAGTTTTCAATTTATAATTTGATTCATAATGTGTCATCGTAAAATTACTTTCCACAACTTTAGAAAACTAAATATTTAACATAACTTGAATATATAAAATAGCATTTCATAAACAAATACCTAGTCTATTGTGCCTCAAGTTCACAAGCGCATGTCGATATTAAGTGACTCTAAAAGCCGTGCATTACTTTTGTTAACATAGTGAAAAGTTAACACACTTTACGATAACTTAGAAACTTTTTAGAGAACTGACAAAAAGATAAGTGTAACGTTTTTGATTTTGAAAATTTAAACTTTGCATTGTTTTTGTACTGGTTCAAACATTTTGGGACAATGATTGATTTCTACTTTTATTCTTTAATAAAAAACGAATTTAATAAAAAAGAATAATTCAGTCATTGCAAATATATAATTAGAAACTCCTTGATCAGCTTGAAAACCCCTCAACGCCTGGGTAGCTACTAGCTACGCAATGGTTATTAAAAGAACATAATATTATTTATAAATCACACCAAGGTTGAATATAACTGGAAAAACAAGAAAACAATAACATTTTACGATAAAATTTGTTATACTATATTAAAAATGTATGCGTAGGAGTTAACGTAGGTACGCATTAATTTTAAATTTCTGATATATACATGAATTTTACTCATTAATCGCCCTAAAGCTATATACTAAATCAAAGCAAAGTTGTTGAAATTGCTCATATAATGAAAAGCCTATAGTTTTTTGCCTTCCTTGTTTTGAGTACCTACACTAATGACGTCCGTCCTTAATGATCATCAATCTCACTTTTCTTGTTTTCTGTTCTTGTTCGCATCCTCGCTTAATTTTCGTTACAAACCGGCTGCATAAATATGGATTTTTTTTTTAATTGCTTGAAAGCGCATAATCATTTAACAAAGGAGTAATAATTCTTTAAAAATCATGTAGGGGAATAAATATTTCGATACCGGAAATATGAATTAATGTAAAGGACAAAATCAAGGTTTTCAGGAGAGCCAAAATAAGATTTCCTTCTCACAAATCTGATTGTAATTTTTGAACTATGGGTTGTACTTAAAAAGTGTCTAGGACAAAGTTTCTTAGATTTTTGTATTCTTTACAGCTAAAATAACAATAAACCAATAAAACCTATAGTTTAAAAGATAGCATGTCCTTTACAGTAAATAACATTGAATAAGGGTGACATACGTTAACAAAATTTTAGATGAACAATGAAGAGCATTGATGTAAGGGACATAAAAGAAATAAGTACAATGGCGACTATTAATGTAAAGGACGTTAAAGATATTCGTATAATGAAAATCATTGATGTAAGAGACATAAAGAAATAAAATATTTAGAGTTTTTAAAGTAATGGTATCTTAACGGTTACTTTAATACTTAATAAATTTACAAAATCATATTTTATACTATATTTATGCACTACTACTATGCCTTTGTCATAGTTGAAATATTATTAATGGCAGGCCAAATCCTTTTTTACACTACGTTTGAAGGATCCCATATCATACGATGAGGGAAACACATGAACTGGTGGTTTGTTCCCCAACTCAATTGTTTGGCATAGAAAACCGAACCTTTTGTTGCAAGATGATATCTGACAGATAGTCTGAATATGACATCGTCGACCAGCACAAACGGTTTTGTAATGAAAAGTGGAGGAAGGGACAAAATCAAATAACTCTTTTGAGCACTCTCTGTAGCACATGCGTTAGAACACACTAAGAAATGCGACATCCCTGTTAAGCTGTGACTCCGCGTGATCGGTGATCTGGTCGTTATCGATTATGTGATATGCATGTCGCTGCCGTCAGTATAGGGCTTCCGTAAAATACTTGTCAGAGCCATCCCGAAGTTGTGAGCCTGCGATTTGAAAAGCAGGATAGATACCGCTGCTCTGGAGAAGTAGCGATGCTCCTTGTTCTTGATGTCAGGTTTACGAGTATAAATCGTGTCGAAGGTTCATCGCTGAGATGTTCAAATAATCTTGCATTTATCGCTATTAAACTTATGGCAAAAAGGGAGTCTTTTGGTGCTAAACGCGCAAATCTGAGTGTACTTGGCGTTGCACTTAACCAAATTGTAGGAGTGTCATTAAGCTTATCTTTAGTAATGCTCTTCTAAGATAAAAGAAGATATAGAAACTGCGCCGAGACTCAGCAAACCATACGTAAGCATATTGGACAGAGTGGCACAACCCGCCCTGTGAATTAGCCAACGCAATCAGGGCAGCCTCACCTTTCTAGAGTTAGTCAATTCGATAGTACAAAGCGAAAGTATTGGGTATCATCGTCGCTTTGCTCGCAGATACGGTTTTCCGTCAAGGGAACGGCAAATGGGGAGGGAGAGCAATCACTTATCTCTCTCAGCCCGCAGATCTAAGCGTAATAGGATGGCGGTAAAAGACGAGCTCCAGCAGCTGTGAGGTGCCTGCGGGTGGCAAACTTTGGCCAGATAAACTAATGGCGCAAAGTCTTTGCAGGCCAAACAGGACGGCGTAATTTACCACGTACGCCACTTTAAGGAGGAAGCGCATGGCTATGCTCCATTATTTTGGGTCCCGCAGACGCGGACCATCACCCGCAGTGAAGGTTTGAGTAAAACCAGCCTTCTCGCGCGTCCTGGTTATTTATGAGTGAGAGAGGTACATCATAGGTTTTTGTCGGCTTCTGATAAGGTAGATAACTAAAAATACTTTTATGACCTCTGGGACCATTGATTTTGTTAAAATTATTGTACTTGAGAACTATAATTGGTAGCTTTTTCTTAGAAAAAAAACATAATAAACATGACACAACCTTCGCAAAGCTCTTGCCTTTTCCTTTACCCTTTACTGTGCTTCTTCTTTCAGTTTGTTTCTCTATGCAAAGGTCCATTTTGCGACTTTTGTCACCCCCTAACATCGTATATTATGTTATTTTGCCAAATAAAGAGTTCTTTAATCTTTCTTTCAAGAATAGCATAATTGCTAGCTACTGGCATGTGTAATTGTTTGCATTTTCGCAGAATGTTTAAAAAAGTTATAAATATTACGATGAAAATATGAGGCAAATTTTAATGTACGGGACATGTATTTTATACCTTCTTACGAAACACTAATGTAAAGGACAATACTTCAAACATCTCAAATGATGCATTAACGTATGTGACCTGTTGTAAAATATTTTCAATTTTTATTTAATGTAAGTGCCAAATACTATTAGCAAAGAGACTTACGTTAGTTTTTATAAAAAAAAACATTGAACGTGTCATATACAGCAAGTTTTTTAAAAAGATTTGTCTGTGCCTAAAGAAAAATATGTACTGTAAAGGACATTTTTTTGGAGATATTAAGATTTTAAATACACCAATCGATAGAGCAGGAAATTCTGAATTCAACGATATATATAACTCATTTTCGGCAAAATGTCCTTTACTCATATTTCCGGTATCGATTTATTGAAATTGAACTTATCTCCAAAGTATTATTAAAGTAGTATTATTTTTCAATGTAAGAAAATAACACAGACATTTGAAACCGACAGGACATGTCCGTGGTTTCCGAGATTAATATACCTATGTTTTAACGTAGACGAAGCAAACATATTCGTAAGAATCGTACATAACGCTCAGTAGTGCCTATGCCCATGATAACAAGGTGTGACTTTACGTATGTAGGTAAAACCAACACTTATATATGACAAAAGAGAAAGTATCTACTAAAGAGCTAAACAAAGCTTGAGCTTAGTTTTAGTACCGTGCCTTCAGGCAATAGTGAACCTTTATAGCGTCATACATTTCAGTACTCTATACAATTACTTGATATGGTTACGGTTTTATGTTGCGGTAGGGAGCAATCTAAAGCCACGAGGGTTGCGTTTATTGAACGTACAGTGTATTGAGTTAAGATAACTGTGAAACATTATTGAACCATGCTTTCGGTAATGGCGTAGGCTTCCACCATCTGATGTTATAGTGGGTTTTAATTAATTAACTTTTATTGTAATTAGTTTGTGCATAAGGTTGTTTTATTTTGTTTCTGGGGAAATTTAACAGACATTATTTTCAGGAAGATGGCACAAATAAAGCTCGTACTACTTAACAGTTGCATGCTGCGGTCGCTGCGCCACTTAAGCAATTAATCATACTAATATTCATAAGTACAGTTTTAATTACCCTATTCCTGTAATAAATTATTATTTATTTTTAAAACCCTTTTTTAGGATAAAAACAAAACCGATATAAAATCAGAACTTTAAGGTAGGTCCTTATTTAATATTCATTAAAACAAAAAGGTTTCATAGAACGTAAAACTCCATATTTGTTCGGTATATAAAATATAAAAGGCTTAAAGTATTAAAACATTCATGAAGGAAAAGTTTGTTTTATTACTCGCCTCTTACAAGTGGGCAAGTTTTATCTAGTGTAAGAATTAATTACGGTGATGGAACTAAAAGGAGGTTTGCTTAACAACTCTAGCTACGAAGGTAAACTTGACCATGTTCTGTATATACACTGCTAGTGCAGGTACTAGTGCAGGTACTAGTGCAGGTACTAGTGCAGGTACTAGTGCAGGTACTAGTGCAGGTACTAGTGCAGGTACTAGTGCAGGTACTAGTGCAGGTACTAGTGCAGGTACTAGTGCAGGTACTAGTGCAGGTACTAGTGCAGGTACTAGTGTAGGTACTAGTGCAGGTACTAGTGCAGGTACTAGTGCAGGTACTAGTGCAGGTACTAGTGCAGGTACTAGTACAGGTACTAGCAGTGTATATACAAAACATTTTTATGAAGTGCTTGACGTAGAATGATTTTTTTTAATCTCTTTTATTTAAAAGCCATACATCGTCGTATAGATTATAAGTCGGCTAACGTAGAATGATGTTGATGGTTGTTTTATACTTTTTAATCAAGATTACATTAAAATACCTAAGAGAAGCTCACAATCTTTTCGAATCGATCGATCGAATCTTATCTGTCTATGTAAAGATAATATTCACAGATAGTCCCTTAGTCGGTTTCTACGACACCCATGGAATGAGATGGGGTGGTGACATATTGTATTCTTAGTCCGTTACCACACGGATAATCTTTTACTAAATCTTTCACTTAATTAAAAAAAATATTTAATACAATTAAATTATCAGTACTTGCCTCCCTTTTTGTTGGAGTACCCTCCCATCTTGCCGGCGACGCGGGCCGAGGCGCTGCCCGCTATTAGCAGCACGACCGCGCCCGAGCCCACCGCGTGACCTGTCAATACAAAAAGTAATTAAAAGCTGTTATATTATGTGATAAACGGTCACAAAATAATCATATCTTTGTTAAATCAACATGTCGCGCAAGGTTGAGATACATATTTAGAAAAGGTCTATGTCCACCAGTTCCATTGGCTGACGGATGAATGAAACAAAAACAATCATTGCTTAGTTCACAATCATAAAAATTGCTTGTTTCATTTAAATATAACTACATATCACAAAATCTAAACAGGATAATGTTCTTTGAACGAAGTTAAATGATTCTTTTAAGCGCTTTTTTTATTGAAAAGGTGTAATATTTTTCTAAATGGCATTTTTGTATTTTTAAAATACTTAAGTAAAACATATAATTTTCAACCATTTAAAAAACTAGCACGTAGTGAACTGAAAGTGATCCTGTCACTTAAAATATATCAGGATTATACAAGTCTGTAGTGTTCATACAACAATGAATAATGTACTTATATTATCATAATAGGTTTGTAAAACTTACGTATCATGACTGCCATTATGTGTTGATGAGCTTAAGAAAATATCCCTATATACATTGGTGAAGGTAGAGCTTCTTATTTACATCTGACGGCACCTGAAACCAAAAGACAAAATGTTTTGTAGCACTTTACATTTTTTTTATCATCATCATCATAACAGATTAATGTCCCACTGCAGGGACGGGGCTCCTCCCGTGACAGAGGGATACTTGGCCTACTAATACCACGCTGGCCAGACGGATTGGTATAGGGCTTAATTCCAAGTTTTCCTTCTTTTTATTTCGTAAAGATAACATTCACGGATAGTCCCTTAGTCGGTTTTTACGACACCAATGGAATGAGATGGTGTGGTGATATATTGTATTCTTCCTCCGTCACCACACGGAGTTTTTTATCATAACAGTAACTTAATGTCCCACCTGATGGGATTGGTTTCCTTTTTTGTTTAAGTGGTTTCAGTTTGGATGTAGTGCACAAGCACTTCAATACTACGCTTCTTTTCTTCTGATCCTTTATTGGTGGATACACCGTTAATATACTTATGCCCGGTTTCTGAGTCTCACTTTTCTGTAGTTTATCTATTCGATAACGCTATTGGTTCGATAACTGTCAAAAATGCGTTTCCGAACCACCCAAACAAGATAAACTAGGTTTAAACTTAGTTTAACTTAGCTGGCCAATTATCACCATTTATCGGTTCCATAACTATAATTGACGTTAAAATTGTCAAAGCGTGTTATTTTATTTCAAGATTGTTGTGATTTTCTTGTTTGTTTGGTGTTGGAGTTTATTATTTTTTCAAAGTTGATATTAAGTGCAATGTATTCAACCAGTTCATCGGAATCTGATATTGAAACGCTAGAATTTATTGCTAACATAGGAAAAATCCTTTTGAAATGTTTACGGATGAAGGGTTCAAGTTAATGTATAGATTTGGGGTACTCGCCACTTGTTCATTTTCCAAACAGATTTTATTGTCTTGTGTACCTAATACATATAAATGAAAAAGATTAAATAATTTGTACGTTAGTTAATTACGAGTATATTATGTCCAATATATTTGTTTCTTTCATTAGTAATTATACATGTAGGTATAGAGAACACTATCCAGAAGTAAATAAAATAAAAGCTCAGAATGCATTCAATAAATGTTATTGGATTTGATTTAATTTTGTTTTACTTATCTCAATTCCTGTAACATAACATTGCAGCTGCATTAAATATTTAAATAAACAGTTTTATATTGATACTATAAAAATCATTCAACTTACTATTACTATTATACTGAAAATAGGTATAAAATGGAAAACATGTCAATTTAACTTATTTAAGTCATAATGACTGTATGTAATGTACTGATGAATCAAACGCATTATTCATAGGTTTAAATTGTTGAGTTAACAACAAAGTCTTTGGCTACCTCGATAAAAAGCATCATCTCTGTTTCAGTAAAGTTTTTACAACGTTTTATTGATGATTCCATAATTTCCGACACTTGATTTATTAAAAGAATAAGATTAGTTTGCACTGCAGTAGGTATATATTGGGCATTCAAAAACAGTTTAACACGACTCCTCGCTCACTACGTTCGCGGTCTCGTTAAACTGTTTTTGAATGCCCAATTTGTAATATAAAATTAGAACGGATTGTCTCATGTCTCACCACAAAATTCAAATTTTAATTTAAATCAGTAATTTAAAGTTCAGAACAGATTGTCTCATGTCTCTCCACGTACTTAGATATTAGGAAAATCCCTTTCCGTGTCCAGATTGGCTCGAGGACACCTGAACTATAAGATACTGCATTTAACTTAATTTTAGAACAGATTGTCTCATGTCTCACCACAAAATTCAAATTTAAATCAGTAATTTAAAGTTCAGAACAGATTGTCTCATGTCTCTCCACGTACTCAGGTATTAGAAAAATCCCTTTCCGTGTCCAGATTGGCTCGAGGACACCTGAACTATAAGATACTGCATTTAACTTAATTTAGAACAGATTGTCTCATGTCTCACCACAAAATTCAAATTTAAATCAGTAATTTAAAGTTCAGAATAGATTGTCTCATGTCTCTCCACGTACTTAGGTATTAGGAAAATCCCTTTCCGTGTCCAGATTGGCTCGAGGACACTTGAACTATAAGATACTGCATTTAACTTAATTTAGAACAGATTGTCTCATGTCTCACCACAAAATTCAAATTTAAATTTAAATCAGTAATTTAAAGTTCAGAACAGATTGTCTCATGTCTCTCCACGTACTTAGGTATTAGGAAAATCCCTTTCCGTGTCCAGATTGGCTCGAGGACACCTGAACTATAAGATACTGCATTTAACTTAATTTTAGAACAGATTGTCTCATGTCTCTCTACAAAATTCCAAATTCAAATTTTAATTTTAATCAGTATTGTAGCTTTGTATTATACTATAGCAAAATAAAGTATCATTTCATTTCATTTTATTCATTTCATTTCGTTACTTTTATTTCATTTCATTTAAGTGTTTCAGTTCATTCATTTCATTTCAGTAATTCAAAGTTCAGGACAGATTGTCTCGTGTCTCTCCACGTACTTAGGTATTACGTTAACACATATACCATTTCCGTGACCTGATTGGCTCGAGGACACCTGAACTGTGTATTTGATTCTCTCGATTTTTGCTGAAAACCAGTAACTGGGCAATGGTAGTGAACCATATATTATATCAGCACGAGAGAATGATTGCTAACCAAAATGTATTTGCTTATAAGCTAACAGTGAAGTAATACCCTGCAAATTAAAAATTGATCGTATTCAATGTAAACCTATGTGATTGACACTACTTTATGTCGGGTATGTATTATTGTACTTACAAAACATAAAAATGATGACTAGGGAAACTAAGCATTTACCCGTGTAAGTTTATTGCTAAAATTGCGCAAGGTAAATTGATATGGCGCAAAATGTTTTTTGTCAACAAAGTCAATTAAAAGAACTTTATAAATTTCGCAACTTAACACTAACATGTCCGTTCACATGGATTTGTTTGTGTTTGTATTAAGAAATAGTATTCTGTATGTCGAGATAAAAAACAGCATAACTGTGTCCATCCAGTTCCCCAACTGTCTACATACTATTTATTATTATCTTATTTATTTATTACCATCATACATTATTTTTACAGGGTATTCCCTGATACAATAATATAGCTACTTATATACATATTAAATACTAAGCTCCATCGCAATCGATTTAGAAGTTTTTGCCTGAAAAAGTAAGCAACATTTATAGTAAGTAGTAAGATAAGATGAGTTGTTACATTAAATAAAAATAAATATTTCTTACACATTCACACAACGCCATCTGGTCCCAAACTAAGCAGAGTTTGTACTATGGACACTAGACAACGGATAAACATACATAAAGGTTTTTTTCCTTTTTGTAAATACATACAATATTAAATATAAACATAATCATGTTCACGATTGCACGATTGAGCGGGAATCAAACCCGAGACCTCTGCGTAGCAGCCATGTTATATAACGACAACAATATTAAAGTCCAACAAATCTAATAGGTACGGTATGACAGTTCTGACAAATTGAATAATAAGGTTGGGATAAAAAAATCGATTACTATAATATCCGAAATTTAAGAGATCGATTACGATAATATCCGATTTTTAAGACACTTTAATAATTAATTTCATTATTAGTAAAGGGTAGAACCTTTTGTAAAAAAACACCACATATTGCAAATTCTCTAATCTGCGAATAAAAAAAAATTCCAAACATTACTTTTATTTTAATTATAATTAATTAAATAAAAGTAATGTTTAGGATTTTTTTATTCACTACTAAGACCTTAATAAGTTGCCCCCCGTCACCTTCGACCACGTCGAGTAATAGTTTTAAGTAATAGTTAGTTACGTGTCTAACGATAATAACGATTTTTCGTATATGTAAACGATTTTTTTGCATACAAGTGTATCCGAAGAGTCGCAACACTACGAGCAGTAACCTAACTACGTGACTTTGCAATGAGGTCAAGAATAGAACTTTAAGATATTATTTACTATGTAAATATGTGTTATTTTGCTTTGTTTGAAAGTTTTCAATTTAATTTATATATTAAGAATTGTACATTTTTAGATACAATAATAAAATCTTTCTAAATTCATGGTTTTACGAAAAAGGTTATCGAAACTGAATAATGTACGCATGAACAAAGTTGTTTCAGTTTGAAAAATATGAAACGTCATACTGTATCTTTTAGATTTGTTGAACTGTAGTATACTTATTTATTTAATACATTATTAAATAAATAAGTATTTTATAGATATATGTGGTGTGATAGTTTCCGTGTGGAGACGGGGTAAGAATACAATGTCACCACCCCATTGCATCCCATGGGTGTCGTAAAATCGACTAAGGGACTATCTGTGAATATTATCTTACGAAATAAAATGAAGGAAAACTTGAAATTAAACCTATACCAATCCGTCTGGTCAGCGTGGTATTAGTAACCCATGTATCTCTCTGTCACGGGAGGAGGTCCGTCCCTGCAGTGGAACATTAATGGGTTGTTATGGTGATTATAGATAGTTGCATAAAAAACTAAAAAATGAGCAAAGTCGCAGGCATCGGATAGTATTAGAATTAATAAAGTTATTTCGCAATACGTACCTACGTAAATGAGGCATCAGATTACTTTCTTGCAACATTACCAAAGTGCTTATACAGAATTTCGCAACATATTCGTCACATCGTACGATATTTTTGATGTTATAAATATAATAATTGTAATAATACAGTGGTCGTAAACTTAATTGTTGCATATAAAATAATGTTTGTTCTCTAGTGCGGGACTTTTAAAACATTATACAAAAAAAAAAAATGTTTTCAACCTCAGAAAAGAAAACTAAATATTGTTAATATTTTTTAAATTTATTAAATCCATTCCGCGCCACCACCTCTTACTAGCTGCAAGTACCTAGTTCTTCCCTGTGAGATAGTTCATCAGTGTTGCTGCACCCCATCGTCCGCTCGTTGATATCAATCGCAGCCGCTAGCCTGCTGCTTCTGTTCTGCTCTACACCTCGAAAATCATCTCATATAAGTAATAATGTTCGTAAGTTTTTTTACTTTATTTTATACAACATTATATTTTAATTACCTAGTTGTTTTTGATTCATAGATATAGGGTTCTGTAATCAACGAAGTGCGGGGCCTATGTTGTTCTTTATTCTGTGTACCCTTCGTAAGGGGTACCATTGAAAAAATGAAAAACCTTGTACAATTGTAATCATATTCTTTTGACACTTTTTAAATTTAGAAATAGTTTGCAAATTAATCTGTTCAGTGCTAATTTTAGTCAGGTGTAATTTGGTTGTAGATATGTAGGTATATTAACTGTTCAATTCGTATTTAATTACAGGTCGGACTCCGAGTATTCAGAATGCTATACTAAACGTACTGCCAAAGCGAGCAGGACAGCAAGGGATTCTGACTTCGAAGAGATACCCATTTCGAAAACAAAGTATGTATTTAATTTGTTTATTCACCACTTAGTAACTACTGTTTTTACTAAAGTTAGTAACTACATCTTATACTAAAGTATAACAGCGCTAGCTCGGTGTGGAGACCAGCGGTCAGCTGTGCAGAGGGTCACGGGTTTGAACCCACGTCGCGCACGTTAAGACGTATGCAACTAGAACTTAAACGCTGTGGTGATATATTTATAAGTATTATTTATCTATAATTACAGGTCTAAAAACATTGACAATAAGAAGCATAAGCGAAAGTCGACATCGGCCAAAACTCCTGCAACCAAAAAGCACCGCCCAGGAACGTCGCAAGGAGGTAAAGCGTGGGAACTGTCTGACAGTGACGAAGAGGTGAACACGACTCGTGCTCCGGTTCTGCAGTCAGCGTTGACGAGACGTGTTGCCAACGGGGTGGTGCACCGCACTGCAAACTTCGACGGTGACGTATACGTTGAAATTAAAATATTTAACACGAAGGATATTCTTCAACTAGATCCCAAGGATCGTTGGAAACGAGCGATTGTATCTCTGAAGTATCAGGGACAGTCGGACTGTCCTGAATTAGAGCCATTGAAAACGGTGATTAGAGAGTGTCGGAGCCATTTTGGTAATGAGGGCACATTTTACGCCGACAAAAAATTTTAAACTTGTTTATTTTTTATTCTCCGTCACTCTCTGATTACCTATTAGATTATCTGTCTTCATAATATGTGTCACTTTTTATATTTTTAAAACTAATATTTATTATTAAAACACGTAACATCAATCAATAAACAATTATAAGGGAATGGTGTAATTTAGATTTTTAGGTTGATAGTTTTGAGTATTAATTATTTTGCAGATTAACTTTATTTTTTCTATTTTAATTACTACTTTTATATAGCAATGGTCAAACGAACAGTATATTGTACAGATTGTAGTCTATCTATTAATAGTAGTGTATTTGCATCTCATTTACGAAGTAATATACATAAAAATAATAATTCTATTACATTAATTGCTGGCATTGATAAAATAAGCAGTGCATTTAAGAATCGCATTGTATCATACAGAGTACACAATTTAGGAAAGACTGAAAGCGATGAAAGTATTCCGCCGACCAAATTTTTGATGAGTTTAGCCAATCGTGTGAAACAGTTACTCTCAGCACTTCAAACTACACATCATTCTATCAAAGTTAACTTTGAACTTTTTGCAGAATTCACGTTACCAAAAAATGATACTTGTGAAATAAAATCATTTGGAACGAAAAATATATTATTTTTTAAAAATTACGATTTTAATAAATTATTTTCATACGCAGTTAACAGTATTACAACAAAGATCGATGAATTTGAAGAAAAAGATAGTGGCTGGGCTTTTCTACGAAATTTATACTTAGAAGTCAATATTAATAAATATAATCCTTTAAGAGCTTCACGATTTATTGAATTGCCTAAATGGATCAAATCTAAACACGCATGTATAAATATACAAAATAACGATGCGTTCTGTTTTTTATGGAGTATCGTAGCAGCATTATTTCCCGCTAAACACAATGCTCATAGAACTTCTTCATATCCTCATTTTGAAAATATACTAAACACTCAGGAGATGACATTTCCAGTAGGATTTTCAGACATTAAAATATTTGAAAAAAATAACAAAAATATAAGTGTTAATGTCTATGCTCTTGGTAATAAAGCAAGCATTGTTGGACCCTTATACAAAACAGACTTTAGAAAAAAACATCATGTAAATTTGTTAATAATAGAAAAAAATGACTTAAGTCATTATTGTTTAATAAAACATATGAGTAGATTGCTTAGAAGTCAGCTTACAAAACATCATGATAAGATATATTTTTGTGACGAGTGTATGATATTTTTTCATGACGAAGATAAATTAAGTAGTCATATTTGTGGTGGTATTAGAACTGTTCTACCAGACCCAGGCGCTGTAATCCAATTTAAGCATTACGAAAGAATGCAGGATATGCCTTTCGTCATCTATGCTGATTTTGAATCTTTATTACAACCCACATCGAATAATGCTCAAATTAATTTCAAATATACAACTGTATTACAAAAACATTTACCAGCCGCGTTTGGTTATTATATTGTGTGCTCTTATGATAGTTCTCTCAACAGATATGTAACATACCGTGGTCAAGATTGTGTTGAATTATTTATAAAATATTTGCATGAAGATGTTACTAAAATATATAATATTTTAAAAAAATCTGTTCCTATGATTAAGTTATCTAGGGAAGAGCAAAATATTGTTGACACCTCGAAAAACTGTTATATTTGTGATAGATTACTGTTCGATGACCGTGTAAAAGACCATTGCCACCTAACGGGGCGTTTTCGCGGGGTTTGCCATAATTTCTGCAATATTCAATTTCAATTACCGAAATTTGTTCCCATATTTTTCCATAATCTATCAGGATATGACAGCCACTTATTTATACGACAGTTAGGAGAAACACCAGGCAGAATCAAAGTTATATCAAAAAATAAGGAAAATTATGTGACATTTACAAAATTTTTCGAGGTAGGTCATCAAGAATATATACCAGTTCGTTTTGTTGATTCTTTTAAATTTCTATGCACTAGCTTGGAAAAATTATCTGAAAATCTAAATAGGGAAGATTTTATTCACTTATCTTACTTTTATCCTAAAAATGATCATATTGATTTATTAAGGCGCAAAGGAGTATATCCTTATGAATACATGAGAAATTGGAATAGTTACAACGAGGATCGATTACCACCTAGACATAGCTTTTATAATACATTAACTGATAACATTATCTCTGAGTCAGAATATTTACATGCACAACGTATCTGGAAAGCATTTCACATAAAAAATTTAGGAGAATATACAGATCTTTATCTTAAAACTGATGTCATTTTATTAACAGATATTTTTGAAAATTTCCGCCGCACATGCAAAATTAATTATAGATTAGATCCTGCATTTTATGTAACTGCTCCTAGCTTAAGTTTTGACGCAATGTTACTTAAAACGAAAGTACAATTACAACTTATAGACGACTTGGAGATAATACGCATGATTCAAAGTGGCATTCGTGGTGGCGTATGCCTTTGCTCTAATAGGTACTCTAAAGCAAATAACAAGTATCTACCAAATTATAATTCATCAATCCCTGATAATTATTTATTGTATATTGATTGTAATAATTTGTATGGTTTTGCAATGTGTTCATATTTACCTTATTCTGATTTCAAATTGATTACTCAAGCTGAAATAGAAAAGCTAAATATTTTTAAGATTCCTCATAACTCTGAGTATGGTTATATTTTAGAAGTAGACTTAATGTATCCAGAAAATTTACATGAATCTCACAACGATCTACCCTTTTGTCCAGAAAAATTTGCGCCTTGTGGTTCTAAAAATCCAAAATTAATTCCAAATTTATATGATAAATTTAGATATGTAATTCATTATGTTCACTTACAAACGTGCTTACGACATGGTTTGCAATTAAAAAAAGTTCATAGAGTAATTAAATTCAAACAACAACCCTTTTTGAAGGAGTACATAGATTTAAATACAAAATTACGTCAGAAAGCTAAGTCTACGTTTGAACAAGATTTCTTTAAATTATTGAATAACAGTATTTTTGGAAAAACATTGGAAAACACTGAAAACAGACTCAATGTTCATTTAGTGAATCAGTGGACTGATACTAGAAATAAAACTAAAAAGTATTACACTGCTGAACAATTAATATCACGATTAAATTATCAAAGTTCCACTATTTTTACGGAAAACTTTGTAGCTATTCAAATGAAATCAGAATTAGTGGTTCTAGATAAACCCATTTATATAGGGTTCACTGTTCTAGAAATAGCTAAAAATCATATGTATGATTTTCATTATTCTATCATGAAACCGTTCTATGGGTCTAGATTAAAACTATGTTATACTGATACTGATAGTTTGTTATATTCTATAGAAACATTAGATGTCTATAAAGATATTAAGTACAATTTTATATCTTACTTCGACACCAGCAACTATAAGGAACATAATGAATATAATATTATTCGTCAAAACAACAAGATACCTGGTCTATTTAAAGATGAGCTAGGAGGGCAAATTATGGTTGAGTTTGTAGGATTGAGATCTAAACTATACTGTGTAAAAACTCAAGGTAAAGAACTAAAAAAGGCAAAAGGAGTTGTGAGATCTGTTATAAATAAAATTGATTTTAATGATTATAGCAAAGTATTGATGCATAATAGGTATATCTTTGCGAAAAAAGAATGTTATATTCCGATCTTTGAAACACGAAATATTTACTCAAGTTGTAAACAAAATTGCTTTATCTTCCAATGATGACAAACGTATTGTACTAAAAGATAATATATCTACATTGTCATGGGGACATAAGTCATTTTTGTACTAATTTTACTGAGTGTTATAATAATTGTTGGCAGTAAATATACTATGATACCTTAAAGTTTTATATAATTAAATAATAAGAATATATTGTACTTATTAGAATATAATTATAAGAAGAATATTGTATTAGAAAAAGTGAAAGTGAAATAAAAACATTTGTAATATAAATGTGTTTGTATTATTTTGATATACCTAATAATAAACAATTATTCTTATTACTTATTGAATTTCAATGTTTTCCTCCTACCTAGCGGTCGTAAACGCGACAGCTGAGAACGAGGTTGCGGGTTCGAGTCCCACATAGATAACTATTTGTGCGATCCACAAACAGTTGTTCTGGATGTACTTTGTTTCCGTCAATTATATGCTTGTAAAGTCCCCCAGCGGCACAAGGTTTGTTCCTTACTACGTGAGTTGTCTTTTTAAAATAAATAAAATTGAAGTGAGCGAAGTCATGAGCAAACGCTTGTAAATTTCAAATAGAATGAATGTAACATGATCCTAACCAGGTGTTTGGTCATTATGGAAATGCTGATGTTACAAAAATTATATACTATGTTTGCTCCCAACAATACTTGATAATTATATAATTAATAATATAATTTATCTATTATTTTCATTGAATTAAACGTGAAGACACCAAACAATAAATTAAAGATAGCAAAACATTGTGTTTGTATCAATTCGGGTCAGTAATTCCTAAACCTAATAAATGCAAACAAACAATCACATCTTTACTCTTTATATATAGTTGTTAAATTTGCTGACTTGAAATATACACACATCAAAAAAGTCTAAGCAACATGCATGATATTACAAATTTACCATTTATATTAATTTATTTTACCATTTATTTTAATTATAACGTTGTATTTTATTTTTAAAATAATATTTTTAGGGGTCTATGATGTCAAAATAACAGCTGTTTTCTTTATAAGTTCTTTTAATAACAGAAATTAACAATATTAGAATATACAGGTACATAAGAAACTAAACTTTTTTTTTACAAATTGAAATTTCTTAAGAAAATGAATTTATTGTGAAAGAATAGGACAATTTAATACAAAGTATGGCCTCCTCTGCTATTCAGAACTTGTCGGCAACGATTATTCATTGAATTAATGAGACTGTTTATGTCATCTTGCGGTATTCGCTCCCAATGGAATTGTAGCAAATCCTTCAGCTGTTGGGTTGTTGTCACTCCGTCCAAGTCCTTCAAAACACGTCTCTGGAGCATGTCCCATGCGTGCTCGATGGGGTTGAGGTCTGGCGATTGTGCAGGCCAGGGCAATACCTGGATGTTCTCCGTTGCCAAGTATTCACTGGTTCGCCGAGCTGTATGTGAACGCGCATTGTCATGCATTAACGTAAAATCGGAGCCAAAGGTTTGTGCAAATGGATGGACATAAGGTCTGAGAATATCCTCAACGTAATTTTCAGCGTTCATGTTTCCATTTACAAAAACGAGCTCAGTTCGCCTGTTCTTCATAATACCCGCCCATACCATAACTGTTGAGCCGCTGTATGGATGAACTTCCTGAACGCACCTGAGTCTTTCAGTATTTCCGGGTCGACGGTACACTCGCACCCTTCTTGTATCAGGCCTAAACCCGAATCGCGACTCATCGGAAAACATAATTTTATCCCATTGTTCCTGGGTCCATGTTATGCGTTCTCTACACCATTCATTTCGACGAGCGCGATTTCCGTGACGTATCGGTGGGCACCTGATAGGGCGTCGAGCTCGTAGGCCGTACTCATGCAGTCGATTTCGCACAGTTTGGGGACTTACATCAACACCACTTGAATTTTGTAGCCTCAAACTTATCTCTCGAGCGGTTAACATCGGCTGGCGTCTTGCAGTCAGTTGTATGTACCGGTCTTGCCGAGTGGTTGTACTCCTTTTACGGCCTGGATGCTGTTCAGCGGGTTCCCCTGTATTATTGTAGCGCTGCCAAAGACGACAAATAACACTTCTATGAATACCAAAATGTCGAGATACCTGAGATTGATTACTTCCCGCTTGCAACATCCCTACAGCTCTTTGCATTTCATCTGCCGTCAAATGACGTCGCTCCATGACGTAAAGAATATCTAACAATTCAATTTTGTCGCCAACTGTATTTAAATGGTTGGTAAAATTATAAAATCAAGACTAAAACGTAGCAATTAACATGCACTCAAATTCAAACAAATTCGCAGTCATTTGAATTTTATGAAAAAAAACAAAACATAATCGAAATTTTTTTACCTATACACTTGAAGTTTACTTACCTATACACTTTGAGTGAGTAAATACTTAGAAATTAATTAATATAAATGGTAAATTTGTAATATCATGCATGTTGCTTAGACTTTTTTGATGTGTGTATTATATGTTACTTGCCAAACACACATTCTATTTCATTATTTAAATAATTATCGCAGTAAATAGATTACTGATTTGTTTACATAATTTAATATAATATAATTAAATCTAAATCATCATGTCAATGGTAAGTAAACTTCATGTACTTCTATATTATTATAATATACATTTAATGTATTTTATTTCATATCATAAATAACTTTAATTTGTTTCAGAACTCTGATACCGAGATTTTGTTCTCTCAATACGCTCAGGATCCATATGAGGATTATAACCAAATGATCAAGGAGACTGAGCACTGTAAAGAAGCTGCAGAGCAAATTCCAAAACGTCGTTGTCTCTCTCTGCGTCGTCGAGCAGCAAAAAGAAAAGCAGTGTCAAAATCCTTCGTCATGAGTCGTCTGCAGCAACGAGGAATAAAATTAATAAAAATTTCTGTGATAGACCTCAACAATAGTGATAACACATGTGACAGTGAAAGTGAAAATATAATATTAAACGCACAATATATAGTAAAAGACTCTATGGACAGTGTTATGGACGAAACTGAAGCGTTAGTTAGGAAAATATCTAAGACTCTGGTTGAAAGTGATTATTAAAAAGTTTAGCAGTACTAGTATTGTTAAAATGTTATGTATAACTAATTAATAAGTATAGTATTATAGTATAGTAATTTGTTAAAGATATTAAGAAAAATATTTAACTAGGTAATAAATAATTATAAATACTTTGTTATTTTCATTTGGTTTCAATGGTTTTGGTTTTGGTTAGGTATTTGAAATAATAATAATAATAGTTGAGTTTAAAAATACTCTTTATTAAAGTAATACTAAGATAAATTTACATTATTTTCTAAACACCATTTTTTAATACATAAAACATTCCTTAATGCACAATATTTATTATGAAAAATACAATTAAACAAAAAATTATCTTTACAATAAAGATCATTAAGACTTTTTAAGTTAGGTACACTACTTTCACAATTACTTATGTCTCTAACACTTATATTGTCACATAACTCTTGAACCCACTTCACCTTCTCACATCCTTTAACATAAACATTTTTCTTTTTTAAATACAATTTAATAATTCTATGGAATTCCCTATAGTCGATATAACCTTCACTCCACCTATAACCTCTATTCTTTTCTATCCACCAAATGTGTCTTCTTTCTTCAACATTTAGTGAATAGAAGGGGTAGGGGGGTTTTATTAAAAATATGTGAGTATGTTCTACCGTTGCTATAGCCACTTCTTTCACAATAAAGTCATTATTTTTATTTTTAAATCCTTGAAGATCTAATATTATAGTATTTGAATTCATGATACTTTTTTTACAGTATTGCTTAATGGTTTATACTCGAT
Organism: Schrankia costaestrigalis; assembly: GCA_905475405.1. NCBI lineage: Eukaryota > Metazoa > Arthropoda > Insecta > Lepidoptera > Erebidae > Schrankia > Schrankia costaestrigalis. The sequence continues at coordinate 7,551,102 of FR997831.1, read as the reverse complement.
TATGCAATCGTTTAATATTAAACAGTATGCAGAAGTTTGATCTGGTATGTCCGAATCACTTTCAATTTCCACTCTCACATCCACAACAGGACCGCCTTTGAGATTATCTGCTTGTCTTGAACAGTCGATAACAAATAGTGGTGCTAAGTCTTTAAATTGTTTTTCACTTAATAAAGGCTCTGAACGACGTCCGTAATACGACTGCTGAAATCTGGTGTACTGCTCGTATAATAAAGCTATTCTATTATTAGCAAAGTTCACGTTTAGATTTTCATAAGGGAAATAAGTTGAATTGAGATACACCCTTACATCACGTATGTAGCAATGATCAAACTGAGACATGTCAGCACTTGCATTGTTCTTTCTGTTTGTTTGCAAACCAATAATGACATATCTAGGTTTCTCAATTTGCGAAGAAGTTTTAATAGACCAAGTGTGCTTTGTACTTGTAGGTAAAGCAGGATATTCATACAGGTCCCAATTTCTAAAAACCATCTGCAGGGCTCGATCTTTTTCTAACATTTTTAATAAACAAATTTTTTCTCTATCCGATACTTTAACATGCGGTACACGCCATATAATTTTATTTATTAAAACATCTTCAATAATTTCCCCGGTATTGAGTTTTAAAGCATTAAGATTAGTATTGCTTCGTAATAATATTAGTTCATGTCTACTATTTAACACAACTTTTTTAAAGTCTTCTGCAAATCCAAGGATATTACAAAGAGGGATAGAAGCAGAGAAACTACCCCCGTGAATGTTTTTTATACCATCAATGTTCCAACCCCATGCATTAGATATCATTGACTGACTCTCGTTCATTGATATTAACGATTTCATCGTAGTAGTTACACCTGCATTTTTTATTTTATCAATTTCCACTCCATTTAACTCATACCTAATTTCTTGGAAGAGGTAGAGTAACGCATTATTTGTGAAATGAACGATGTTAGTCTTTTCTTTAGGGTCCAATTTTTTAACGATAACACTTGCTTCCAAATACAAGGTGCTAGCTGAAGGCAGTATATATAGATCCTGTTGGTTAATAGGTATACGGATTTCATCGTTTCTATTGAAACTTGTTACGTATGGTCTGTAAGAATGAAATTCGATTCCTTCAACAGTGTTGTCGTAAGTAGGGGTGCTTGAAACATCTAAGATATTCATTTTAGTAACCCAATTGCTTTAAGAAATGTCTTATTTTCTTTTGTTAATTTTTTTTTCTTTGAATGACTTCTATTTTGTATGATAGCTTGTGTATGACTGATATTTTTAGTTTGTGAGTCGATATATTTATTGTAGTCAATCATTTTTTCTTCTAAGATGTAAATATAATTGAATTTCTTCACCACGTAGATTTATTAAACGATTGTTTATATCTAATAATCTTATATGTATACAGCTTATGTTATTTTGGTTAATTGGAAAATAAATTACGTTTTTCGGGATTTCTATTATTCGATAACCAGGTGGAACGTTCAGTGCAAATTCGTGTACAATGTGACTAGGTTGACCATTTATGTATGATCCGCTCACAATATCACATCAATCCTGATCACGGTTGTGGGTATAATGTTGACAGGGTGCTCTGATACATGCCATTTATTTGATTTCAATAACTCATTATTGAACCCTAATAAACTTTTAAATGTATCTTCTTTACTAAAATTAATATTTTTCGTACATAATATAGTAGTTTTTAGTGTATTGTTGTTGCACTGTAGTTTGATTGTAGCATCATTTATCTTAGACTTTAAATAATCCTCAATATCTTGCAATTCATAGGTGCCTTCAGGTATTTCAATAACTTCGTCAGAACCATAGTAAAACTTATTATTTCTTTTATCAATGTTTGGAATAGAATTAAAAGTGAAAAAATGCAGCAAAGCACATTCATATTGTCCATTTAATTGTAAACTATTAGAATAGTACGTAGATAAATCTGATGAATTTCCAGTTATCGATAAAGTGAGCGACATCTTGCAAATGAATCAAATGAAACAGTAAACATAATATTTATATCATTTATTAAAAAAATTCCTTAAATATTCTAGACATAAATGACCACAATTTACTGTATTGAATTTTTGATATCTTGTATAGTTATAAAAAACTTTACAACCTTTAAAATACTGCATCAGTTGCAATGGAGGTTTTAAATCACCAAAGCTATCAAAATATTCACAACAATTATTTACTTTAACATACGCTACCCAATGCGTTCCATCATTTTTTGAATCGTCTAAGTTAACGATAGCACATTCAATCCTTTTAGGTTTTCTTGGCAATTGATCTTTCATGTAGACCCCACGAAAGTGAGGGATATTATGCGCATACTTCTTAATATCTAAATCAGTTAACGGACGATTAGGTAGCTTATTCAGTTTTTTGCATAGTCTATATACAAGCCACTACCTTTTTTATGCGGTTTAATGTATAAACCTTTGCCTAATGCCATAGTCTCCATTGTCTTATTATGTCGTTTGGTTTCTTGTAATTCCTTTTGAACTGCTTTGTAATCGTTAACAGTTTTTGCAATACCTGCAGCTCCGCCAGCTAAAGTTCCTAATGCTGATAAACCAGCAAAAATTGGAATTAAAGGTAGAATTCCCCCAGTTTTTGGTAATGGTATAACTCGAGGTATTCGTATCTTTGGGATACATGGAAATAGTTTCTTTGCGGCTGAGTAGGCAATGTTTATTAAAGTTTTATTATTCTTGGGTTTCAATTTCTTAATTGTAGATTTTATTTTTGTTATAAAATTATTGAACGTTTTAACACCTGCACCAGATTTTAATTTAGCTTTCATAACTTTGCTCACCAACCATGAGCTGAGCTTTTCTCCTTTTCCCGAGTCCTTTGATTTAAGTCTTTGTTTAGCCATATCTAATAGTTTTAAATCAGCTTTGTGACGATTAGGTAAGTCTTTATAGTTATCGTATGCAATATCGTGTTGCATACAAGCTTCATCTAGTTTATTTATGCCTCGATCACCTCGCAATAATCTTTGTTGAAGTTTTGTTCCTGGCCCACAATAGTTATAACCAGGCAAGTGAAGTTCAAACGGTAGACTATCAATAAGAGTGTTAACTAGCCCACCTCCTTGCATTGCTCAAAGTAAAGTGAATAAAATCAAGCAAAGATTAATATCTTATAATTTTTTACTTTAATCCGTTACTGCAGTTTCATCAATCCAACTGTTTTCTTCGTTGCTTAATCCCAACCATTTTATGAATAATTTCTTTCCTTTCCTTTTCAATACCTTTTCAATCAAATAAACACCAGGATTTAGAGATTTTTGAAGTTCTTGTTCATAAAAGGTACCTAATATTGGTTGTTTTCGCTGATCTTCAATATTATATGTTGTTGGTATCGTGTTATTGGTGTTTTTTATAGTAAATAACTCAGTAGACCAATTAGGAGTATAACCTTTTTCAAAGATATGTTTGTATTTACTAATGCGTACATTATCACCAACTTTAAATTTAGGTTTAGAGTGAACAGATAAATGTTTATGTGTTTTATTAATGTTATCTGTTATTAATAACTCATTCAATTTATTTACATCACAAGGTTTACATTGAATAGTGCGATGTTTTGTATTGTTATATGTATTTAATATATTTGTTAGTACAAATCCTAACCACCTATAGTTTCCATTTAAACTAAAACATTTATATAATTTATTTTTAAAGGTTTTTATTAGTCTCTCTACGATCGATGCTTTCTTGGTAGAAAATGTTGAATAGTGATTAATATTATACCTCTTCATAAGACTTTTGAAAGCTGTGTTATAAAACTCCTTTCCAAAATCAGTTTGTAAAGTGTTTGGTTTGCGAGGGCTACTACCTAATATTTTATCAAAAGCATGTGTAACATCAACTTTACTTTTAGATTTCAATGGTTCAGCCCAAGCGTATTTAGAAAAGCAATCAATCACTAATAAAATATAATTATATCCTTTATTACTTTTTCTCAAAGACTGCATATCTATCAGATCAGCTTGCCATAAATCATCGATTCCTTTCAATATTACAGGTCGTCGAAGAAAGTTTTTTCGTGCTGCTTTGTGTATTTCATTAACAATTTGTTGCTTTGTCATTATGATTTTATTGATTGAATTAACTTGTCCACAATGGTTTTTGTATAAAATTTGTCTTCTAAATGAAGCAAAGTATTTGTAAACTTTGTATTTAAAATACTTTGAACGTGTAGCGATTTATTAATTTCTTGTATAATTTCTGCTTTAATTTTATCTACGTATTCCTTATTTACCACATCATCAGCTTCCTCAGGCAGTCTAATTCCTCTTAGTCGTGATGTTTTCAAATCAAAGTCACCATTTTCAGATTTAAATAAAGTGTTATTATTAATCTCGAACAACTCTGATAAACGCATTCGTTTATGAATATAATGACCGAATTTGTCTACATTCATGCTTAAAGTGTGTTGTATTGCAAGGTTGAAAATAAAATGAACTGAATATTTTTGAAATCAATTATTTATTGATAATTTTATTTTCACGTAATTCCTCAATGATTGATATAATTTCATTATCTAAACCTGTGTTACCAGCATCTCGAGAAGCTATTAACAACTTCAATCTATCCACTAATTCATTTGGATCATCCCAATATATAAAATCTACATTTTTTTTCCACATTTTTTTCAATGACAATCCTTTACCTTTTAATGGTTTGTCTCTAATTGTATTTTGTAGTGAGAAAAGTGGTTTAATAACTTGTAAATATTTTTGTCCTTTATTACTTTTTATTGGTTTATTTGGTTGGAAGTCTCTACGATGTGCGTTTGTATCGAGCAGCATCGCCTTATAATCCTGCATGTCACTCTCAGTAACTATTCTTAAATCTACATCTTTTTTTAATAACAATTGCTTCAAACCAGGAGTACTTCGATATTTACGATTAGCTACTATTATAAATTCATCGCCTACTATTATGTTAGCTGACCCTAACATAAATTTCCCTTGATCTTCTCGAACACCAAACGGGATGTCGCGCAGTGCTTCAGATGATAACGACCAAGATGATGTTTCATGTTCCTTGTTATTATCAATCAATGATTGAAAAGAACTATCACTGTCACTATCAGATTCAACACTATCAGCTTCACTTTTCGTATTTTCATTCAATAAAGTTCTTTTAGGATCGTTAATTTGATTATTACTGTTGGAGAGCAGGTTAAGAGATTCTGTAACAGGCTTAAAAACTGTTTCCAGAGCTTGTTTATTGTTCATCTCAGCATCTCTCATGTTTCGTACTTTTTTCTTTACAGCTTCTGCAGCATCGACAATTTGTCTTTTTAATGATTTATCCATGTTTCATATCGATTGAAAGTCGGATGAAGAATAATGATAATACGAACATATCAACCTTAAATATTCAGTCTTTGTAAATTATTATTTTAATCAAACATTACAAAGGTATCAAATTTACTTCTGTAACACCCATTATTTTTGGAGCAATCCTTATTAATTACAACATAGTTAAAGGGTTCATTCCATATCTTGGAACACATTTTACGGAATTCAAGCCAAGTCATGTCTGTGTTAACATGCTCTTCATAAACATGCTTCAAATTAATTTCATCTTGTTTAAAAAGTATAATTAAATTTGCATTATCTCTTATTAACTGCTTAGGAATTTTACTGTATGTTTGGTTCAGATAAAAACTATCGATGTATTTATGTCTACCCATTGCAAAGTAATCACGCATGTTGTTTTGGTTTTCACAAGCAACGTCATCAAATATAATCACTGAATTGGATTTCGCATCCTGAACTCTTAAAACTTCCTCATGTCCTTGATATTTTTGAAACGTAATATCCGGCACACGTTGCAAAACTTTTTCTAAAAACATATATTTAGGTTGGTACAAAGTCTTTGAGTACACATAAACGTTTTGAAATTTTAAACCGTTTTCGTGTATCAGAAGACCAATCAATAAATTTGTTTTACCACAATTAGATGGTCCGCAAATGATACATCTTAATGAGTTAGGTAATAATTCTCCATGACGGGAAACAGTTTTAGAAACGTCTTCACAGATTGTGTTTACCTGTAATGTTTGCGGTTGTTTCACAAACTTCATGATTAGCCCCTGATATGGTTTGATAAACAATGAGCTAATGTATTAATTACATTTTAATATATAATGTTGTCACCTAAGCTTGCACGCATGTATTTTTTTTTTTTTTTTTTAAATATTGGGCATTCAAGAACAGTTTAACGAGACCGCGAACGTAGTGAGCGAGGAGTCGTGTTAAACTGTTTTTGAATGCCCAATATATACCTACTCACTGCCGCTAGCTGACGCACGTACGGGTACGGCTATCATTCCGCCGTTAAAAAAGACCAATTATCATATATTTATTCATAATATTGCGTTATAATTAGTAGAAAAATTTAATTACGTGTAACTACTTAATTATGGATGTATGTGTGGACTGAGGGCCCATTTTTTTTTTTGCGGTTTTTTGCAGATTAATCAACAAAAGTGCATAGTTAAAGTTGTTAAAGAGTTTGTTAAACGATTATCAGAGTTTGTTAAGACTTCATTCAAAAGATATATCGATTTAAGTGGGTCCCTCAGTTCAAACACAAAATCTCCCATAATTAGATAGGTAATGAATTAAACAACAATTTTTTGGTAAAAATCCTTAGTTAAACATGTATAAAAGTATAAAAAGCATTGAAAAGCCTAATATGAGTAGCTAATAAAAAATAACAAACGTTTTAAAAGGTCCCCGAGGGCCCACTTGAATTTATCTCATAATTAATCAATTATAGCATGAACATTAAATATTCCTAAGCCAAACATTTGTTAAAAGGGCAAGGATAAATTTAAAATTAAAGAAAGATCACAAACAGTGATAATTATTGTTATTTTTAAGTTTTTAAGTGGTCCCTCAGTCCACACACTATGCAAATGCTAATTGTTAAATATATAATTAAATACAACAATTACGAAAATGGGGAGCCTTTCAGTGCATAGTTAATTTTGTATTTTATCGATCTGTATTTATCTTGTGTCTGGTTTATTTATATTTTTTGTCATTTTAACTGTTTTATTAATTTTCATACTAAGTCTGGTGTGGGGTGTCCACGTTTTAAGAAAACGGCTGTATATTTGTTTTTAATGTCATTTATTATTAATTTAGATATTTATTTATTTATAATTAGGATAACCCACGAAACATACACAAAGTCAATCAGAAATAATACAATATTTAAGTAGCTCAAGCAACAGTGCTGATTCCATTACAAGTTGCCACGGCAAGCAAAACATTACACAATATTAATATTAATCAAATAAATCTAAATTGAAACCTTTTTTTAAATGTAAAAAATAAAACAATAAAATTTGCAATACAGTAAAATTAAAATGTAATAAAATTTTAAGTTTTAGACAAGTGACAGGTTATATTATTAATTAGCTACAATCGTAATACATATCTGTATGTCTATACATATAAATAAAATTGGAGTGTCTGTTTGTAACACGAAATCCACAGTTTTTAAGGTTCCGTAGTCAAAGGGTAAAAACGGAACCCCAATTACTAAAGCTCCGCTGTCCGTCCGTCCATCTGTATGTCACGATGCTGTATCTCCTGAACCATGGCAGTTAGAAAGTTGAAACTTTCACAGATTATGAATTTTAGTTGCCGTTATAGCAACAAATACTAAAAACAAAATAAAATAAATATTTAAGGGTTATTTATTTTATATTGGAAAAATAATTTTTGACAGCTAAGTCACGTCGTAAAATTTTTAAAAGATGAGTCGTGAAGTCATCGCATTCTGGCGCGAAAATAAATAATAATATGGGTAGAATAATAATACAATTTTATTTTATTTTAATTTAAAATTAATACTCGTAACTGAACGAATTCACGATAATCAACAAGCTGACAGTTTACCACAGATTTGAGAGTTCTACTTTCTTTTATATGGTTCTTGTTTTTATGGATTTGAGAGTTACTATATAGATAAATAATTTAGAATAAAACTGTCAATATCTACTGCTATTATAAGAGGTCAGAGTGAAAGTAAAATAAAAAAAATATTTCAAAAGTTATGTAGAATAAATTATTATGTTTTTTAACATTTTTATCAATTTATTATTAACTGCAATACGGGACCATAAGAATTCTATGTCATAATTTTGGAAAATTTAAAGATTAGGTACTTCGTAATATATATTTTTTTAAATCATTAATTTAACAGGAACATGTATTTTTTTATTGTTTGTTTACGTTTGCATCAAATAGCACTCAATTCGGTCCGCATACGGCCCAACACAATTACAACTATTTACTTTTATCTCACACTTTATGACTATGCAGAAACTTTAAAACGTAATGTAACATCATTAATGTATGTAATGGTTCTAGATTATCTCTTGACTGCATGGACACTCTACTTGTACGAAAAACATATTTTGTAAATTTTTCGTAAAAGAATTATAAAACCAGTGATAAGATAAATACAGATCGATAAAATACAAAATTAACTATGCACTGAAAGGCTCCCCATTTTCGTAATTGTTGTATTTAATTATATATTTAACAATTAGCATTTGCATAGTGTGTGGACTGAGGGACCACTTAAAAACTTAAAAATAACAATAATTATCACTGTTTGTGATCTTTCTTTAATTTTAAATTTATCCTTGCCCTTTTAACAAATGTTTGGCTTAGGAATATTTAATGTTCATGCTATAATTGATTAATTATGAGATAAATTCAAGTGGGCCCTCGGGGACCTTTTAAAACGTTTGTTATTTTTTATTAGCTACTCATATTAGGCTTTTCAATGCTTTTTATACTTTTATACATGTTTAACTAAGGATTTTTACCAAAAAAATGTTGTTTAATTCATTACCTATCTAATTATGGGAGATTTTGTGTTTGAACTGAGGGACCCACTTAAAGCGATATATCTTTTGAATGAAGTCTTAACAAACTCTGATAATCGTTTAACAAACTCTTTAACAACTTTAACTATGCACTTTTGTTGATTAATCTACAAAAAGCCGCAGAAAAAAAAATGGGCCCTCAGTCCACACATACATAATTATGGGACATTTTATAGGAGTTAAACAGTTCTTCAACGATTTTTATAATAGAGCCATCTAGCGGCAAGAGGAGCTGTTACTTATCGGTACGATAGTTATTGAACGGTTAAAAATGTAGTCAGAAACGCAGTGTCAGTTGAACTATTGTTATCCTTTCGATAACTTTATTGAATCCATAGCTATTGAGAGTGATAGTGGGAAACTCAGAAACCGGGCATTAGTTGGTAAACTATAGCTTCATCGTTTTACACAATAAATTTGTTTGCGTATTTCTGACGCATGTCTTTGCCCGGTTTCTGAGGTTCCCACAAACACTCTCAATAGCTATTGATTCAATAAAGTTATCGAAAGGATAACTGTAGTTTAACTGACACTGCGTTTCTGACTACATTTTAAACCGTTCAATAACTATCATACCGATAAGTAACAACTCCTCTTGCCACTAGATGGCTCTATTATAAATATCGTGTTGAAGAACTGTTTAACTCCTATAAAATGTCCCATAATTAAGTAGTTATACGTAATTAAAATTTTCTACTAATAAAAACGCAATATTATGAATAAATATATGATAAGGTCTTTTTTAACGGCTGCATGATAGCCGTACCCGTACGTGCGTCAGCTAGCGGTAGTGCAAACTATTCTTATTCTTTTAATAAATCAAGTGTCGGAAATATGGAATTATCAATAAAACGTTGGAAAAACTTTACCGAAACAGAGATGATGCTTTTTATCGAGGTAGCCAAAGACTTTGTTGTTAACTCCACAATTTAAACCTATGAATAATGCGTTTGATTCGTCAGCACCATATATTATGACTTAAATAAGTAAAATTGACATGTTTTTCCATTTTATACCTATTTTCAGTATAATAGTAATAAAAAGTTGAATGATTTTTATAGTATCAATATAAAACTGTTTATTTAAATATTTAATGCAGCTGCAATGTTATGTTACAGGAAATAAGTGAAACAAAATTAAATCAAATCCAATAACATTTATTGAATGCATTCTGTGCTTTTATTTTCTTTACTTCTGGATAGTGTTCTCTATACCTACTTAAATAATTACTAAATAAAGAAAGAAATATATTGGACATAATATACCTACTCGTTATTAACTAACGTACAAATTATTATTTTTTTCATATATAGGTGTGTATTAGGTACACAAGACAATAAAATCTGTTTGGAAAATGAACAATTGGCGAGTACCCCAAATCTACCCTTCATCCGTAAACATTTCAAAAGGATTTCTCCTATGTTAGCGTTTCAATATCAGATTCCGATGAACTGCTTGAATACATTGCACTTGTATTATATTATATTTAATATCAACAAACTCCAACACCAAACAAACAAGAAAATTACAATAATCTTGAAATAAAATAACACGCTTTGACAATTTTAACGTCAAATATAGTTATGGAACCGATAAATGGTGATAATTGGCCAGCTAAGTTAAACTATGTTTAAACCTAGTTTATCTTGTTTTGGGTGGATCGGAAACGCATTTTTGACAGTTATCGAACCAATAGCGTTATCGAATAGATAACCTACAGTTAAGTGAGACTCAGAAACCGGGCAAATTAATGGAACTAATCGTTATGATGATACCTTATAATTACGGTATAAGCCATAATTATTAGTTTGATAACGTGTATAACCATTACACAGGAGATATTAATTTATTTTATTAATGTTATCATAATTATAGAATTAATACTCATACATTATTATGGTTGCTTGAGCGAAATGCCTGATGGATTGATACAGTATTACTACATAAGTAGAATTATATTTGATATACAATACATTTATTATTAAAATCGCAGCTAGGTGAAACATAATTTCTATTTTAATTTAACCGTGACGTAAATTGCTTGGAGCATGATTCTTGGTAAATCTATTACCAATCTCAGTAGGTATACAAAAGAAATACTTAAAGTTTTTACTAAATTAATCATGAGAAATTGGAAAACTTCTAGGAACTTTCCCAAGGCAGGATACATGAATACTAATGAGCTACAACACTGTGTCAAATTAGAAGACAGGACGTCTACATTTAGCAACTTTTGGTGTCTGTAATCCATATTTTTGATACTACGAGTAGATGTTAGGCTGTTACCCGCCACTTCTTCACAAAAATGTCACCCACTTGTAAAGTCTACCTTGTCATGATTTTAATTGTTTTACCGAGATAGACGTAGGGATAAACCATTTGATCTCGTGCCACCATGAATGACTTACAAAAAGCGGTATTGAGGCTAGTTTACAGCAAGGGAGTGCGGTACATTCGCTCGCATTATGCCTTTACTTCCGTGTGGTGACGGAATAAGAATACAGTGTGTCACCAGCACCACCCCATCTCATCCCATGGGTGCCGTAAAAACTGACTAAGGGACTATTCGTGAATATTATTTTAACGAAATAAAAAGAAGGAAACTTGAAATTAAACCCTATACCAATCCGTTTGGCCAGCGTGGTATTAGTAGGGCAAGTATCCCTCCGTCACAGAAGGAGGCCCGTCCCTGCAGTGGGACATTAATGGCTGTTATAATGATGCCTTTACTTCAACGAATGGGAGTAGGCCATCAGAAAGGAACATCGTGAATTTTATTGGTAGTCCGACATGGGATACAGATACACCTCCCTACTAAATAGTTATCCATTAAAAAAGTAAAAATGATTAAACCACGCGCTAAATAATTTATATTTTTAAAACAGCTATGCAATATTTTTCTACGCCGCTAACAGTCAAGTTTACGCGTTCTTGAACATCTGCCACTTATTCACTTGAACCAGGTACTAGTCCTAGCCGAGGCGTACCCACTTTATAAATTAATTTTCACGCTGACGTCACTTTCAATTTCTATCTTTAGTGATCTTTGTTATGACAAAGACAGTGACAAGGGTGTATACTGACGATTATTAGTAAAATGTTTCGATGGAAGTTTGTAAAATGTGGTCCTTGGTTAGGGGTATAAAGCGAGTGATGACAGAAATGTGTAGAGGAAATTAAATTAGAGATTATTTACTTAACTGTTTCTAGTGTGTGTTTTCACTTAATTATTTTATTAATTAATTAACATGGCTTTTAAAAACATCTGTATCCAGGCATTAATATAATAGAAGTTTTATTTTTGTGTTCATTTTATACTCAGAAGCAATAATAAATAAGTATAAGAAGATAAAAGTAAGGAAATATAACCAAATCTTCAAGATTAAGTTTGAGATGATAACCTAGATGTGATTTATAAATGTGTTTAACATCGCAAATATCCTTATACAGTACCAGTACCAACAATCTATTGTCTAAAAAACAAGTAGTTACTAACAAAAAACCATACACAAATCAACCAAACGATTTACTATTTTTATAAACTCCCTATTACGTCACAGGAATGTGAATTTAACGCCGAAGGGCCTTTCACAAACGAATTTTTCATGAACAATATTTCGCTCTATAACAAAATTCCTTTTTCGCCCCTTTCATTGATATTCATTTTATTCAGTAATATGTACATTTTCGACTATTTCACGCAGTCTGGTTTATGTAAATTTGCCTTGTATAATTTAACTATAACTTCTGTGTAAAATTATACAATTACAGAACTTCGGACTATACTGTGAACTACTACTGTAATCTGCTGTATAAGTCAAGTAATAAACTCCATACAACAAGAAGTAATAAACACAATAATAAACTCTTTATAAAAAGGAACCGTGTTTTCTGCTTAAACCAACGGACAATGACAACGCACATGGATAAAGTAATTATTCTATCAACGACTGCGTTAATTAATTTCAAGTAGTTCACTCATTTCGCTCCAGTTCATTCATCGTTGAATTTCGCTATGAGATGGTAGTGTTCATTAGACTTAACTGACATGAAATGATATACATTAGTACTTATCTAATAGCTAATTGCTAATTGCTTGGGTATCGTGCAGAGTGTATATTAGCCTATTCTATCGTGTTTTACCTACTATTTCACCCGACTATATTATCTGAAATTTCAGGTGAGCGAAGGACGGATTTTCATGCTGGGTTGATAAATATTAATTACATGTATTACATCCATTTACAAAAACGTATCAAATTAGGTATGCTACACATTGCTGTACGTTATACTCATAGTACTTAGCTTGGGACTAGACGGTGTTGTAAGAATTATACTCGTATTATAGAATAGGTATTTTTTTTGTTACTTGCACGGATATTAATCTATAAAATACATTATAAATAAGATGATAGATCTTCTTCAACTAGATTATGTAAGTAATTAATGTAACTTTTCGTATACAATACATCAAAATGCTTTCGATCAATGTCAACCGACGATCTGCTCTTGAACTTTGTTATAAAAACAAAATAGCGACATCGATCATCCAGAAAATATAATTGAAGTTGTTTTTCTTATATTCAATATGTGATTAACTATTTAAAAAAGTCGAGATGGAGAATACTTTTTGCCATAGCTATGACAGAGTTCATTTATACAGTTTATTAGTAAGCCCTGATAGAAAATTGTATCACATAAAAAATACTAGAAACCACCTAGACCAACGCAAACCTTTATGTTCATGGAAAGATAGATTTACGCTGAGCGATAATCAAAACAAAAACTGCCTAGGAGCTCTAGAATATACCATTACACCACAGAGGTCGTAAGAAAAGCGTCTAAAATGAATTGTTGTCACACATGTAATATTTTATTTATTTTCTTTACAGTCAGTAGTAGTAAATGTTGTCCTAAAAACATGCCTTCGCCTAGGTAAAGGAAGCGTGGGTCATGACACTAATACACTTAATAAACTACACTGAAACATCACATTTTTGACTTTAATCAATAAATTCAGTCTGTTGCAGGCCACGACTGAACATAAGCCTCTCGACATAGTCATAGTCATAGTCATTGTCATTTATTGGTAACTGATAATTACATGTCATTAAATTTAACAATATAAGATCACAAATAAGTATGTATACATAATTTTAACCTAAAATAAAGGAATGAAATAACAACCGGAAATAAAAGGAATAACATTAAAACGTCAAAATATACAAGTTAAATACAGATTGTCAAAAAACGGTAACATACCTAATCTATTTATATGTCAAAGTTCATACAGGTACCTAAAGTTCGATTAAGTGCATGATGTCCACATAATTAAAGCTATGAGCATACGTGTAAATAATTAAATAAAATATGTAATAAATAAAATGTCAACAAGTAATCAAATAATATGTAAATAAATAAAATAATTAACTTAAATTGTCAACAACAACTGAAAACAAAATGTAACAAATACTAATACTATGTCATACTTTCAATTTTATAAATTCATCGTATGTATAGAACGCCTGCTCGATCAACCAATGCTTTAAGCGGCTTTTAAAAGAAGCCAAGGTTAAGGCGCTCACCACACTGTCCGGCAACTTATTATATACTGTCAGTCCCATGACATGTGTTATTTTACACGACTTGGTAAGTGTCCTGTCTACCTGAGACAATTTATTGCCACCCCTTGTACAGTACGAGTGTCTGTCACCGCGCTTTGCGTAATGCTCCAAGTTGACCCTTACGTAAACAGCAACTTGGTATACTAATAGCGAAGGCACAGTCATTATCTGCAGTCTTATAAAATAAGGTCTTACAGACTCGTCTTGAGCCAAGCCGACCATCGCTCGTAGTGCACGTTTCTGCATACGGAAGGCGCGCTCCCACTCCGCGGCGCGGCCCCACAACTCCGTACCATATTGAAGGTGCGAATGGACTGTGGCAAAATAACAAGCTCTCACTTCTTTTACGGATACCACCTTCGCAATGCGACGGAGGGCAAAGCATGCACTACCTATTCTGCCACAAATCTTATCAATATGGCCGTCCCACTTTAAGCTCCGGTCTAGTTCATATCCTAAGAACGTAATGGTATCCACCTGTCTCAAACAAACTCCACTTACCGATACTGACAATTGCCTCTGTAATCGACCAGACAGGTCAAAGTGAATATATTGTGTTTTATTAATGTTTAATGCTAACCCGTTCGCCCGAAACCATTCCATTAACTGGTTTGCTGTACCTCTTAGTCCTTGCTCTAGTAAGTCCACCGAGGACGCCACTACTAGCGCCGCTACGTCATCTGCGTACATCATGACGTCAGCGCCAGCCACTGCGCCGGGCAGATCATTCAGAAGCATTTGGGAGGAGAACAAAATATTAGACACGGAGGACCCCTGTGCTACTCCTATCTCAGAGTTTAACGTGTCAGAACTTAAGGTTCCTTCACACCCCACAACAACTTGTGATCTCTCTCGCATAAGACTTGTCAACAAATCATGTGATGCTCCAACTACTCCATAATGCCTTAATTTGATCGCTATTATATTGCGGTCGGCAACATCAAAGGCCTTTGATAAATCACAGCAAATTAGAGCTACCTGTTTCTTACTTTCTCTGGCAGCCATGATTTTACGGACGAGCTCTCGGGTTAAGGATGTAGTGGATCGCCCTGCTCTGTACGCGTATTGTCTATCTGAGAGCGTATCAGACATTGACAAGAAACTCACCAATCTAGCACTAATACCATTCTCAAAAACCTTTGATATTGCAGGTACTACTGAAAGCGGCCTATAGTTGTCAATGCAGCTCATTTTCCCTTTCCCTTTATACAGCGGTGATACCTTACTACATTTCATAGCTGTAGGGACATAACACGCTCCACTGGTTTACAGATGAAATTGTATGTTATTTATTATACAAGTCTCTTACAGTATATTCTTCTTTTCATAGTATGTGTATTTGCAGATTTACTAATATTGTTTTTTTTGTAATCAGCAGGACAATTTGACAACTAAAAGTTAACTTAACCGAATTTTTAACGATTTTAAGGTTACGAGAATTGTCATGCAGGTAGAAAGAAATGCTATATTACCTTTTTAATAGTCTCTATATACCTACACTCTTCAAACATTAAACTAAAGAAAAAAGAAATTAAACATAAAACATTAGCACAACAACTGTTCATGCTATAAAACTTTAAACACTGCAGTTACTTAACATAACCAAAGCATAGAATAAATTAGCTAACTTAAAGAATTAAAAGTCGCATCTTAATATGCTAGTGTGCTGGGGAGAGTTTAAACAGAAAGATTAAGAGTGCGTTTATGGTCGTCTTAATCCCAACACACACGTGCCAAAAAGAAAAATATTTTTTTTCTTAAGCATTAATATTAGTTTAGCTAAAACTTTAAGACGTAATGTTGGGATTTTGGGATAATATTTAACTCACGAACGAATCTTGTTCAAGATAATATTTAAATATTTTCATAAGTATAGTTAATTAAGCACTAAAAATCCTAAGTGCTTACAGTTAGCTCGTCGTTATTGAAAGCTACGCTCCAGGTTTACAAAACTTTGTTGATATAAGCGCCGATTACACTAGACTACACGTAGTCAACTACACCATATAGGAGACTACATGTAATCTAGTGTAATCACATGTAGGACAGTGTAAACAGAACGTCCTAACACTAAAAAGTTAGGACGTCCTTCTGTAGGAGACTACGTGTAGTCTTGTGTAATCGGCGCCATAGTTGTTAAAATTTAAAACAAAAATAATAAACATTAAAACCTTGTAATTACTCGTTCAAAACAAGCTTTATCTTTTGGAGTTTTGTTTGAAACATAAGTTGGAGGAACAGTGTCAACAAGCCCGCATCAACGGCAACTTCGTCTTGCTTCACAACTAATAATATTGAGGAACAAGACAATTTTCAACGCATTAGGTTATGTCGGCGAAGATTTCTAGTTAGCGAGAAGCCGATGGATGAGGGAGGCACGGGAGGTCCATAGCCTGATACGATGATGATAATGAACCACCGGCCTGCCTCCTTAACCCACGAGACCTTCTTTAATCTGACCAAATTCGGTATGATTTTTCTCGTTCATTTAATACGTTGACGAGCAATTCGAGTAGTATCCACTAATAATTATGAATTACTGTATGTGCTAAGCAATAACCTTGGGAGTTGAGACTAGCCCAACGTTATAATTTCGAGATTTCGTATGTGTTTCGAGGTAATAACTTATTTTAGTATATATTTTATATACTAAAATAATATACCTATTAACTAATACATAATATATAGGTAAGAAATACATAATAAATACATAAGCAATGACCTAGAAATAATACGCGAGTCCAGAATATTTACCGCCTCGTGTATCGTTACCTGCGGGAGCGTAACTACTCAGGTAGGGTTAATAATGACGGCTATCTACTACCACAAAACGTTTCATTCCACGCTGTAAAACTGGGCAACTTGTGTGATTCATTATCTACATAAATCATTTCTCCCGAGCTTCGTGTTGAAGTAAATTGTGTTAAATTAGTGGGATATTTTATTCTGTAATGGTTCTACACGCGTAGAATACATTTTCAGGTAACATTTGGTTCTAATAAATATTTATTAATTTTTAATGGGAGAGACGGTGGCAAAGCGATCGTTTATGCGGCTACCGTGAGCGAGGTCCCAGCTTCAAATCCCACGCAAAATACTTTTTGATAGGATCCACATGATCGTCTTGAATCTGGATAGGTATACTTAGTTTTCCTAGTTTCAAGTCTCTAAAAATCCTTTACCTGCTGTCACATGCTTTAAATATTATTTGCCAGCTCTTTTGATATTTTATTTTATTTTATTTTACAATTTTAGGAAAACTTACAGCTAGTAGATACAATATACAGGATAGAACATAAAAATGAAGGCCAATTAAAAGTTTCCACAGATAACAGAATGAGTAAATTTAAGTAGGTATATAAAATAATAATAGATGTAGGTAGACTTTTAACACTAGAAATTATGAGTTTTAAGTTATACAGCAGTAGACAGGTAGAAATAAGAAGGAAAATATACATAATTATGCAATATAAATATCTTCACCAAAGAAGGTAGTACATAGCGTTCTCTTAAGTTGTCTGTTACTGTCCGCGAATAAATCTAAATCAACACTCCGGCATGCCGCGTTAAACGTACGACTCGCTCTAATAACAAATGAATTTTGTCTATAAGTTGTGCTCGCTGTTGGTGTATGCAGCAACTGGGGTTTCCGTAGAAACGCAAATGGTACTCGCAGCCCTATTTTGCTCACTAATTCGCCTACATCCAAGGACCCGTTCGCGACGCTTGATAGTAATGAAATGTCTGCGACCTTTCTTCTTTCCTGCAGCGGTAGCAAATGAAATTTTTTGCACCTACTGTTATAGTTAGGTAAGTAGCAATGAGATCGATATTGAATGTATCTCAGAAACTTTATCTGTATAGCCTCTAAGCGATCTATGTAGATGTTATAAATAGGATTCCAGACTTGAGACGCATATTCCAGGTGGCTGCGAACGAAGGAACAGTACAAGATTTTAATAGTTTTGATTTCGTTAAAATCTGCACAGATTCGAAAAATGAAACCTAGCGAGCGCGATGCACGTTTTACTATGTTGTCTATGTGCACATCAAACAGAAGTTTAGAGTCAAATGTTACCCCGAGATCCCTTACTGCACTCAGCCTAGCTAACGAGGTGTCCAAAAGCTTATAATTAAATACAATAGGAACAGGTTTACGGGTGTACGTGCTCACATTACATTTGTCAGGATTCAGGTCAAGCTTATTTTCTATGCAGTATGTTTGAAACCTCTGAAGGTCCTCTTGCAATAACAAGGCATCGTCAATACTAGTGATTTTTTTCATAATTTTCATGTCATCAGCGTATAATAAAATTCTAGAATGTTGGAAACAATAAGAGATGTCATTAATAAAGATATTAAATAGTAGAGGTCCTAACAGGGATCCCTGGGGAACTCCAGATGTATAAAAACGGTTCCAGAAGAGTAACCGTTCAGCACAACAGTCTGACACCTGTTCTCATATGTTGTATATGTTTGTAAAAGTTTTTATAGCAAACTATAACTAAATTTTTTACCTAGAATTAGGAACAAGTAATTATCAGAAATACAGAATCTAACCAAAAATACAATAGCAGCGAGTTACATTTGTCAGATTCGCTTTTCACTTGTTTTGTCGAATTATCTTTACTCTCGTTCTGTGGAGACGACCCAGAAATTAGTTTTCATGAGAAAGTTTTATTTGATTTAAATGTATTTGCTTTCGTTTTTTCACAACAAACGTTTGAACGCTCGATTCCTGCAAATCAATTCAAGCGTTCAAAAGTTATATTTATTCCGTATTCGCTACGTATTTCATAGACACTCGGCTCCTATTCGCTGTAGCAAAATATTAACAAAAACCAAACTTTATCAACTTTAAATCTGTATTTTCTGATCTTATCACATTCAACAAAACATACTATACATAGCTTATAGACATACGAGTATATCAGCTTTACAGTATTAGCAAGGATGTAAATCAGAAAGGTTCTTTCGTTGGAATCATTTCTGCTTTTGAGCCTTATCCAATCCCACTTTACTCGTACGCAAAGCCGCAGGCTTACTGTCGACCCTTGGATTTCTATCTTATCTTGTTGTAAGTTGACATGTGTTTTATTTTGTTTTAAATATATTATATTAAGCTGTTCAGAGAGATTGTGGTAAATATGCTATTAGGTGTAAGGACACTTATCGTATCAGCCAATGAACGTCGACTAATGGACGTAAGCCTTCATCAAATACTTCCACCTTGTGTGGTCCTGTGCCTCCCTTATCCCTCAGTGTCCTGCAGTCCTCACCAGGTGGTCAGCCCACCGAGTAAGAGGACACTTATGATAATGATAAAATCGTAAAAAATAAACGCAAAGGTGACATTGTCTGCAAAGTACGTGAAATTCATCCTAAAACTGATTTCTAACTTTTGTGTTATAGATTAACAAAAGTTTTGTATTTTGTTTATCTTTAAAGTATAAAGTTAAAGTTGGTGAGTTTCGTAATTATCTCAAGTATCTTATGATACACATACAATTAATTAAGATGTTATGTTTGATGTTGTTATGTTTGATGATGTTGATGTTAAAGTTTGCAAAGAAGAAAACACTTAAAACTATAAAGATTACTTAATGACAATGCACGAAACTCAAAATAGACGTAGGTATAGGTAGTAGAATGTACGTACAAAGTGCGCTCCAGTAACTCATACAAAGACACCTCTGAGGCTCACGTTATCTGTTAACGAACAGGAACAATGCGAGCGCGAATGTCGCTAGATGGTTGAAGTGAAAAATTCCGTAATACATATAACATAATATGAGTTTATTATTTCCAGTTTTCGTATATATTTTTTTCAATATCATAGCAAACAACTTAACGCAAGTGTCCATACCACGATCTTTTTTGTGTAAGCATAAGTCAAAAATGACTAATCGTACGTAAGAAAAGTCAAACTTGTGCATGAAATTGTTTGTTCTTTTCATTGTGCACTTCAAGTTCGAATGAAATAGTTGTATACTTATAATGTAAAAAATTTCGTAATATTTCTGCTCTCAACAGTGTTTTGCATTAACTAATAATATGAGTAAATGGGAAAGTGTGTCTGTTTGTCTTTCTTTCACGGCAAAACGGAGCGACGAATTGACGTAATTTTAAATGGAGATAGTTGAAGGGATGGAGAGTAACATAGGCTACTTTTTTTTCTCTTTTTTTTCTTCTGTGTCCAGGAAAGGGGAACAGTGCTACCCCGAATTTAACGCGAGCGAAGCCGCGGGCAAAAGCTAGCTAAGTAATAATTGCTGCTTATGGACGTCAGCAAAGTCAGACCAAAGCCGTAGGCAGCAGCTTGGCTTTACTCAAGACAGAATTTATTAAGTCCTATAGGCCTGTAATCCTGACATATTCGCACTGCTTGCAGGTGGATTAAGCGGTTACAACAGTTACGTATGAATAATTAGAAACATGGCGGGGCTAAGTAAGTGATTGGTTAAGGTGCAGTAGATAATACGAGCTGAGCCACAAAGCTTTGGTTTCGTAATAAACGAATCTTTATAAATATTAATGTCTCTAATATCTGCTCATGGTATTGCATTCTTTTAACAACAATTACTAATGAGCGAACTGTTTTCCTGCTGTATAGAGATCTCAAAGTAGGATTTTTGTTTTTGTATTAATAGAAATTAAATTCAAAATTTTATTTCACTGTAAAGTATTTAACCTCGTCAGGCTTGAATGTAACATTTGGCTGTATAAATATACCTATTCAAATTTAACTTCAAAGGACGTAATGGGAAACTCAATTAGCAGAGAATTCGGCCCCAAGTAATCGGATTGTCGTAATAATTATTTTTCTAAAATTATTGTAAAAGATTAAAATTTATGTATAATATTCACAGATATCAGAAATATTTACTTCAGGTTATTTTTGCTACTATAATTTTTAATGTAAATGATAATTTAATAGTAAGCGAGCGATAATGTTAATTCCAGCCCATGAACAAGTCTAGAATTGTTTCGTGGTTTTAAGTAATATTCCCTAAGTAAGCTTTTTTGACATCTTCAGGCTGCTACTTCTGGACATTTTATTTACCATATCTTATCACCTATCCATTCAAATTGGGCAAGTCACTATCACAATAAGCTAGAAAGAAAGTAAAACATTTATGATAGACATAATAATGAATCAGAAAAGGTAAAAGTTCTTACCGACTACTAAAAATCCATTTGAATTAAAATATACTACTATTGAAATAAACGTAAAACATACTAGCAAAACTGTCTCTAAATTTATGAAGAGTTTAAAGTGAAAATACATGTTCAGATAAATTATAACTACGAAATTGTGTAAAATAGCCCCACATTTCCAAGAGTGACCTTTTTATTATTAAGTACCTTATGTATTATTACCAATGGAAAACTGAGGGTTCAACGTTTTCTTCTAAGCACAATTTTTTAATTATTTTTTTTTAAAAGACAACTCCCGCACTATCATGCCTGTGTCGCGGGGACTTTTACAAACATCAATTAACGGACACAAAGAACACACAACACAATTATTGTCCTGCGTGGGGATCGAACCCACAACCTCATGCGCGGCAGCCGCTGGCTCTACCGGCGCGCCACCGAGATCGTCACAAAATACTCTGTTAACAAGATACATCAAGATTATATTTCGTAAGCTTAGCAAAGTTGGAAGTCTGATATTCTATTTTGACAATTTGTCAGTTTGGGATAAAATCAAAAGGATTTAGAATCAACTTTGTCTCCACCCCCACATTGTCGTCAAAGCCTATTGACAATAGTACAGAGTCGAATTATTGCCAACAAAAGAGGCATAAGTACTTATCGATAAATAATTTAACAATATGAGATGAAAAGGTCAAGTGGTTTTGCTCTATTATTGGAAATATTCTGTACCTATTCGATTTTCTGTAAGGCTTTTAATGTCTTCGTTTTTCAATTTGAGGGTTTTAGAATGATTCGGTTATGAGTATTAGAATCCAGCACGTTTCTGATTCATTCCAACCAGCCAGAAAAATAATTCAAAGATCCTAAGATCAAATAATTCAAAGATCTGATTTCCCTAAGATAAATCTAAACAAGAAATTCCCTTTTACAATTTGACTATATAATACATACAATAAATAAAGAAAACATGAAATCTAGCTGTCTGACTAGACTTGGTAGGTCAATGACATTTACCAAAAGCTAAATATAACTTTACACGACTTGTGTAGGGCAATCCGTCGGTCTGAAGTGTAACCTTACGAGATGCATACATAACTAAGTATCCAAAATAGTTGTGCCTTATGTTGTTACATAAGCTATGACGTTTCTGTTTTATTAGCTAAAGTCATCAGTTAAGTAAAGTTGTTAAGACTAAAATACTTTTAAAAAAGAATTTTTAATCAATTTAGATTTACCTTACTATTATTCTGCATTTTTGCAATTATCAGTATTAGCCTTCTTTATTGTATAAAATATTTTTTAAACAACATTACTACAAAAATTTCAATTAATGAAATTTGGAATATAGGTAGTTTAGGGTGTAGAATAACATTTAAGCGACAGAAACATCGCGGGTGAAACCGCGGGCATCAGCTAGTACTGTGTATGCCAAACCGAGCCTACAATGCTAATTAATTCATGGAAAATTTTATCAAATAGTCAATTTGGTTAATAGTGGTTTATTAGTGTCAATTTCACGAAAATCGTTTGAGGTTTCAGCTTTAAGCTGTAAATGTAATGTTTATTACAAGCTATTCGATTTTAACTAAACAAAATACATCTTATTTACGTCTAAAAATACTTTAGATTGCAAATTTGTGCTCTCAGATTATCGCACGTATCTCCACTTAAAACTACTTATGAGAACAAGGGCAAACCTTTTTACAGCCGACCTTCTTTCGGGATCGTTATGTTCAAGCTTTTGAAGCATGACCATTACGCAAATGTTGCTTGAAAATGAACCATGAAAATAATGTTTGAGCATTAGTCATGTTTCAAGTTGACCGTTACTAATATTTTTGTAGTAAAATGTAGCAGTAAAGGTCGGCAAAGAGACGTCCATAAAGGAGCGTATTAAGTGATGTGTAGCTTTACATAGAGTGGCATGTGCGTGCATTGTGCATATCAATGTAATGTTAAACTATGTATATACACTATGCACATACTGGAACTTTATGTCAAATAGAAGAGTTGGTATAAGATGACGCATTTAAAAAAAAGGTTGTACTTACTTAATACATAGTAAAATAAAGACAAAATAGACTTTGCGAACTTGATGTTTGAATCTAAACAAAACGAGAACTTAACTGTTAAGTAAATAAATGTATTTTGTACTTCGAGGAACATATTGAACCATGCTCACCTCTACTGATAAAATTAATCGATACGTCACATGCATTGGCGCCTCCCGAATCTGTGATGCTATATTTTTAACATATTGCTTGACATTCAACTCCTAAACGGAGACTCGTTTGGTTAGAATTTAGGAGTAACAGTTAATATTTTTTTATGTAATTTTAAATATTATTTTTCTTTATAGAGGTAGATTAAAATTTCTCGTATACCACAATGGATTATAATACACTGACGTTAACTTGTATCTGTGTATGTAACATACGATATACGTAAAAAAACGGTATGCGTTTCGACTGCTCGGCCACGGCACGCAAACAGAAAAAAAATTAGTCAGGGATTCTGTCGAAATTTGTCGAAAACGAATGGCACAAACTAAAAATTTGTCGAAGTAGAAATAAAGAAGTTATAGGGGTCTAAACGTGGCCGCGCGAACGAAACGCGGAGGATTGCGCGGCCACGGAGATCTCAGCAACTACTTGAGCTAGAGATCTAATTCTTTTTGTAAATGAATGGTTGAATTTGTCAACAATTGTCGAAAAAAGAATTACAAGCCCTAGATCAATACTTTACTAGATATTCACCTCTGAAGTCATGGCCGCGCAATCCTCCACTTGTGATTTCTTTAATGTTGATTATTTCTTTCAAACTAAGACTTTAGACAGTAAAATTGGTGTTTGCAGCAAGGTTTTAATTTGTCGAAACTAATGAAAGCAATAGACTCTACTAAAGTTTAGCCATATAGACGAAATCAGAGGAAAACAAAAAGTTCATGGCCGCGCAATCGAAACGGTACTTTGGACGCTGATATCTCAGTAACTATTATTGCAAGGATATTCGTGTTTACATTTATTTATTCTACATTTTAACCTCATTGAAATGACATATCGTTTGATCCTCAGAACAGTTCTCAAGCCGTGTAATCTCAAAAATAATGATACCCTGTACAATGTTCGAGCAGAGTAACCATAATTTCGATTTCATTAGGATATTCCTCTAATGGGAGACTATCAATTTTATTT
The DNA here is from genome assembly GCA_905475405.1 of Schrankia costaestrigalis. Classification (NCBI taxonomy): domain Eukaryota; kingdom Metazoa; phylum Arthropoda; class Insecta; order Lepidoptera; family Erebidae; genus Schrankia; species Schrankia costaestrigalis. Next base: position 7,526,183 of record FR997831.1, on the reverse strand, counting down.
TAAAAACAATAAAATTACTCCTTTACTGCGTGCATGTAATGAATATAATAGGTTAATTGGTAAAGTCGATATATTCCATGACTCTTTTTCCAGTTTTAGACAAAAAATATTAAAAACATTTGAGTTAAGTTAAATGTTTTTAAATTTAAGTTTTCTTTTTTAATTAATTTGTTTTAATTTTGCCTTTTATTGTGAATACCTAGATTTTAGTTTAATTATAATTTATTTTGTTTGGTTATTTAGAATTAAAAAAAAATATTGCTCACCTCTCTTTATTGATATCTCTACTCATGTTAATGTTGTACATGCCTCTTTTAGGTTTATATACATAATATGAAGACTATGTAATAATGTGTTTTTCATTGAATGTCTATATGTATAAATATTATATTGACATGTCTATAGATAAATAAACATCTAATGTAATCTGTAAAATTTACTAGGTATTATCAAATAAAAACTTGTTATATTTCAATGACTAAAAAGAACTGTTTATTTAACACAGCTTTAAAACATTACAAAAAATCAACAATAACAATAAAAATCAACTAAAATGTAAAATAACGTTACGAAAATGATGATTTTGGTAAGAACCTAGCGTACGATTTGGAGTTCACGGTCGTGTAACGTACCAAAAAGTCGTATGAGTACGATTTAAATCGTACGGCTGGCAACACTGGATCAAAGCCACTACTATTCAGCCGTCCCGCCCGGTGCGGTGATTCGCTCGCCAACAAATGTGCGAGTGAGAAATCATAATCTTAGAGTGAGAGCGCAAAAGGCTAATTTTCGCTTGATCCTCCCGGTTTCGTGGCTAACTCTAGCGCAATCGTTGGCAAATTGCTTTAAATTAGACCTTGAAGCTTTTGGGTTATCCAATTGTTGTAGAGTAATTATTACATTTCAATTTTTATTTTAAAATAAAAGGTGTAACAATGGGTGTGAATAAAAATGTTTGTGTGGTGTTATAAAACCAGGATGTAAGTAAATCTTGTAATGCTACACACACAGTAAGTTTGTAAAGAATCATGCGATCGATGTACGAAAAATAACTATGGCGATAACAAAAAAGTACAAATACATACCTACTTATTAAAAATCTTTCGTCTTTAAAAATAATTAAAGTATAATGGAGTCAATAAATCCTTGATAGTTTAAGATCTACAAATATTTGTAGCATATAATAATTTACTATGATTAATAAAAAGGAATTTCCTAATGAAATCGAAATTATGGTTACTCTGCTTGAACATTGTACAGGGTATCATTATTTTTGAGATTACACAGCTTGAGAACTGTTCTGAGGATTAAATGATATGTCATTTCAATGAGGTTAAAATGTAGAATAAATAAATGTAAACACGAATATCCTTGCAATAATAGTTACTGAGATATCAGCGTCCAAAGTACCGTTTCGATTGCGCGGCCATGAACTTTTTGTTTTCCTCTGATTTCGTCTATGGGTGATTCTTCGAGCCCAACATTTTCGATGTCTGGAGGTTTTTCTTTGTAACTAACAGACCAACCAAACTGCAATTATTTTTTAAACATAGTATAGACAGTTACCTATCTTGCACACGTTATTGTTTTTTAATAATAGTTTTTTATATATTTAAAAAAAAATATTAAAAAGCGTTCTTCTGATTAATATGGTGTGTCCGTACCCCAGTTTCTTGAACGTTAGTAACAGTAACATTTTTTCTTATTAACGAATCGATGTGCGTTATAAATATTACGATAGAATATTAGTTGTTTCTTTACACCAAAAAAAATGGTACTAATATTTGCGATAGTTTTTTAATAAAAAAATAAATTGTGAGTGTCCGGCACAAAAGTCTGATTCATATTCGCGCGCTTTACTCGAACGTACCTAGCTAAGTACGAAACATCAGGAGATCCCTTCTAGTGCTGGTGGTAGCTAGGGACTCTGCTGACGTGGTCACGACGTTACATGCGGCTGGTTCGTGTTGTTGCGGAGTTATAAATGTAAATATCTGAGTCATATTACTTTGGTTCACCTGTGTTTCTGATTACTATGTTGGCTGTTATAATTAACTTAAATGGTTTTCAAGCTTGAATCTGCTGGAAATATAATTCAATTGGGGACTAAAAGCCTATGTATAAATAGCAATCCTTAATTGTATACGTGTAGTGATTAACCGATCGTCGCACGAATGCTTAAGTGGCCAAGCTCCATTTGCAACATTTTACACCAGAGACGTTTAATTGATTAGTTTAAGCAAATAATATGATTTTATAAAAGTATTATATTAAAAATATAGTTAATGTGTTTATGAAATGATATATTACAAATAATCATTAAAAAGTCGAACAGTTATGTTTATTTTCACATTTTTTTATGGAGGTTGAGCAAATAAACACATAAATAATTATGTAAGTGTAGATAGACCACTACTGGAGTGGAGGTTGAGCATTTTGCATTCGAATATACTTAAGTACCCTATATAGTACTTAAGTGCCCTATAACCATATACAGTGTGTTAGGGTATTGTGGTAAAAAAAGATAAGTAGTAAACTTACTATTTTATTAATAAAAAGGAACAAATAATTAAAAAAAAACACTGTTTAATAGTAGGTCTTTACCTATGAAATATAATAAAAAAATAACAAAAAAAGAACCATTTTTTTCTGTTATTTTTGATTTCTTGTAGAGAGACTGTAATCTTAGTTTTATTAGTTATATCAACAGTGCGGGCAACGCGGGGTATGCAGCGCGGGCGCCGCGGTAAGTAAGTTGGTGCGTGTCGCTTGACTTGACGTGCTGGCCTCGGGTTCGATTCCGGCGGCCGCTATGTGAATCAATTTTTTTTTTTATCTAACATCATTGCGAACACAAAGCGTAGGTATACGTGGAACACAAAACTTACAATGCTAAGAAATTAACCCGTTTCACAATTAGCAAACATGCAAGTAGCAGGTATTTTTTGACAAAAAATCATACAATAAGGCATTTTAAACAAGCCCAGTCACCGCACAAAAGCAAAATTTTTTTATTACTATTTTAGTTATAGTTTACAACCTTACGAAATGTTCAAAACAGTCATCTGTTCATTTATAGATACGTCACAATTTCACTTAGGGATATAATTAAATCTGAAATTATAAGAGTTAAATTTAAACATCCTGTACTATAAGTTAACGATACGCAGTGGTAATCTACAAAGAAATGATAACAAAAATACAACTTACCGATCCTTTTCTATAGTTGTGACTATATTTTCCGATTTGTATTTAGTGACGGACATTTTGGCTACTGTTTTCTATTAATATTTTTACTCCTTTTATATATTTCACGTCAGTTTTTACTAAAATGCGTGTGAGCATCAGCTTCTTTACAAAAAAAGTCAATGATGGCGGCGTATTGCGTCATCAAAATGCGATGTCGTGATTGGTTACCTGTGAGGAGGTTGGACCCTTAAGCACGCAATCGATGCTTAGATGCACGTTTGATGTTTCTCTACGGACTTTGAGCACTTAAGCATGAAGTTTAAATTCTCTTGTGTTAGATTAAAAAAACTTAAATTCCTTTTAAATAATGTATTTAAAGTCCAAACAGCAAGTATTATACAGGGTGTTTTTTGAGTCAACGGCAATAATTTAGAAGGTGACTCTGTACGTGATTCTGATCCGAATTATGTAATAAAATTAGGTACTTAATTTTTGACGAAAAAATCCCAGAAATTAGAAAAAATCCTAGAAATTAACTAAGTGTGGACACGTTCCCGCTGCGCTAAAATATTGTTCAAGACTCGGTGCATTGACCCGCGCCGCGCGTCGTAGGTATGTATCTAACTCAGCTGGCGAACCGATCGCTCGCTGCGTCCGCGCGGTGTCCATGATTAGTGAAATTCATAGCTAAGCTTTGCACGTCGTTTACTATGTAGTAATTTAATGTTTATTTATTTTGTATTTTTTTTCCTTCATTAAATAACGTTATCTATCACGCCCTAAAGTATTGCCTATGTCTCACTTTACATACTGTATATCAATCGAACCGCAATTTGATCCTTAATAAAATTGCATTAAAAAGTGAAATTCGTTAAAATGGTCGGTTGAGCAAATAAGCATTTAGGCGACGCGATGTTAAAAGGCAAAAATTTGATTTATATGTACCTGATTCATACGGTAAAAATACTATATTAATCAGAATTTCACACATATTGTTAATATGGCGGCACGGATAATGATTGATATTGTCAAGTTGTCAATGCTTCTAATAACTAGATTTAGGTGTGGTGATAATCATTGTGATTATCAACTGTGATTTTAATAAATAAATGACTGATTTTTATAACTAGAATTTCATTTTTGTTCCTAATTCTGATTTATATGACCTCAAAAAATTTTAAGTTAATTATCTCGAAAACCATTTCATAAAAAAGTGTGCCTTTTTCAGACATTGTATATTAGGTTATCATCTTTGACAAAAACATGTTTTATAAGCCAAAATGTGAAAAAAAAATTTGCCCATATGAATCAGACAAAGAATCGAATTTCGAAGAAACACCCCTATAAGGCTAAACTTTAGTAGAGTCTATTGCTTTCATTAGTTTCGACAAATTAAAACCTTGCTGTAAACACCAATTTTACTGTCTAAAGTCTTAGTTTGAAAGAAATAATCAACATTAAAGAAATCACAAGTGGAGGATTGCGCGGCCATGACTTCAGAGGTGAATATCTAGTAAAGTATTGATCTAGGGCTTGTAATTCTTTTTTCGACAATTGTTGACAAATTCAACCATTCATTTACAAAAAGAATTAGATCTCTAGCTCAAGTAGTTGCTGAGATCTCCGTGGCCGCGCAATCCTCCGCGTTTCGTTCGCGCGGCCACGTTTAGACCCCTATAACTTCTTTATTTCTACTTCGACAAATTTTTAGTTTGTGCCATTCGTTTTCGACAAATTTCGACAGAATCCCTGACTAATTTTTTTTCTATTTGCGTGCCGTGGCCGAGCAGTCGAAACGCATACAAAAAACGTAGAAAAAGTCGTAGCTGGATTGAGATTTTTACGTGTGAAACCGTTCTCACCGAGCCGTCCCAAGTAAGGAGATATGTTATCGACCCCTCGTCTTCGCATCTAAAAGCCACGGTGATCCTATTACATCAATTCGGCTGCATTACTAACAAATTCGTCAGGGTACATAGATAGAGACACTCGCACTCTCAGTTAACGCTGTGATAGTGTAGCTAAATGAATTGTGAAGGACATTTGAACTTTTAGACTCAGGAAATAAAAATTACGCCTTTGTGCCCAAAATGTACACGTTTAGTATATGTAACAATTTTCAATCAGAATTATTGTTATCGTAATAATTATTTTGAGAGGTAAACATAAGAAAAAAACATTTTGCGTTACACATAGTACAGAACTACCAATAATACATTGTATTAAGACCGTTATCAAAAATTAGTGGTTGTACCCAAGTAAAACCAATAATAATAAATGTTTGGACTCGGCTTACAAGATTGTCGACAAGGGGAATGTTGATTCGGCGATCATTGTTCCGATAGTAGTTTCGTTTAATGGAACAAATTAATAAAGAGTGAGAGAGAGACAACAGCAGGAGATAAAAGGTCAGCAGGATTTACAACTATAGTATAATTACATACACTCCTTCTGAATGAAGTCTTTAGCCTACAATATGAAATATGAAATCTGGGTCAAAATGTGAATTTATGAACGGTTAAAAAAACGTGAACCAACAAGCTGTATCTTCTAATATAACTACTACGCTGCTGGTTGCAATAAAACCTACATAAAATTGTGCATAAGAAAACATTTAAATATTAGCGAAGTTATTTTTAAAATTATCCGGCCTTTTAAAATATTTTTCGTACAAATATTACGCCTCCAGATTCATTACAATAGGTAATCTGACAAAATCCTTCGCAAAGAGGCGAGTATTAAAATTATTGTAAGCATAAATGTACATTTTTAATCTATTACCATTTATAATTACGAAAGTACGCCCTTTTGTAACTAAATGGGTACGATAAAAACGCTGTAATGTACGCTATAAATATTATAGTTAATGCTTATTTTATGTAAATTATAATTGCTATTTACTTACATAATTAATGAATTACATTTACATGATGTTCTCTTGATCACAGCTTATGAATGCTGAGCACTGGAATATTACATATTCCACAGATAAGAAACACTTCCGTTAATACTCCAAGCATTCAATTTTTTTACGAGACTTTGTCTTTTTTTTATGTTACGTAAGGCAAACGAGCCCGCAGGTCACCTGATTTCGCAAATGAGTTCTTTCCTCATACCAGCCCATTATGTTTTACTACATGACAGATTGGTATAGGTAATGTTTTACAAGGAGTTTCCGGTATTTAGTTTCCTACAGTTAATGATTGTTAACTTTCTCATAACTTTTACGACGTTTTTTTCCTTTTTAACAGTTCCCTGACTAAGAAATATCGGAACATCGAAGTTGAAGAACATTCCAACATTCAATGAACATGGAGGACAAAAATAATAAGATCTGCGAATTACGTGGAGCTCGAAAACGCTATCTAAGTACTCCCACAAAAGGAAATCCCAAGAGTAATCCGAATAAAGATTTATTATAAACGCATCAAGTGCTTTATGAAGAAAACCAGCTTATTCAATATCAAAGTAAAGTCGTTTATTGTTACTTTTATCCTACTTTTATCCTACACTAAAAGAAAATGGTCATATAGATATAATTATCATTAAAATTGGATATAATTTAAAAACAAAAATTCTTTGAATGAGTAATGTATAACACAAAATCGCGTAAGTATTATCACACATATTATGCTGTATCAAAACACCAGGTCAGAGTCGGTTTTGAAAGAAAATGATTGCTTCTAAATTTAAATTGTGAAGGGTGTAGGAATTTCCCACATTGCTGGGTATCCAAACCCGTTTCCTAGTTCAACAAGTTAAACAGACTGATGGCACTAATCTGTTTTCCAAGTATTTAATCCTTTGGTACAACAAAAACTCCAGTTAAACGAATAAATAACTAGATATTGTTTTAGTTCTCTCTTCCTTTTCTTAATTACTTCGCTTAGAGTCATACAATCAATCTCTGACTAGTCTGTGTTTATCTTCATTTGTATCTTAATTTAAAAGCAATATAACGTAAATGATGGTGCAAATAAATTCCTTTTTACTTTACATGACCGCTTTCTGTCTTTGTATATAAAGCAAAGCAGCTTATAATGTCAAATGACTGCATCTGAATGAACTGCTTACTTACATTGTTTAAATCCAGCATGTCTCTAATGAAAATGCAAGACAAAATAACGCTCAAAAACTTCATGTGACTGATGAGATTACACCTACATGTTTCTACTCAGTTTAAACTCTACGAAAGTTCGAGTATGGAATATATTGGGTTTTAAAAATATGTAGTGGCAGGCGTGTCACCACATACCTATCATTATTATTTTGTATATCCTTCTTCTTATCTCATTTTTATAAGTATAGAAAGATAAAACTATGGTATCATACGTACAAAATATAAAAGGTGACAAGGTTGAGCGCGTCTTCAAAAACTTTCGCGGAGATATCACGCATAAGTTCTATAAGTTCACAAAACAAGTTTATGTTGTTTAGTTTACGGTCGGTTTAACAGTAAGGTGATGATTAGAGTAAGATTGTAGATACAGTTTTTGTATAAATATGTAAGATATTGCCGATTAATCAATTTAATTTAAAAAAAAAAATTTTTCGCTTTAAATAATCGTATTAATTTTTAAATATCAAGTTGATCCTATTATAATTTTCTTTTAGGTTTTCTTTATTGTAAAATGACACTAGTTCACTACAAAGATAGGTTAACTTGCCATTTCAGTTTATCTCTCATGATACTCGTAAGTTTAAAAATAGATCGACCTACTCGCCAATTCAGGCATCACATTTATAAATCACTCGACTAATTATAGCGCTCTGGTAACCCCTTACAATACAACAGAGGACGAGAAAATTATTAAGGAACTTAATAGCAAGTTTCCACAGACCTTTTACTTTGATTCGAAACGCCGATTTCTGAGGTTTTCATTAATTTTTGTTCCGCAAATGTTTTCTATTGATCGACCGAGCCTTTACAAGCTCCTTAGTTATCAAACATGGTATCGATTATTATTGTTTCACAGTCAACCATTACGTATCGTTATCAAAAACTTACTAAAAACAGAGCAGTTGACAAATAAAGGTTTTGTAATAGATCTCTAAAATTCCTTCAGAGAAAGATATATCAAATAGGTAGAATGATAAATTGTTATTACCTCCGTAGCCGTATTAGAGGCATAATGGTGACGCATGTCTGTAAGGGTAACGTGCTATTCCTAGGTGCGAGACCTTAATATATACAGTATATGATATGTGTTTAGTACTAGCTAGTTATGTGAAAGTTTGTTAAATACTAGCCCCGGTTTCTGAATGACTGATCAAGTCAAAATCAACTAATCAAGTGTCAAAACTATCATTTTCAGGAACTAAAATGACAGTTTTGACACTTGATTAGTTGATTATTACTTGATCAGTCATTCAGAAACTGGGGCAGTACCTACTAATTTCTCTTACAAACCTGTTAAAAACGAGGAAACGTGGTCAGCAGAGATGATAACGTTATTCGGATCAAGATTGTTAATTGGTGCTGGAAACCGTATGTATATACATATACATATATAAACTAATTAGACTCAAAAAACTTAATATTTAAAGAGATCATTGCGCAACGAAGCCTTTTAATTTAGGAAAATGTTATAAAGTTAAGAAAGTTTCAAAACACTTTTTTCTACTCCATTTTACTTTTAATTTAATCTTCAGAGACCTTGACGAGTAACTTTGTAAAAAATCTAAAGATCCCAAATATTATTTGACTTTATTAAACATTGAACTGGACCTTCTGAGAATTTGATTCTCAGAAATCACTTCAGACACAAATCTTGGATGATGGGAATTGATTTCATTAAGTATAAACTGAAACGTATAGACTACCTCCAAATTGAAATACTTAGAATACTTTAAAAAGAAATATACGTGCCTACGTTACAATAATATGTCAATAAAATTAATAAAATCAATATAATTTGCATATACCTATACCATTTGTGGTCAAGTAAGAGTTTTAAATAAAATAAAAGGAATGCAATCTAACTCTTCATGATATTACGTATGCAAATCTATGTTAACTCTTGTACATAATCAAAGTACGTGATGCTTTACATAAATGGAAAATTCAAAGTAGAATATGCTTGATATTATGGAAGGAAAAAAACATTTACTTAGCTGCTTGATGACGTAAGTAATCATTAATAAAGAAAAAATATACATATATGTGACAACAACTCTTTCATTAATAAAAAAAACGAAACTTCTTCGTTTCAGAGTTTCGTACTCCTGTGACCTGTGACTGACATTTACGGCTATCACGGGCCATAGAAAGGTGCTAGCCCGCCTCAACAACACGGTATTAATAAGCCAAGTATTTTGGCGTCACGGGCATAAGATAAGAAGTTTGACGACTGACTTGAGTAAAATATTTACTATTGACGAGTAATAAATATGAATAGGTAATTTCCTAAGCATGCAAACTGATGTTGTTCAAAAAGCTTTTAACAGAATTGTATGAATTGTTTATAAGGCAACTCAAAAATATTCTCAATTTAACTGAAAAAGATCCAAATCGTTCTACGGTTCTTGTAATAATAGTTAAAAGTATATTCTTCAAAAATATTTATATAATATACAAAATATCAACAACCATTATAAAAGTTCGTTATTTACACAGAGATTTATACGAAATCATATTATGTTAAGAAGAGTAATGAATAGTGAGCTTATCTCTCACATGGTGGGAAGACAATTTTATGAACCGATGGATTATGAAGGTACAGGACAGAAACGGTAGTGACATTTAGAAGGCCTATTACTAGTTGTGGAGGTATTTGGACTAAGATGAATGAATGAAAATAAAGTAAATACTTTGAGATTTCAGTTTCATAGCTAATGATGAAAATAAATGTATGAGGTGTATTCAGAACGGATATAACATTGGCACCTGAAGTGAGGAAATTCAAAGGAAATAGAATATCTATACTTATAATTTGACTGAATGTTCTCATTTCGAGAATGTTGACCTAATTAAATTTATAAAATAAGTGAATTTTACAATAATATATGTAGTAAGTACCTACTTAGATATTTGTTCATTAGTTAACACGTTTCTGATATTTTCGTACTGATGTTAATAGGTCTATAGATTCTATTAATCTTCGGCCGTTCAGAGAATGCGTTCCTGACACGTCGCGATTGAACTGACGCAGTAACTTTGTAATGGCGTTGCAGTTACGATAAAAATATTTTTGCTGGTTGTTTATCGTTTTAACTATTGATGAGCATTAAAACAACATTATTATATCAATAATTAATGAATGTTATAATGTTGTGTCAAACTGAGTGTCAAATAACTTGGTAAACAATATTTTTCTAAATCTACACTGCGCTATTACAAGGTTATGTCAGCGCTTTATATTTGTAGTGCTGTGCCAACAATAACAGTGAATAATAGTATCGTAATCTGTTCTTATCGATACAGTTATACTTTATAAAATAATACGTGTTGTTTTTCTTTTCAAGAATTTGAAAATAATGGACTTTAGAATAACTTTTATTAAATATAAAAATAAAAGTACATTAAATACAAAGTAGCATTTTTATATTTAGGTTGAAAATGGTAACCCCAAATGGCGTTATGGGCCGCCATTTTGTGACGCTGAAACAGTCGTCTGTTGTCGTTTCGTGCGCATAGACCACGTTCTTCAAGTGTTTGCGATCTGTTGTTATTTGACTTTGATTGTGTCTTATATTGCGTTCTTTTTACTTTTGGTGCATAATAATGCCTAAACGTGGACAAACATTGAAAACTGGAGCCCGTGAGTTAATTATCAAGCTGCAAGATTACTTTGAGCGGGAGCGGCAAAATGGCGGACCCCTGGTTCCTGTCGAAAAAGTACAAGAACGCGTCTCTCAGGCGCTTGGAGTTAGCAAACGAACGATTACAAATATTAATAAAGAAAAGTTCGGCTCTACTGGCATGGAAGATAATATTTTACGTACTCCGAAGAAGAAACGTAGAACTAAACCCGTGACAGATATTGATACCTTTGACGCCGATGCAATCAGAAATCATATATATGGTTATTACTATTCCAGAAATGAATATCTCAACAGGATGAAGCTTTTGGCGTCGTTAAGAGAAGCTGGACTGTTTAGCGGGGGTAAAACTGCTTTAACGAAAATCTTAAAAGATATTGGTTTTTCGTATAAAAAAACAGACAAAAGAAAAATTTTATTAGAACGATACGACATCATTTTGAAACGGATAAGTTTCTTGAGAGAAGCAAAAAAAATTGATAACTGGGATAATGTCGTGTTCATTGACGAGACATGGCTAAACGCCAATCACACGGTTTCCCGTTCTTGGACGGATGATACACAAGCGTCGACGTCGAAAGTACCAATGGGTAAGGGGGCTCGTCTGATAATATGCCACGCAGGTACTGCAAAATACGGCTTTGTGGAGAACGCTTTACTGGCATTTCAATCAAAAACCACAAATGACTACCACGAGGAAATGAATGCCAGTACATTTAAAGAGTGGTTCCAGAACGTGCTTTTGCCCAGCCTACCAGAGCCTTCTGTAATATTGATGGATAATGCCTCCTATCACTCGTTTCAAATACAGAAACCACCTACCCAAGCTAATAAAAAAGAAGAAATGGTTGCTTGGTTACAAGCAAAAGGCATTGACGCAAATATGCAGATGCTAAAAGCAGAGCTAATTAAGTTAGTGAAAGAAAATAAAGCGGCAAATGTGCGATACGAAATCGATGAAATGGCTTTGGAGTACGGTCATCGCGTTCTAAGAATTCCACCGTATCATTGCCAATATAACGCGATTGAGCTAATCTGGGCTCAAATAAAAGGTTACGCCGCCCGCCACAATACTTCCCCGCCATTCAGCACGAAAAAGATGATGACCCTGTTAAAAGAAGCCTGCGGGAAAGTCACAAGAGATGACTGGGCAAAGGTTGTCGAAAAGACTAAAAACCTGATTATGGAACATTTTGACCGAGATATCAGGATTGATTCTGTAATTGATAATAATATTATTAGGATAAAAGAGGCTGTATTAGGATAATTAGAAGTAGTTGGCCACTCTTTAGTAACATTACCGCTCGACGAGTAAGAATGACAGGACTCTATGGTTAGATTGAGATTGAAGGAACGACGGTGGTGTTGAAAAGGATTTTGATTGGAATTTGAGTTATGATAAAGAGATTATAATTGGTAAAGCTATTTAATTGTTCTTCTTAACAAATTCTCCTTGATCCTAAAATCAGAAGTGGGATAAGAAATTCACGTGTCTAATCCAATATAAAAGGAATATAAAAAAAAATTTCACGTGTCTAATCCGATTTTTGACGTGCTGTGGTATAAGTATTGGTGAATCAGGTATAAGTATTGGTGAATCAGGTATAAGTATTGGTGAATCTGGTGATTTAACCAACTTGTAAGAAATTTTATGGAATAAAGCCGTGTGCCGGTGCGTCTGCAAGACGCAACAGCGGCAGCACGCCGCCGTGCCTCTACAAAGACGTCATTTTTGCCGACGGAGAAATTATAATAAATTAGATGGATTCTTCGGCATGGCGCGCGACTCATGGCGGCTTTGTGTCTTGGCTAAAGTGTTTTTGATTTCAGCAATACAGTAATGTCTGTGTTTGACACGACAAAGAGAATGGATATCGATACTAGAGAATATGGAGTGCTAATGATCGAAATTAGTTAACATTCTCCAAATGATGGTGATAAATGGGATAGGAAACACCTCACTATGGTGTACGAAGACATCACATGAGGTCTTTAAACATTGAGAATAATGAAAATTTATTCGTAATGATGACGATTATAGTGAATAACACTGTTGAGTAAAAATAAGGTAAGATTGAAGAATGGAAAATAATTGATGTCCAATATGTCTGTAAGTTCTATATTGTTACGTGTGCCATACTATTACAAGTCTGGTCTGTTTTGTTGGCGTGTACCACTGCTAAACGCTGATATTTAACATTATTTTATTGTTGAATTAAATAAACATGATTCAATTATTGCATTATTGAATGCTAAGGCGTTATTGATTAACTAAGTCGAAGTTACACCTTCTTTAGAAGGTACGAGCTGTCTGTGTTTGTGTTACTTTGTGAAAATAACAAATAGGTACTTCACACCTAGTTTGCCTACTCGTGTACTTCGTTCAAAAGTTTGTTATGAAATAATATTACACCACAAAGAGAAGTGCAACATAATCTAGACTGTCATACCTCTTTGACATCTATTGCAATGAAATTATCCAAAGTATATTAGGATAGCCGAGTGGGCGTTACTCCAGGTTTATATGGTGCGTATTGATGATGAGATTAAGGTACAATAATTATACCTTCAGTTAGCGGTAAAGCGGTTTGACGTTGTTAATAAAATTATGCCTTTGGTGCATTATGTTTTAAAGACTTTGTTTATTTTCAAGGTGAACATAAAGCTGTTGTTTATGTGTAGTGAAAGATACAGAGTAAGATTGATACTATGCAACTAAGTATCGTTGCCTACATAAAATGCTAAACAGATACGTGTCCGTCGATGTACGTTGAGTGTACTGCCTCTATCGAAAGAAGGGTTAGTAAGGACCCTATGGTGTATTATCAGAGAGAGATGCACACAGTGACATAGTTGGTGATGATTCGTTGGCTGGGAAAATCATTGTTACAGAGGTCGTTTAATATCAACTAAAAGTTGATTTATGATGCTGTAGATTATGGTATAGTACAGTCAGCTGCAGAGAAATCTAACCCCTTTAGCGCACTGTTATATTCTTAAAGGGGGTTGGATGTCTCTACAACTGACCGTACGTAGCTTTTTGTATTATGAAGTTCTGAATGCTTACGACCAAATAACAAATACATTAAATGACAGAAATTAATGCGCTTTAATATTTAATTGTTTTATGTCAAATGATGCGTTTATGTTAAATGTTTTACTGGTTGTGCGGTGGACAGAGACGTCACCGGTAGTAGTCAGGGTCAGGTACGGCCGAGCAAATACAAAGTTCAAGCTCTAGTTGAGGTCCCTACCACAAAAACGGTAAGCTTGTGTGGGTGATCCACCTCTATGATACGCTAACGTCGTGTCACTGCCATGTAGGCGAGTTTGTGATATGCGAACGAAATAGGCTAGCGTGGTGCCTGTGTTTTTCACGGTTAGAGATGATGGCTGACGTAGTGCTTTCTCTCAAGTATTTGTAATTATAGTCAGGATTGGGTCAATGTGTCATTGGTTTTGACTGGTGTCCCGATTCAACATATTTGTTTATGTTGTGTTTATGTGCCCAGGTGCAAGCGATGATGATGGCGACGCGGCGTAGAGTCCGCGCCTGAGCAAGGTGCTGAGTGTAGAGCAGATGCGCATCCAAGCGAGTCTGCTGTGGAGCCTGTGCCGAGCATCACCCGTGCGGTGAATGTAACAGCGGGAGCGGTTCCGCTGTCGAGGAAGCGTTCTATAGGCTTTAGCCTGGCATTATGGGGACTGCGCCCCGGAATATAGGCTTTGGCCTGGCATTATGGGGACTGCGCCCCGGAATATAGGCTTTGGCCTGGCATTATGGGGACTGCGCCCTGGAATATAGGCTTTGGCCTGGCATCATGGGGCCCTGGAATATAGGCTTTGGCCTGGCATTATGGGGACTGCGCCCCGGAATATAGGCTTTGGCCTGGCATTATGGGGACTGCGCCCTGGAATATAGGCTTTGGCCTGGCATTATGGGGTCCTGGAATATTGGTTTTTGGTCTGGCAATATGGGGACTGCGTCCCGGAATATAGGCTTAATCGAGCTAGGAACTTTGATCTATTCAGTAAAAGATTGAAAGTCTATTATGGAGATGTAAGTGATGTCTGAAGCTTGTAAGAGGCGAAAGACTAAGGTTATTTGAACGCTGGCATGGCTAAATGACAGAGGGCCTTGATAGCGTGAGGTATGAAAACGCGAGAGCAATGTGTGCTCAATTGACAAGTCGTACTAAGCGTTAGTATGACTTGTCATATTAATTTCAGTATAGAGATGAAGACGCTGAGATTGCAGGACGACGAGTATAGAGATGAAGACGCTGAGATTGCAGGATCTTCATCAGCGCCTGCGGGTCCATCGCCTGCAGTTGAAGATACCACCGAAACTGTGCCCCGAGGACGGTGCACTGTCAGGAGAGGCCGTATTAGGATAAAAGAGGCTGTATTAGGATAATTAGAAGTAGTTGGCCACTCTTTAGTAACATTACCGCTCGACGAGTAAGAATGACAGGACTCTATGGTTAGATTGAGATTGAAGGAACGACGGTGGTGTTGAAAAGGATTTTGATTGGAATTTGAGTTATGATCAGAGGTCGGAATTAGGTAGAGTTATTTATGTACTTGCATCGAAATGTTGATATTAATGTGGACCTTCCCGGGATTTCTGATGAATAATCCCGGGATTTCTAATGGACAATCCCGTGTGGCCAACAAACAAATAAATAATAATAAAAACCTCAGAATTAGACCAATAAAACAAAGATAATTTATTAACATACAGTTTTTATTAGTTTACATTAATTTACAATACAAATTATTAATAGTCTTAAGCAAATTCTCATAAGCCTATTTCGGGAAGTTTTCCTTATTCAAACGGCCCATCGGAATCATTTTCCTTGTCAGATTCATTACCAGTAAAATTTGAAGTGTTCGCTTCCGACTCTGTATAACTTTTGTATGAACGTTAGGACCACGGGTGTACACCTCAGAAATGACCTGCTCCTCTACCGAAAGAGTGTACCTGCAGTGTACCTCATAGTACCTTCAATGAAATCCAGTGTACTTCTGTTGTTTAAAATATATATAACATTTTATGTACACCCGCCATCCTACATGTTAGGACCGCGGGTGTACAGCGTTCTCATCAGGATGAGCGTATTTGACAAATGTTTTTTTGGAAACTAAGAGTACCGGCAGTGTACCTCAGAGTACCTTCAATGAAATCCAGTCTACGTCTGTTGTTTTAAATATATACAACATTTTATGTACACCCGCCATCCTACATGTTAGGACCGCGGGTGTACAGCGTTCTCATCAGGATGAGCGTATTTGACAAATGTTTTTTTGGAAACTAAGAGTACCGGCAGTGTACCTCAGAGTACCTTCAATGAAATCCAGTCTACGTCTATTAATAAAAAGTTATCGCCAACCTAAAGTTAGGTCTGCGGGTGTACATATTTCACATAAGAGATGCGTATTTTGCTACTGTTGATGCGTTGGCTTGCAGATGATAAATTAGAAAGTATAACAGTAAATTTGCAAACAAGTAAATAATTTTGATCATCTATTAGCCTCTATAAGCAGTTGCAGTAAAATAACAATAAGTATTAATAGATTTACAAATGATTTCCTGTTTTTGAAAATAATTGAAAAATATGTTTAATGTTACCATGTAATTTTCCGAAACAAAATATTAGGGTAAAATTATGAGAATATGTATTATTTTATAATATTATTATAATATTATATAATAACTAGCTTTTCCCCGCGGCTTCGCTCGCGTTAAGAAGTATTATTATAAATTATGTTTAAAAAAACCGGAACCCATAAGAGATCACTTTGTTGTCCGTCTGTCTGCATGTATGTCAAAAACAATTTTCTAAGGAATGCGTGGAGTAGCTAAGTCGTAATGTCACAGAATTTTGGAAAGATGATTCGTGACGTCATAGAATTTTTGACAGTTGAGTCATGACGTCATAGAATTTAGCGGGAATTCTTCTTTTTACAGCTACATCGTCACGCGATATAATTTTGACAGTTGAGTCGTAATGTCATAGAATTTTTAACGGATGAGACGTGACGTCATAGATTTTTTTTAAAATCTTTTTTTAAGGAGCTTTGTCACAATTTAACTATGTCGCTCCGTTATAGATTTTCGTTAGCTAAGCTAAGTCATGACGTCTCAGAAATTCTGACAGAAAATACGTGACGTCATTGAATTTTGGCGGTAATTTTTTTTGGAAAGCTTCGTCGTGACGTCATAAAATTATGGCGGAAAAATTTTTAAACAGCTACGTTATGACGTCATAAAATTATGTCGAAAATTTTTTCTTTTTAACAGCTTCGTCGTGACGACATAAAGTTTAGATGGGAATTTTTTTTTTGACAGCTACTTCGTGACCTCATAAAATTTTGGCGGAATTTTTTTTTTACAGTTACGTTGTGATGTCATAAAACTATGGCGGGAAATTTTTGTTTTTACAGCTAGGTCGTAACGTCATTATATTATAGCGTTAAAATTATTTTTTAAAGCTACGTCGTGACGTCTTAAAATTATGCCGGGAAAATTTTTAACAGCTACGTTGTGACGTCATAAAATTATGTCGAGAAAAATTTATTTTTACAGCTACGTCGTGACATCATAAAGTTTAGATGGGAATTTTTTTTTTTGACAGCTACGTCGTGACGTCATAAAATTATGGCGGGAAATTTTTGTTTTTACAGCTAGGTCGTGACGTCATATAATTTAGATGGCTAAGTTGTGACGTCATAGAAGTTTTAACAGCTGAGACATGACGTCTTTGACAGATAATTCCTGACGACATAGAAGTTTTGACAGATAAGTCGTGACGTCATAAAATTTTTAACAGCTGAGACGTGACGTCTTTGACAGATAATTCCTGACGACATAGAAGTTTTGACAGATAAGACATGACGTCATAGAATTTTAACAGCTGAGTCGTGACTTTATAGAATTTTTGGCAGCTGAGACGTGACGTCCTAATAGGGGCTGAATTAATCAAAATCCTATATTAGCGGACGGGTTCATCATAGTAGCTCCAATGTTTAATTTCAGTTCAATCATTCGAAAATGTAAGAAGATTTATACAAACTTTCATCCTATTTTACCCTTTTAGGGGTAGAATTTATTAAAATACTTTTTAAGGAGATCCCTACTTCATAGTAGCTATCTGCATGCAAAGTCTCAGCCCGATCGGTTTAAAACTGACAAAGTCTCATACAATTTTTCATCCCCTATTCATCCCCTTGGGAATAGAATTATTAAAGTCCTTTCTAAGGAGATGCCTACGACATAGTAGGTATATGTATACAGACCCTCCGCCCGATCGGTTTGAAATTGACAAAGTTTCATACAATCTTTTATCCCCTATTTAATCCCATAGGGGTAGAATTTATCGAAATCATTTCTGAATGGATGCCTACGTCATAGTTACTATATACATGCAAAGTCTCAGTCCGATTGGATTAAAATCGACAAAGTTTCATAAAAAAATTTAATCCCCTATTTTATCCCCTTGGTGGTAGAATTTGTAAATATCCTTTCTAAGAGGATGCCTACGTCATAGTAACTATATGTACGCAAAGCCTCAGCCCGATCATTTTGAATTTGTCCAATTTTCAAATTAACTTTCGTTCCCTATTTTATCCCTATAGGGGTTGAATTTTATAAAATCCTTTCTAAGGGGATGCCTACGTCATAGTAACTATTTGCATGCAAAGCCTCAACCCGATCGGTTTAAAATTGACAAATTTTAATACAAACTTTCACCCCCTATTTTATCTCCTTGGGGTAGAATATATCAAAATCCCTTCTTAGCAGATGCCTACGTCATAGTAACTCTATGCATGCAAAGCCTCAGCCTGATCGGTTTGTATTAGACATAATTTCAAACTAACTTTCGTTCCCTATTTTATCCCTATAGGGGTTGAATTTTATAAAATCCTTCCTAAGAGGATGCCTACGTCATAGTAACTATTTGCATGCAAAGCCTCAACCCGATCGGTTTAAATATGACAAATTTTAATACAAACTTTCATCTCCTATTTTAACTCCTTGGGGGTAGAATATATCAAAATCCTTTCTTAGCAGATGCCTACGTCATAGTGACTCTATGCATGCAAAGCCTCAGCCTGATCGGTTTGAATTAGACAAAATTTCAAACTAACTTTCGTTCCCTATTTTATCCCTATAGGGGGTGAATTTAATAAAGTCATTTCTAAGGGGATGCCTACGTCATAGTAGCTAAATGCAAGCAAAGTCTCAGCCCGATCGGTTGTAAACTGACAAAGTTTCATACAAACTTTCATCGCTTAATTTATCCCCTTGGGGGTAGAATTTATAAAAATCCTTTCTAAAGAGTTGCCAACGTCCTAGTAGCTACATGCATGCAAAGTCTCAGCCTGATCGGTTTGAAACTGACAAAGTTTCATACTAACTTTTTTCCCCTATTTTATCCCTTTGGGGGTAGAATTTATAAAAGTCCTTTCTAAGGGGGTGCCAACGTCATAGTAGCTAGATGCATGCAAAGTCTCAGCCTGATCGGTTTGAAACTGACAAAGTTTCATACTAACTTTTATCCCCTATTTTATCCTCTTGGGGGTAGAATTTATAAAAGTCCTTTCTAAGGGGTTGCCAACGTCTTAGTAGCTATATGCATGCAAAGTCTCAGCCAGATCGGTTTGAAACTGACAAAGTTTCATACTAACTTTCATCCCCTATTTTATCCCCTTGGGGGTAGAATTCATCAAAATCCTTTCTTAGCGGATGCCTACATCATAACATCTACCTGCACGCCAAATTTCAGCCAGATTTCTCTAGCGGTTTGGGCTGTGCGTTGATAGATCACTATGTCAGTCACCTTTGAGTTTTATATATATAGATATATTATGTACATTCTTTTAAATACTGTAAAAGTAAAATAATAAAAAGCCCTTTAATATTAATCTACAATGAAAATAACACGGAATACTCATTTAAGTAGAGTCGTTTGAATTTAATACTTGCAACACTGGGCAAAACTGTCAATTGACAGTGCGCGCCAACTTTTTTGTTCTGTCGGATAAACGAAAACATACCTACTTTTGCTTCACTTCGTTCATGTTTATTGTATTATTGTAATTTGTTAATATTTCTTCTTGTTGATATACCTTTATTTTGTAGTGTTGTAGCCCCACGCGAGTGCTCCACTAACAATTATAAACGATGTCCTATGTAAGGAAAATGAACCTTCTACAAGTGTGTGTAAACTGTGGTATCGCTATTATAGAATGCATCAGGCGGCATTTGATGTCAATTATTTGAGCCGAAAAACCACTGGACGTAGGCCGCTCGCACCGTTTATGTCTTTGACCTTTCTTGGACAATTCGCACTCATCAGTAATTGTGACCACCTTGTGAGCAGGCCCCACACTAGAAGGCTGACTAGCCACTTTAGAAACAAGCTATAATAGCATACCATTAAAATAAAAGGACATACATAACCTATTTCATTACAAAACAAAGAAGCAGGACAGTAGGTACGTACCTGCCAATAGTTTTGGGGAAAGGAATAATAATATAATTATCATATCGACGTCCCCGGGCAATAACCCAGTAATCGCAAAAATCAAATTTTACAGGAAAAAATATTTAGTTTTACAAAAATATTATACCTCTGTCGTGGTTTATAAAGACTTCCTGAGGATGTTGCAGATAGCTAACACGACTAGGAACTCGCGAAACACATCCTCTACGTGAATCCGAGTGAAAATCGAACCGGGACTTATCTGTAAACACCATTACAGAGCACCAGAACAGCTTATCTTTCCAGAGCAAATGTTTACGAGCCAACCATAGTCGTCTCTTTTGCAATAAATACTCCGCTCAGTAGCCGCAGGCAGGAGCATGCCTAGCCTACTACTCTTAACATTTCTTTTCTGATTAAATAGCGCCGCTGCTTGATGGACACAATAACATTTTATCATATCAGCCAAACCCTACGGATCAGAGACGTGGTCGCTAACTATGGGCGGAATTCTCATGGTCACTCAAAGGGCAATTGAGAGAGCTATGTTGTTTACCTGCGTGATGAAATCAGAACATAGCGCTCAAAATGGCTGTTGAAGCAGAAAGGTTCTGGCATGGCGACCGCGTACTGAAAGCGCAGGATGGGGAGACCACTTACGCGGTGGACCGACGACCTAATTAGGACGGCGGGAAACCGATGGATGAGGGAGGCACAGGACCGCACAAGGTGGTAATAAGTGGAGGAGGCCTATGTCCAGCAGTGGACAATATCATTTAGTCGAAATGAATTCTTAAATTGTTTTATAACAATTAAGTTTAATAACAGTTGACACGAAAAAAACAGTCTACTTGGGTCAATAGACAGCGTAAATCTTTTGTATATAGTTTTTTTTTTAAATCCAAATTTAGAATCGTTAATAAAGTTTAACATAATAAGATTTTTTATCAAAATAATTTTCAAATCGCCGACGTAATGTGCGATACAGGTCAAAAATTGTTTGTGATGAGCCAGTACAAACGTTTTATCGTGTATTTGAATTCGTATAAATACTGCTACCAACTATTACCGAAAACATCTGCTTCATATTTCACGGCAATAAACTTGTAATCGCGATAACCAAAACTTTACAAGAAAATACCAAATAACGGTTATAAAATTTATAAAGTTATATTGCATTAATTGATGCAATGATTCCATGCAATAAAACTGTCATTGATCATATTTTCGTAATAAACCGCAGAAAAAATCTATAAAAAATTACATACATGAGTTCTAACCCACAGATTCTAAATATCAAATAAAATAAATTTCCAGTAATATACTATTACTGGGTTATTGCCCGGGGACGTCAATAGGTATCATCTACATTAGTAACATGATGCAAGGTTGATTTTAGACAAAATAAAACCAGGAGTGTTATTTCATACATTTAATCATTAATTGGTAATAATACATCACCCAGAAATGCTGCTGGAGGTAAAATATTGTCTTGGTGTCTCACCCACCCCAAGTACCATAAAATACTCATTATGTGCGCACAACATCCAACATGCCTGTTCCCAGCAATACAATTACACCAACAATCTAGTAGTTGATTCCTAGGTTGGTTTTTATTTAACACTAGTTGAGTATTTCTCTTCGAGCTGTCTTTATTTAATGAGAACTCTTAAAAGGACAGGGTGATTACCTCATGTGCATTAAGACCTGAAATAACATTATTCAATAAGAAAGAAAGAAAGAATAATTACTTCCAAGAGTATGGTGGGTTTACAGGTGTTAAAAATTATTGTTACAGCATTATTCTGCCATGTATGGGGGCGCAAATATTAATGAGATACTACACATATTACGTAATTGACTACATTACTACTAATTAAATCATCAAACTATACAATCCAATTTCCATTATAGCATACTTCATTAAAAAAAAAAAAAATGAAATGTCCAGTATCATTAAAATTAAATTAAAAATAAACCAAATAAATAAAAGCTATGATTAACCATGTTCATCACAAATAAATATGAATAGTTAATTAAAAATAGTAACAATTAAACATAATATACAAAAGTTGTGTGAAAAAAGGACAAAATATTATTATTTAAAATATAAGTATTAACAGATATACCTAGAAAATATTGTTATTAAAAAGGAAAGATTACAAGTATTGATCTCTTTTATTTAAAAGAAAAGTTCAATTTGTTTTAAATCTTATGTTATGCTGACTTTTACAAACATAATAAATAATTAACCAATGCAAACTACACCCATAAAGAGAACATCCATTTAAGGACCACACAAATGATAATCCTGGGCGGGGGTTGAACCCACGACATCTGCATCATTCAGAAGTCAGAGTCACTAACCGTTGACCTTAACCATGAAATCTGTAAAAACTACTATTCTTCTTTCCCATTTCAGTGAACCATAATAATTATGCTTGTTTTAGGAATGGGTGCACTAGCATAGTGTAATTAATGGGATTTACAACTATGTAGGAATTTATCCCAGAACGTCAGAGTTTCAAAAGGTCAGAGTTTTAAAACGTCTGTTTTTCATATCGTCAGAGTTTCAAATGGTCTGTTTTTCATATCGTCAGAGTTCCAAAACGTCAGAGTTTCAAAATGCCATGTACAATAATATACTTAAATGTTAAAACGACTGATTACTATTAAACAATATAATCTTAACTGATCCAGAAGGTGTATAAACCTATTTACTATTCTCTTTACGTCATTTAGATAAGAAAATTTAATGTCAATTAGATGATAAATGTAATGTCATCGATTTTCTATTAAAGTAATATTCCATTGCATATAGGCATTGTGAATCATCGGCATCAGAATAGAATAATTAAAACCTGAAGTTGAATTACATATTTACCTACTGACGGAATATTTATTTGTCTTTGTTATGAGTACTGATATTATTTTTACAACAAGTCAAAAGGGCAAAAAGCTTCTGCTTCGAGATGGATATCGTTACAATCTAAGCGTTAAGCACAAGTCTGGTAAAAGCAATTGGCGGTGCGCGAACAGGAAGGTATGCAATGCTTCAATTAGTTTGTGCAAAAATGATAAATTCATAAAAATGAGTAGACACACGTGTTTACGTAATGAAAGTAGAAACAGTGTACTTGCAAAAATATCTTTATGTAAAAAAGAAGTATGCAAAAACATGGAACCCGTTGGTAGAATATATGAGACAGTTTTTTATCATCATAATGAGAATATTAGGCTGAGCGATATTCCAACATTAGATTCATTGAAAAATACATTGTATCGTGCGAGATATAACTATTTGAATGTTCGAAAAGCAAATTTTCATGCATTAAAAGATGTAATGATCCCCGAAGAACTAATTAAATCATTTTTTGTGTACGACGAAGGTTCTGATGATAAAATTCTTATTTTTGCTTCCCCTGCTGCTATAGATAGAAGCAAAAAGATAAATGTTTGGTTTGGCGACGGAACATTTAAAGTAACACCTAAACCTTTTTATCAAATGTACACCTTACTCGCAGACTTGAGTTCCGATCCCGAAAGTACTCATTTTGTTCCTCTTATATATTGTTTATTGCCAGATAAATCACAGAAAACATACGAGAGACTGTTCAGTATTTTAAAGTTGCAATTAAAAATTGAAATCGTTATTTACAAATGCGATTATGAAATTGCTGTGATTAATGCTATTAATACATGCTACGAAAATGTTCGCATTAAAGGATGCTACTTCCATTATATGCAAGCAATTTGGAAAAAATCTAATGAAATCGGTTACAGTAGGACTCAAAAAGGTCGCCATATTACAAAATTATTCGTTCGTCTGGCACTGCTACCTCCTAATATGATTCCAGAGGGGTATTTGTCTATTTGCGATGAAGTTGAAGATTCGGACTGTGAGCTTTTTTCAAAATTCAACGTATATTTTACAAAACAATGGATGGCAAAAATTAACGGACAGTTATTTAGTTGCTATGGAGAAAAATATCGGACTACAAATTCAATTGAAGGTTGGCACCACCGTATTAATACCAAAATTTCAAAACACTGTTCTCTATTTTATTTTTTACAATTATTAAAAAAAGAAGCCAATTACCAAGATATACGAATCAAACAAGGAGCATTGCATCATAATTTAAAAAAAAGACTCACTAAGGATATACGGAAAGAAAATCAGATTTGCAAAATTATAAGTGATCTTCTAAATAATATTATTTCGCCATGTGAATGCTTGAATTTATTAGCTGATGTCTGAAATACATGGCACTTTTTGTAGTAAGTAAGTAGTGATTTTAGATTTTGCGTTAATTTCTTAAATAAAATACAAAGTTGATGATCAAAATTGTGTTTGACTGTACATTGGCTAAAATTGCAACTGACATTTCAAATTAAAGACCTTTTGAAACTCTGACGATATGAAAAACAGACGATTTGAAACTCTGACGATATGAAAAACAGACGATTTGAAACTCTGACCTTTTGAAACTCTGACATTCTGGGATAAATTCTTCTAAGGTACATGATTGTAGCATAGGCTTTATACAACTGTTATAGTACAGACTACAAATGAACACTATTTAAACAATAACACATAATTATACTTACATGATGATGCCAAGATGATACAACTAAGGCAAGAGGGCTAGATTCTGGGACGCTGTGTCTTCTGGCACGTGCTACTGATCTACTACAACCGTAGCAAACATTGTTATGTCCAAGTTGTCTCTCTCTTGAGTTTGTTGCTAGGCATCTTAATACCATGTCATAGCAGTTACCGCAAACACTGCTGAGGCTATAACTGAAAAGATGGAAAAAGTGGTTTAGATTCAGTTCTACGCTACTTCATTACATACCAAACTTACAAGACATTAAGTACTTTCTTAAATGTTGTATTTTGATGATAGGTTAGATAAAATAGGGGGTGAAAGTTTGTATTAAAATTTGTCAATTTTAAACCGATCGGGTTGAGGCTTTGCATGCAAATAGTTACTATGACGTAGGCATCCCCTTAGAAAGGATTTTATAAAATTCAACCCCTATAGGGATAAAATAGGGAACGAAAGTTAATTTGAAAATTGGACAAATTCAAAATGATCGGGCTGAGGCTTTGCGTACATATAGTTACTATGACGTAGGCATCCTCTTAGAAAGGATATTTACAAATTCTACCACCAAGGGGATAAAATAGGGGATTAAATTTTTTTATGAAACTTTGTCGATTTTAATCCAATCGGACTGAGACTTTGCATGTATATAGTAACTATGACGTAGGCATCCATTCAGAAATGATTTCGATAAATTCTACCCCTATGGGATTAAATAGGGGATAAAAGATTGTATGAAACTTTGTCAATTTCAAACCGATCGGGCGGAGGGTCTGTATACATATACCTACTATGTCGTAGGCATCTCCTTAGAAAGGACTTTAATAATTCTATTCCCAAGGGGATGAATAGGGGATGAAAAATTGTATGAGACTTTGTCAGTTTTAAACCGATCGGGCTGAGACTTTGCATGCAGATAGCTACTATGAAGTAGGGATCTCCTTAAAAAGTATTTTAATAAATTCTACCCCTAAAAGGGTAAAATAGGATGAAAGTTTGTATAAATCTTCTTACATTTTCGAATGATTGAACTGAAATTAAACATTGGAGCTACTATGATGAACCCGTCCGCTAATATAGGATTTTGATTAATTCAGCCCCTATTAGGACGTCACGTCTCAGCTGCCAAAAATTCTATAAAGTCACGACTCAGCTGTTAAAATTCTATGACGTCATGTCTTATCTGTCAAAACTTCTATGTCGTCAGGAATTATCTGTCAAAGACGTCACGTCTCAGCTGTTAAAAATTTTATGACGTCACGACTTATCTGTCAAAACTTCTATGTCGTCAGGAATTATCTGTCAAAGACGTCATGTCTCAGCTGTTAAAACTTCTATGACGTCACAACTTAGCCATCTAAATTATATGACGTCACGACCTAGCTGTAAAAACAAAAATTTCCCGCCATAATTTTATGACGTCACGACGTAGCTGTCAAAAAAAAAAATTCCCATCTAAACTTTATGATGTCACGACGTAGCTGTAAAAATAAATTTTTCTCGACATAATTTTATGACGTCACAACGTAGCTGTTAAAAATTTTCCCGGCATAATTTTAAGACGTCACGACGTAGCTTTAAAAAATAATTTTAACGCTATAATATAATGACGTTACGACCTAGCTGTAAAAACAAAAATTTCCCGCCATAGTTTTATGACATCACAACGTAACTGTAAAAAAAAAATTCCGCCAAAATTTTATGAGGTCACGAAGTAGCTGTCAAAAAAAAAATTCCCATCTAAACTTTATGTCGTCACGACGAAGCTGTTAAAAAGAAAAAATTTTCGACATAATTTTATGACGTCATAACGTAGCTGTTTAAAAATTTTTCCGCCATAATTTTATGACGTCACGACGAAGCTTTCCAAAAAAAATTACCGCCAAAATTCAATGACGTCACGTATTTTCTGTCAGAATTTCTGAGACGTCATGACTTAGCTTAGCTAACGAAAATCTATAACGGAGCGACATAGTTAAATTGTGACAAAGCTCCTTAAAAAAAGATTTTAAAAAAAATCTATGACGTCACGTCTCATCCGTTAAAAATTCTATGACATTACGACTCAACTGTCAAAATTATATCGCGTGACGATGTAGCTGTAAAAAGAAGAATTCCCGCTAAATTCTATGACGTCATGACTCAACTGTCAAAAATTCTATGACGTCACGAATCATCTTTCCAAAATTCTGTGACATTACGACTTAGCTACTCCACGCATTCCTTAGAAAATTGTTTTTGACATACATGCAGACAGACGGACAACAAAGTGATCTCTTATGGGTTCCGGTTTTTTTAAACATAATTTATAATAATACTTCTTAACGCGAGCGAAGCCGCGGGGAAAAGCTAGTTATTATATAATATTATAATAATATTATAAAATAATACATATTCTCATAATTTTACCCTAATATTTTGTTTCGGAAAATTACATGGTAACATTAAACATATTTTTCAATTATTTTCAAAAACAGGAAATCATTTGTAAATCTATTAATACTTATTGTTATTTTACTGCAACTGCTTATAGAGGCTAATAGATGATCAAAATTATTTACTTGTTTGCAAATTTACTGTTATACTTTCTAATTTATCATCTGCAAGCCAACGCATCAACAGTAGCAAAATACGCATCTCTTATGTGAAATATGTACACCCGCAGACCTAACTTTAGGTTGGCGATAACTTTTTATTAATAGACGTAGACTGGATTTCATTGAAGGTACTCTGAGGTACACTGCCGGTACTCTTAGTTTCCAAAAAAACATTTGTCAAATACGCTCATCCTGATGAGAACGCTGTACACCCGCGGTCCTAACATGTAGGATGGCGGGTGTACATAAAATGTTGTATATATTTAAAACAACAGACGTAGACTGGATTTCATTGAAGGTACTCTGAGGTACACTGCCGGTACTCTTAGTTTCCAAAAAAACATTTGTCAAATACGCTCATCCTGATGAGAACGCTGTACACCTGCGGTCCTAACATGTAGGATGGCGGGTGTACATAAAATGTTGTATATATTTAAAACAACAGACGTAGACTGGATTTCATTGAAGGTACTCTGAGGTACACTACCGGTACTCTTAGTTTCCCAAAAAACATTTGTCAAATACGCTCATCCTGATGAGAACGCTGTACACCCGCGGTCCTAACATGTAGGATGGCGGGTGTACATAAAATGTTATATATATTTTAAACAACAGAAGTACACTTGATTTCATTAAAGGTACTCTGAGGTACACTGCAGGTACACTCTTTCTGTAGAGGAGATGGTCATTTCTGAGGTGTACACCCGTGGTCCTAACGTTCATACTTTTGTGAGAATTAAAATATATGACCATTAGCTTTTCAATATTTTCTGGCTTCAATGAATTTCTCCGAACGTCTAAAATCCATTTGTACATTGAAAAAGATCGCTCTACAACAACTGAGGTGAGGTTAGCAAATTTATACAATTCCTCCTCCTCGTCATCATTAGTGCAGGAAGAAATTTTTTCTGCTATATTTCTGATAATGTCCAAATCAGGATTCCTATCCATGACTTTTTCCATTTTATCTTTTAAGCTCTCGCAATTTGCCCATATCAAAGCTAATCTCACTGCATCAAATATTTCAAATGATTCCATTAGAGAAAGATCGGATTTCTGAAGAGATGTCAAAGCTGTTGGTATAATTGAAAAATTTTCGTAAATACGAGACAAATCATCTTTAATGTTGTCGTTATTATTAAAAATGTTTAAACTATTCTCTATTGATTTTGCCTCTTGACCATTCAGCACCGACAATACAGATTTAATTTCATCGAAATGCTTAGCGTAATAAAATGCTGCATCAAGCCAAGTACCCCATCTGGTAATTACAGGTGCAGGAGGTAAAGGTAAATCCGGACACATTTCTTTAAAGATTTTAATTCTTTTTGGTGCCTTCAAAAAAACTTTTTTCAAATTTGAAATTAAACTATCGACATTAGGATTCTCCTTTCTAATCTGCCCCGCAACAAGATTTAGAGCATGGGCTAAACATGTGAAATGCAACATTTTAGGAAAAGTTGATTTTAACATTCTACCAGCTGATATCATGTATACACGTATAGCTATACACTGTCTGTACATAACATTCTAACGTTATCTAGTTTGCTCTCAAATGAACTTCCCCACATATTTTTTTAAGAATCTTGAACAAATTGTGATATCGTTGTTCCATTTACAGTGTCTAGCATTTTACATGCCACTAAGTAAGGCCGATGGTTCCTACTAAGTTCTAATGGTCTCACCAACAAATGTACCACAGCTCGTCCTAAGAAATCCGTAGTTTCGTCTACTGAAAGCCATAGCTTTTTATCTACAATCTTACTTTACATCTCTTGTATTTTGAATTTAAAAAGCTGATCCAGGTAAACTTTTCTCAATAAGGATTCACTAGGTAGAGTAATATTTTTGCAATTGCAACAAATGTACTTTTGAAAAAATGTTTTAAATGCGTTGTTGCTCAGTTGGGACCACGGTATGTTACAAAGAATCATAAATTCGATTAAGTCGAAGTAAAATTCTAAAGGAATGTGGCGCTCTTTCTTCGTGCCTTTATGTACTGCTCCTTCTACATGTCTTTTGACGTTACTCTGACGAGTCGCACTCAAATGTGCTTCGCATTTGGAACAGTAAATGAATCCACTTGCATGGTCGTAAAATAGCTCCGGATTATCTTTGATCCACTTGTTGATGGTGGCTTCTTTGATTGAACTCTGCGCCATGGTAATATTTTTAATCTGGAGCAAAATAATAGTCAATCTTAGAAAACCGTATGCATGTGTTTGTAAGTATGTGAGAGATAGGTCACAACAGTTGCGTAGTTTAAAAGATCTAAGCGTGCATAAATTCATACAAAGAGACAGACGGCGGGAAGCGTAGGTACTTTGTTTTATACTATACTAGTTGGCCCGGCGCGACTTCGTTCACGCGTTGTCCTACCCTTACCCAACAACCTACCCTACACCTACCTAAGAACCTTCTCCTAATAATAAGTACAAATACAACAAAAAAAGAATTAGTGAAATCGGTCCAGCCGTTCACGCGTGATGCCGTGAAAACGGAAAACGGGTTTCATTTTTATATATTTAGATATAGATTTATTGTTATAGCAACTATAGTAACATACATTACGTATAAATTTAAAGTGTCTGCTTCTACTTAGTAAGCGCAAGGGCACTAAAAAACACCGATAAATAATGCTTATTGATTCACTGTACACTCCTTTTCGCTCAGTCTTTGGGGAAAGAAGCTACTTTGGGCGTAAACCTGTTTTGTGGATAAAATACAAATCGAAAAATTGTATATAGAGTTTTATTAAACTTTAGATATGTTTTCTGGTGCCACTGGGCTTTCAATTACTGAAAATTGAGCTGATTTAGGAGTTACGTAAAGAAATAAATTAGTGACGCTAGTTCTGCGTACTCTTCACCTTAATGTAAGTGGTCAAAGGGATATTCGTCCTATTATAAACGTTTTTTCCCATTCGATATGTAGTAATTGTCACTATTTAATATAAATACTATAAACGCTTGTTCCAGAAGTACATACAAGAACGCTCGAGTAGGACAGGTTTCCGTAATAATCACATAAACACATTAATTAATAATTAATCAGTTTAAACCTAAAAAGAAAATCTGTAAAAGATTACCAGAAAAATTAATTCCAATCGTTAACCATATAGTCAATTAAAGCAATTAAAAAAAGAGTCCCGTATGTTAAGCTTCTTCAGTAGCATTTGAAATCATTGCTACTTTATTTTAATTGTATCAAAGAACATCTTGAGTTAAACAACACCGATTTTATGACAATATAACAAACATTCTACATTGGGAAAATCTAATGTAAAGGACATTTAATATAAATATGAACAATAAACTTACCAAGTATATCACCAACTTCAAATATCCAATCGTCCAATACAGTAAGGCCAAATCAAAGTCCGTTAATGCGTGCCGAAATAGTCGTATTAAGTAGAGTCCAGAATCCAGTAAACAATCCAGGGTCAAACAGGATTCACCACACAAAACACAATAGTAAACACGTGTGCGCATTCGACGAACCGAGGTAAGCGAATGAGCTGTGTCAATAAACCGATTTATTGCTAAGATATAGTTTGAATGCGTTAGAAAGAGATACAATTGGTGACCTCGGTGGCGCGCCGGTAGAGCCAGCGGCTGCCGCGCATGAGGTTGTGGGTTCGATCCCCACGCAGGACAATAATTTGTGAGATCCACAAATTATTGTCCTGAGTCTGGGTGTTCTATGTGTCCGTTAATTGATGTTTGTAAAAGTCCCCGCGACACAGGGCATGATCCCTAGTGCGGGAGTTGTCTTTTTAAAAAAAAAAAAAAAAAAAAAAAAAAATACAATCTCAGTGTTCCGCATTACCGCTATTGTTTCCTTTTGTTCAAATTTTGCAACTTCGAGCATCCGATGTCATTGATGTAAGTGTGGCAACGTCGCGCGTGCAGTAAGTAGTTTAAAGTGTGTAAAAGTATTATGTAACTTTTTATTTAAATCGTGGGATATTTTTCTATTTTTTTAATTAATCCCGGGATTTGTAGCATATCCACTTTATTCTTTCGCTGTATGAAATCAGTGTAAGTACATGAATAACTCTACCTAATTCCGACCTCTGGTTATGATAAAGAGATTATAATTGGTAAAGCTATTTAATTGTTCTTCTTAACAAATTCTCCTTGATCCTAAAAATATAATTATACATGTAGGCGAAGATGATGATGAAGACACCACCTCCTCAAGCGAATCGGAGTCTGATTAATATTCTGTACGCACATTTAGTTCAATGTACTTTATTCCATAGAAATACAGATTGTAACTTTGTAAAAAATAATAAATAAAACAATTTTATTATATTAATATTCCCTTTTATTGTTTCCACGTAAAGAACTAAAATATAAATTTTAAATGATTCCGCCAATTTAAAACGGTCTAAATCTAATCATAAAAATAACGCGGCGGTTCATTTTGGAGTAACGGTAACGAACTCGGTATAATGTTGTGTCCATCACTAGTCGTGACTAACTGATAAGTGTCAGGAACGCATTCTCTGAACGGCCGGACAATAATTTAAGCTATAGGCAGGGTAATACTAGTAATAACAAATTAGTACAAATTAATATATTTAATTAACTATAAATTTTTGTGCTTGTAAAATCGAGGAGACCGCGAAATCCCTGATTTTGAAACCTTCCTATATCAATAATCAATGCAGTGGAAAAGAAACTGCATTAAATTTATATATTTTCAATATTAAAGCAAAAATATTGAGTAAACGGAAGGCTTCCAAACTTACAACATGATGCATAAGAGAGAAAGATTTTCACGTATTTTGAAGTACGTGCCAAGCATTTTCGAGCAGCAACACCTAACCCGTATTTTAGAGGAAAGGTTAAAGTATTATTGATATTCATATTTTGCATACCAAGCATTACCGTTTTATACTTGTATGAGTTTAAGTAAATGTAAAACATTTAAAATTGCTATTTAGTAACTACTCTTAGACACAACTTTAGCTGCAGTTTAAGTATGGTTAAATAAATAAAGTAAAATATAGTTTTTTTTTGTCGGACACGATGTGGAAGGCCCAGAATCGTGTTTTGTGTGGCGCCTAAAGGTAGAGGCCTATGTCCAGCCATATGGACTAAGCTAGACGTAGGCTAGTTAATTGACACTTGACTAATTATTTAAGTCCATAAATCTCACCTTAAATCGTTACTAACTGAGAATACTCTTCATATTATTAAAACAAGTAATTATCTTAGCGTAACAATTTATATTAATGTTATATGAGAGTAATGAGTTTCGATTTATAAAGAGGAAAAGACATAATCGTTTATAGGCCTTTTGCTAATTACTTTGTATAAAATGTAATTAAGGGAGATAATAGAATCAGATTTAGGTAAGGATAAAAAGCATTTAGGTCTGCTAATGACTCAACGATGACCGGGAAGGAATTAAATTCCATTGGACGGTACCCAGGGTGCGTTTTCTTGCATGATATTTTGCATGGACATACATTGATAATTATATACTTATTTGTATTAGGTATACCTAGATTTATATGCATATATTTTAAGGGCGATAGTGAGCGTATGAGGCATTCAAAAATAATCTAAACCGATAATTAAACCTGTATCCTTTATCTTATAAGATATAAGATTAAATATATCTTAAAACTTAAATGTGTTATGTCTATGTAACAAAACCGCCCACGTCCAAAAAGTATAAAGGCTCTGAATAAAGAAATGATTTATCTTGCCTCCCTAATTACAAAAGAATTTGTAACGCTCATTTACAATTCTGACGCGTTTTTCTTTAAGAAAATTAACTTATAGCCCAGTCAAAATAGACTAAATTATGATTAAAGTTTGCATTAATTCCCAACAAGCTGGATTTTTGTGCAGGCCTTGAGTACGTCATTACAAATGATATGTCAAAAGTCCCCATCGATCCCGCTTGTGCGTTGTTTTTTATTCGAGGTCAAAGGTCACAAATTTGCGTTTTTTGCGTATATCTCTGAAACAACGAAAGCTATCGAAAAATGGTTCAGACAAAGTTTGTAGATCGTAAAATTGTCTACAAAAAATATTCCAACACTTCTCTCCTACAAAGCATCGCTTTCGAGATATCGGGACTTTAGAGCACAGGAAAGTCGTATTTTCGACTATATGCACACACTAGCTTTTTCCCGCGATTTCGCTCGCGTTTATAAATATCATTAAAAATAAGGCTTATTTCAATATGTAGTAGCATATGCATGCTTGGTCTCAGCCTAATCGCTTTGAAATTGACAAAGTTACATGCAACTTTCATCCCCTATCTTATCCCTTTAGGGGTAAAATTTATCAAAATCCTTTCATAGCGGATGTCTACGTTATATCATCTACCTGCATGCCAAAATTCAGCCAGATCCCACCAGTGGTTTAGGCTGTGCGTTGATAGATCACTACGTTATTTATTCTGAAGTCTGTCGTAAAAGCCAAATAAGAAAATATCGTCAAAACTCAAATATTCTATCAGCAACAGGTTGTACTTATGTAGGTAATATGCAATTATACTAGAGTGAAATTAATGACTGCGGACAATACTTTATTAATTATGTCACAGTGTAGTGGATGAGGAAGTTTAACCATGAGTAAATTATGAGTGATTGTTTTGTTTTGTCAATGTATATAATGTTAACAACAAAATGTTTTTACTGAATGAAGGTTCTCATTTCGACAGAATTTAGTTTGAATATTATGTGTTGTTGCATAACTTCTTTCTGGATGAACCATACTTAGAACCTTTTTATATTTAGTATTAAATATCTTTAAAACGTCACTTACTATAGTCAGTATTTATTAACGTTATAGAATATAATATGAAAGGATATATATAGAATATAATATAAAGGTAAGTTCTATTAGTACTAAGAATAAACTTAAGAATAACTTTGTATCTATTGTACCTGCTATTCTCTCTGATTGTTAGATTGACTTTCCTAAATTATTTTAATATTGTTATTGCGTAAAGCTTGACTACTTTTTGATAGAATTTAAAACTTATCAGTTTTCTGTTAAATCTTTATATTATGTGAATTAACTTTAAGTTCTGTTACTTTTGTTTATGTAAGTTCAACTAATTTTTGAACATTATAATTTAAATTAAAAAGTTTTCAGCTAATAATAATATGTGGATGCTTGTTATTGGCATATATTCAACTAATTTTAAGTACTACTGTATCATAGCTGTAAAATTCCCAAAGAAAATAAAATAAAATATTAATCAACCTTGGTAATTATATAACTTTATATATTTCTTTTAATCGAAGCAACTGGTAATAAATAAAATCTTAACAGTTACTTTGTTGTAGAAATATTACATAGATATAAATTATGTAACGTAGACGTTTGATGTAGTTTATAGAAACATTAATGAGGGACACAAAGCGTATGTTGATTCCTAGTATTAAGCGTATGAATATCAGTTCTCTTATTATATAATAGTATATTGTGTCTTACATACAGTATACCTACCTACTGTTTATTGATGTATTAGAAAGTGACAATTAATATACCTATTTCCTGGAATAGTTCGCTAAGCTATTCTCGTGCTCCAAGCCGACAGAAAGCCCGGATAGCTCTTTTCTGTGAAATAACTCATAATACTTTTATTGGATTTGCATACCGTTTGTTCGGATGTACCTATCACTTAAACGGTAGAAAATAGGAATAAAGCACTACTGTAATTTACTAGCTAAACCGTTAAGTATACGGAGGAGGTGTATTAAAATAGTTATAACCTTTGTCATTTATCATATTTTCCGTTCTAGAAATTTATTACATAAATACAGTCGTAAATAACCTCGTAGACAAGTGAGATACAACGTTGTCGAGAATCACTCTAATTATCAACAAGAACGATGGAATGTGTGTGTTTATTAAATAAACTTTATTTGTTTTAAGAACGACAACTCGTACACAAAGGACCTTTGGTTCATTAAAGATTCGATAATGTTTACTTTTATAATATGTAATACTAATAAGCTTTCTTGCTAAATATTATTATATTGACTTCTCTTATATAGTACGTAAATAAGCATAATATTTGTTAAAAAGGAAGGGTATAAATAATAGTTAATAATGAAGTAAAAAAATCTGCTCTTAGAACCGTTGCAATTATTTTATAAGAAAGACTACCTGGATGATGTGCAGGTTTAATTTTCAGTTTCTTTACTTATTCGCGGGTTCGAATTCGTAGCTCCATTATTATTTTTGGGAACAAATAAATGACTGTCCTCACACTAGACATTATGTGAGTTGGTAAAAACACATTTTTTTTGGTCATATAAAGGACCAGCTTTTGCCCGCGGCTTCGCTCGCTTTAAATTCGGGGTAGAAAAAGGAGTCTATGTTACTCTCCATTCCTTCAACTCCACATCTTCACTTAAAAAATCACGTCAATTGGTCGCTCCGTTTTGCCGTGAAAGAAAGAGAAACAGACAGACACACTTTCCCGTTTATAATATTAGTATGGATATAAATGGGTAGATCTCCAGAGGCATTTTTTATCGTGTCGGACTGGAGAAACCCATTTTGAAATGGATAAACGTTTTCATTACATTTTTTTATGTACACTTTGGTGTCTAATCTATGTGGTGCAGGGCTGAAATTATGAATTAGTTTATTAGAAATATTAAAAAAAAAATCATAAACCCTAAAATCCTGATTGCTCTGGGTTGACCTAACTCCCGATTGAAAGAGAAAACATTGTGTAACTTTTTATTGAGAAGGTTCATATGTCCGGTGTTATTTTATATTACATAACAAATAGTTAATCTTCATTGTAATATTTTTTTTAAAATTATATTATCAATATTTTTGGCACAATTTAAGCTTATCGTCATGACCTGCCATTTTATCTCATCGCTCTGCGCTGGAGTAAAACATCGCGCTCATCCCTCGTTTTACGAAATAGAAACTCTATTCCCCTCCCCCGGGGTAGTGGCTGTAGTGGTCTAACCGCCGAGGAAGATACATTTGTGCCACGGTCCCCCACTCCAACATTACGAGGGTAAGTTTATGATTTATCTGGGTTTGGTTCTCGAATTTGATGATTGATATGGCATGTTTTTAAAATTAAGTAGTAAGGTTGTGAATGTGCTTATTAAGTGAATTAAGTGATAGTAATGATGTTCTTTATGAGACGTAAACACAACTTTCTACTGTTTTTATTTTGGGCTATATTAATGCTTTTATGACTTTTTTTGATCGCTATGGCTATGATTGCTCTGTCAAAAAGACCAGAGCGATGATATTTTGCAATATTTGTACGTTATAAAACTACTTTAAGTAATAATACCAGATTGTTACAACGACAAATGTCACGACTCAGCTGTCAAAAATTCTGTGACGTCACGACTCATCTGTCAAAAATTCTATAACGTCACGACTTCCCTGCAAAATATTCTGCGGCCAATATTCTATGACGTCACGACTCATCTGTCAAAATTCTATGACGTTACGACTCATTCATTCAGTCACGTGACTCAACAACGTCAAAATTATTATGACTATGACGAAATTATCAAAATATAATATGATGAAAGTCAAAATTTCAAGTTTTCGGAAGTTTTCCTTTACATGCACTACAAGACCTTACTTCATGCCAAATTTCAAGTTTGTATGTAGACTGGAAGTACCCTGTAACTTTTTGCCCTTTGCTCATCGAAAATTTGCGACATAAATATCTCTTGATTTCGTTAGATTAGAAGTTTGATTTTTTTAAAGCACTAAAAGGCAACAGACCTTAGTACCTATTTGGTAAAAATTTCAGCTTGATACCTCTACGCCTTCCTGAGATAAATGGTCTGGATAGAGAGACGGACAACAAAGGGTTCCGTTTTTCCAAAATCGGTACGGACCCCTTATAAAACCGGTCAAGTGCGAGTCTCTCTCTCACTCTCACTCGAGTCTCACTCGCGCACCGAGGGTTTCGTACAAACCTATTTACTTTCTCGCCAAATTGTGATGACGTCAGGACTCAGCTGTCTAAATATTATTTTTCCCGCCTAAATTCTATGACGTCACGACTCATCTGTCAAAGATTCTGTAATGTCACGACTTCCCTGCAAAATATTCTGCGGCCAATATTCTATGACGTCACGACTCATCTGTCAAAATTCTATGACGTTACGACTCATTCATTCAGTCACGTGACTCAACAACGTCAAAATTATTATGACTATGACGAAATTATCAAAATATAATATGATGAAAGTCAAAATTTCAAGTTTTCGGAAGTTTTCCTTTACATGCACTACAAGACCTTACTTCATGCCAAATTTCAAGTTTGTATGTAGACTGGAAGTACCCTGTAACTTTTTGCCCTTTGCTCATCGAAAATTTGCGACATAAATATCTCTTGATTTCGTTAGATTAGAAGTTTGATTTTTTTAAAGCACTAAAAGGCAACAGACCTTAGTACCTATTTGGTAAAAATTTCAGCTTGATACCTCTACGCCTTCCTGAGATAAATGGTCTGGATAGAGAGACGGACAACAAAGGGTTCCGTTTTTCCAAAATCGGTACGGACCCCTTATAAAACCGGTCAAGTGCGAGTCTCTCTCTCACTCTCACTCGAGTCTCACTCGCGCACCGAGGGTTTCGTACAAACCTATTTACTTTCTCGCCAAATTGTGATGACGTCAGGACTCAGCTGTCTAAATATTATTTTTCCCGCCTAAATTCTATGACGTCACGACTCATCTGTCAAAGATTCTGTAATGTCACGACACATCTGTCAAAAATTCAATGACGTCACGACTCAGCTGTCAAAAAATATTTTCCTGCCAAAATTATGTGACGTCACGACTTACTTATCTGTCAAAAATTCTATGACGTCACTTCTCATCACTAATAATATTTGTTGAAAATTTTAGCTTGATACCTCCACGCGTTCCTGGGATAAATGGTCTTGACAGACAGACAGACAGACAGACAGACAGACGGACAGACGGACACCGAAGTGATCCTATAAGGGTTCCGATGTTTCAAAATCGGTACGCTGCCCTAAAAATGAACAAGTTTCCAACTGATGAGCTCTCAAAAAGCTCTAGATATATCCCCTAAACATAAAATCATAAAATCTTGTAACATGCAAGACTAAAAATGACTAAATAAATAATATATTACCAATTTTATTATTTTTGTTTCACCATTTATGATCGCTCTAGCGCCTATCATGATTGCTCTGGATGCGAAAATGTTTGAACTTAAATATTTCCATAACTGCTTGTCAAAAATGAAGGCCAATAGTAAAAATGTAGTACTTTAATATCATTATTTTCAATGAGATACATAATTACCAAAAAATATCAAGATCTGAAAAGCACCAGAGCGATCACACGAATACGCCCGATTTGGAGATTGACCCAAATATTAGAATTTTAATAATTGAAAATTCGTTTTTTTTACTAACACTGCACCTTACTTAAATTTAATATATTTCACATACTAAATTATAGTTAACCATTTATTTAAGTAATCAAACATCTAAGATTATAAGACTGTACAGCATGCACATGTTTGTAGGAATAAAGCCTATTTTTATGCACTTATTATACGCGAACTAAATTAGGTCAGTCGGTCATGACTTGGAGCACACACCCGTGAATACTTATGTTCCTACTTCAAACACTTTTTACTCATTCGTAATTATTTGCTTCACAAGTTGTTAGTCTCTTTCCTAAAGAGTACTTGTCAGTTCTAAATAAGCTTTTATTTACTCTATGAATTTATCAAATCACGTTCCTACAATTTTGTAGCGTATATAAATGTAATTGTAGACTTTGTTTCGATGTAAATACCTATCTACTTGCCTATATCATATCCTTGTCTATAGCGAGCTGCTAACTAAAAGTTCTAAGTAACTATGATAGTTGTTTAGCCATTTAATCGTTTTGAAGACTTCAATAATTCTTCTTATATTTCTTGTAAATAAAAAAAAGAATATTCCTAAGTAGGTACGTATCTAAATTCCAAATTCCTTTTTTTAGTAGCAGTTTCCAATAAGGCACTGCTAATAAACAAAATTTTATTCAGCGAAAAAAAACCTAACAGACAAGCCTGAAATAATCCATTAGTGTCAGAATAAAGTGGGTAAACTTTCCTCCGTCCCTTTGGCGAACTATAACTATCCTGTGATTAGTCAGGCCTGTTAATTTGACGTCATAAATTGATTATCATTTGCGTTTTGAAATGTAATTTACTAGTTATGGTAGTCGTTCAATTATATAACAAACGAAAACTATTATGAGGTTCACAAATAAGTTGGATTTTTATTTAAATTGTTTAACTGACTTTGACAAAGTATACAAAATAGGTCGACAATCAAAATTCACAAGACGTACAAAGTCCCTTTAGTCTTTGAAATAAATGTACACACATAAAATTAAATGATTAGGTGTGCTTTGGATTGTATTGTTAAGGATAAAGTGTTTCATCAATTGAAATGTAACCTCTTTTGTACTCCTGATAATAAAGAAACAAAGAATATTATAATTTTTATGAATTACTTTTTTTAAAAAAATGATGGCTTTCGATTAAACCTCTCCAGCCAGAACAATCTATTTTGATAAATAAAGTTGGTAAATATAAATACGAAACTTATAATTAATTCATGATTATCCAAGGACATTATATAATTATTTTTAAAACGAGGCTTATTGAAATTTTGATGGAAATTTATTCAGAATCTCTCAAGCGTTAAGTGGATATCCGAAGGCTTCAATTGTTCAAAGAGAAATAACTTCTATCATAACGTAAAGGAACAAAAATATCGATCATTTTCTAAAGTTTACGTTCCTATTATCGTTACCATTTTTAGGTTTATGTATGTATCATGTAAAAAGAAGAGAAAGGTTTATATGTATAACACATGCAATATAGTAAGTATAGAAACCTATATAAATTTATATACACACATCAAAAAAGTCTAAGCAACATGCATGATATTACAAATTTACCATTTATATTAATTAATTTCTAAGTATTTACTCACTCAAAGTGTATAGGTAAGTAAACTTTTTTGTTATTGATGACATACTGGCTGGTTGTAAAAAAAAAATTTCGATTATGTTTTGTTTTTTTTCATAAAATTCAAATGACTGCTAATTTGTTTGAATTTGAGTGCATGTTAATTGCTACGTTTTAGTCTTGATTTTATAATTTTACCAACCATTTAAATACAGTTGGCGACAAAATTGAATTGTTAGATATTCTTTACGTTATGGAGCGACGTCATTTGACGGCAGATGAAATGCAAAGAGCTGTAGGGATGTTGCAAGCGGGAAGTAATCAATCTCAGGTATCTCGACATTTTGGTATTCATAGAAGTGTTATTTGTCGTCTTTGGCAGCGCTACAATAATACAGGGGAACCCGCTGAACAGCATCCAGGCCGTAAAAGGAGTACAACCACTCGGCAAGACCGGTACATACAACTGACTGCAAGACGCCAGCCGATGTTAACCGCTCGAGAGATAAGTTTGAGGCTACAAAATTCAAGTGGTGTTGATGTAAGTCCCCAAACTGTGCGAAATCGACTGCATGAGTACGGCCTACGAGCTCGACGCCCTATCAGGTGCCCACCGATACGTCACGGGAATCGCGCTCGTCGAAATGAATGGTGTAGAGAACGCATAACATGGACCCAGGAACAATGGGATAAAATTATGTTTTCCGATGAGTCGCGATTCGGGTTTAGGCCTGATACAAGAAGGTTGCGAGTGTACCGTCGACCCGGAAATACTGAAAGACTCAGGTGCGTTCAGGAAGTTCATCCATACAGCGGCTCAACAGTTATGGTATGGGCGGGTATTATGAAGAACAGGCGAACTGAGCTCGTTTTTGTAAATGGAAACATGAACGCTGAAAATTACGTTGAGGATATTCTCAGACCTTATGTCCATCCATTTGCACAAACCTTTGGCTCCGATTTTACGTTAATGCATGACAATGCGCGTTCACATACAGCTCGGCGAACCAGTGAATACTTGGCAACGGAGAACATCCAGGTATTGCCCTGGCCTGCACAATCGCCAGACCTCAACCCCATCGAGCACGCATGGGACATGCTCCAGAGACGTGTTTTGAAGGACTTGGACGGAGTGACAACAACCCAACAGCTGAAGGATTTGCTACAATTCCATTGGGAGCGAATACCGCAAGATGACATAAACAGTCTCATTAATTCAATGAATAATCGTTGCCGACAAGTTCTGAATAGCAGAGGAGGCCATACTTTGTATTAAATTGTCCTATTCTTTCACAATACATTCATTTTCTTAAGAAATTTCAATTTGTAAAAAAAAAGTTTAGTTTCTTATGTACCTGTATATTCTAATATTGTTAATTTCTGTTATTAAAAGAACTTATAAAGAAAACAGCTGTTATTTTTACATCATAGAACCCTAAAAATATTATTTTAAAAATAAAATACAACGTTATAATTAAAATAAATGGTAAAATAAATTAATATAAATGGTAAATTTGTAATATCATGCATGTTGCTTAGACTTTTTTGATGTGTGTATTTCTTATGAAGCTTAAACGTTGTTTAAGGACATTCAGTAGTAGGTGCCCGTGCGGAGCCGGGGCTGGTCGCTAGTTAGGTATTATGATGGTTTCCTTTATCTCT
Organism: Schrankia costaestrigalis; assembly: GCA_905475405.1. Taxonomy (NCBI): domain Eukaryota; kingdom Metazoa; phylum Arthropoda; class Insecta; order Lepidoptera; family Erebidae; genus Schrankia; species Schrankia costaestrigalis. The sequence goes on along the minus strand of FR997831.1, from coordinate 7,483,899 downwards.
CTATAACCTATGGAAGTACCGTCTGTGCAGCTCTTTTTTTTTTCGTGAATAGTATTTGAAAGTATACTTCCAAGTTCCAACTACTGTTCGGTGACAAATCAGTATTTTTGTACATCTATTAACGTATTTAGTTACGCTAGCGACTGCTCCAACACGCACAATTTATCCTTTACGAGTTTTAACGTCGGAAAAGGTCTGTTACACACGTATATTATTACACACTACTGTTTGTCTTCGGTCTTAGGCCAACGCACGCAATATATTATACTCATGAGACTTTGTAGGCAGACAATGTGAAGTACCTACCTTTAATAAAGTACTTTATTGCTTGAAGATAAGTGTTCCTTATTGAAATTTATACTCTTACTAGCAAACCCGGCGAACTCCGTTTCGCCATCAGATGGTTTTGTTTTATGTAACATTTCGTTTGGTCATTAAAAGATTTTTAAGAATTTAAAGTTTTTTTTTATTTTTTTAGAAGAAGAAATTTTTTTTTGTTTTATATTTGAAAAAGTAAAATTTTATTTCATTTCACAACAGGAATTCGTGGTGGAAATCCTGATAATTCTAGAGAGTTCAAAAACTCCGTTGGATAATTTACTACATCATCGAGATTTGTTATGGAATCAAAGGACTTGTATGTCACCAAATCGCCAGCAATTTTTAATTGAATGATGAAATTCAGTGCGTGTACATTATTATCGGCAAGAATTGCTTGTTGACTTAACCAAGCATAATAATTATTATTCTGAAAATTCTCACTAATGTTTGGAAAAACATTTTCAATAAGAGCTAATTGAGAGACTACAAATCGGCAAAAGTCGTTGGTAAGAGTAAGTAATCCAGATGTCGCATCATCATTATCATAATATCAGCCAATCGACGTCCACTGCTGGACATAGGCCTCCTCCAAGTATTGCCACCTTGTGCGGTCCTGTGCCTGCCTCATCCATCGGCTTTCCACCATGTCGCATCAACTGGGACTTTTCCATTTCCAACAGTTAACTATTGTTTGGAAAATTCTGCACCACTTTGATCATTTTGAAGTTGAACTCTCATATAAGTGGTCAGTGATAATGTTTTTACGTTATTTCATAAAGTTGATGCCTTCAGGCAAGTATTCAATTCATCTGCAGGCGTTCCACGGGCAACGTCTGACTGAAATCGTCGGCTAACAATATCATCAAGCCGCCAAAGATATTGTTATTTCGCCGAAGATCCTTTAGTGTGAAGTTAAGTACTTCAAGTGATTTCTCATGTGCCATTGTGTATTCATCTCAAACAATGAGCTTGCATTGCATCAACAATTTTCCCATTGCACTGGATCGGGAAATATTGCATTTTAGAGTATCAAGTGTGTTTAAATTGAGTGGCAACTTAAGCGCAGAATGTGCAGTATGACCGACATCTAGAAGAATCGCCGCAATTCCAGATGATGCTAATGCCAAAGCTGTGTCACATCTTGATCGAATATAACAAATGTTTTCCCTGTTCCTCCAGGTGCATCCAGGAAGAATAGACCACCAGAATTATTGCCCACCGCTTGCATTAATGTTTCGTATACTTGTTTTTCCTGTTCATTTAGTAATGGCACAATATTTCGAACGAATTCCTGCAATGTATCAATATTGTACTGCAGCTCTCAATTTAATTCTTGGTTTAATGCATCGTGCATCGAACGATTTGACGCAATCATTCCTACTTCAATCAGTTGTTTGTTAGTAATAGTAAAGCATTGATCCTCAATTAGAATCAATCCCTCATTGTAGATTTCATCGGTTATTTGGATGTCAGGATTATTCGTTTGAATGCGCAAGGGATGCAAGATATCTTTACATATTATGTCGTCTTTGTATTTGTTCCATAACTGAATTAGTTGTGAAAAAGAACATGTGGTGGTGAGAATTGCGAACAGCGTTCATATTTGGAACGCATTTGATGAAACTACTGAATCCCAATGAGAATCGGTCTCCCAATATTTTACACGCTTCTTAATATGTTTAGCATTGGTGGTCATTCACAGTTTTCAAATGCGCAAATGATTTTCATCATTTCTAAGATGAACAGTATACATGCGACCTAGTGCATCAGTGGAAAACACCTGTGGCCAATCTGGAACTGGGGTTCCTTGTCACTATTAGATTTTTATGCGAAATATTACATAAAACGAAGCCATCTGGTGGCGAAACGGAGTTCACCGGGTTTGTTAGTAAGAAATAAAATTTATCCATATTCTTTTAATATTCTCAGGCACCCGTTCATCCCAACTTAATTTTAGTAGCCACAGATATTATTGTAAAAATATTTTAAGTGTAATTGTACATGCACTCAACATATTTAACGGGTCAAATTGAATAAAAATTTGCACAATACACGTCATTGATTTGAATTTAAATGTTGATGGTTTCCAATTGAAATGTAAGGAAACGAAAAACTTATTTTTTTCCTTTTTTTTTGCAATTCACAGTGAACACAATACCAATAATATGAAATTAACTGAGCAGAGAAAAATGAGTAGCTGTCAAACAATGTATCACGCACCGGCGTTTATAGTACATGCTATGTATCAGAGATGGCGCTGTATTATGTATATGTGAAAAAAGATTTTCCCGCTTTTCTGTTGAATTTCTCCTAAATTTTCTTTGCTATAAACCTCACGGAGCCCGAGACCTTTCCAACGAATGCAAAATCGTGGAAATCGTGCGTTCTGGAGTTATAGCGTCAGGAAGGAAAACCCGACTTATTTTTATATAGTAGATATAAAAATGGGACAGTTTAATCATCTTAAAGATGTACGGTCAAGGAATTTAATTGTTTAGCAGGTACACAACCTACGTAATTTAGTCGTATTATATACCAAAATAATCCTAGCGAATTTGAAAGATATTACACCTCAAAATTGACATAATATAAAATATAACCAATAAGTATGAATTGCACTTCAAACTTCTTTGTTTACAAACTTCCACCATTCTGTCCAAAGAGTAAAAAATAAAATTTTGACAGTATTATCAATACAATGCATTGAACCAATCAGAACAGCGAATGCTACTCGATATACTTTATTGTTAATAGTGACACAAACTCGGACTAAGGATACTGTTTGATGGAGATGGTAGATAAGGTCTAGTTTAGTTTGACTTAACTTTGGTCTGTCAACAATATAAAATTGAAGAATTTTATTTTAACACAAAATACCTGTCTGTCATAGATAGACAAGGCTAGGTATATATACCTTGTCTAATTAATTTTACGACTCCCAAGACGTCGGGGTTCGTCATCCGTCGTCTGTAGTCGGTAAATAGTAACCTGACCGATTTCAAAATTAAGCAAATTGCTAAACAATTAAATTCCTTGAGTGTACATGCACGTTGTGAAAGTTTACCATGTCTACTGCAGAGATATCGTGTATTAGATAAGGGTTTTGTTGGATATAGGAACGAAAATTTAACTTGTCAGCTGCAGGCAAGGCTAATGGAAACGTGTATCTAAACGACAAGACTGTATCTGGCCAATCTTGAATAAATACTTTCCAAACTAATTACCAAGCTTAGCAATTTTTAAAAGATTCCTTTTCATTGGTTAGCTTTAAAATACATATTCATCATAACAGCCCATTGATGTCCCACTGCAGGGACGGGCGTCCTCCAGAGACGGAGGGATACTTGGCCTACTAATACCACGCTGGCCAGACGGATTGGTATAGGGTTTAATTTCAAGCTTTTAAACTTTTTATTTCGTAAAGATAATATTCACGAATAGTCCCTTAGTCGGTTTTTACGACACCCATGGGATGAGATGGGGTGGTGACATATTGTAGTCCTACTCCGTCACCTCACGGACACATATTAGTTAGAAGAAACAACATTAGTCTTACATAACTTAACCCGTCGGTTTCAGAGCGTGTACAATAACTGACAGAATACTAGCTCTCTGGATTCTAGCAGTATTCCAGCTTATAGCTGCTAAGATTAACTAGTATGTTGAATAAATAGATCGATTAAGTTTTTTGTAATACATTCATGAAGGTCTTTAACTACATCTCTTTATATCTGAAGTTATAAACATATTGTAATTTTATTGAAGTATTTGTAATATTGCAATTATAGGAATATGTATAGCTAGCAGACCCGTGCCCACTTCGTTGGGCGGCGAAAAAAAACGCGTCCCTTTTTTAAACATATTTTATTACTGCTCCACTCCTATAAGTCATAGCGTGATACTATATAGCCTATATGACACTCCCCGATAAATGGACTATTCAACACAGAAAGAATTTTTAATCGGTTCAGTAGATCCAGAGATTACCCCTACAACGTCACAAACTCACAAACAAACAAACACACAAACTTTTCCTTTTTATAGTATTAGTATAGATAAGCTGTATTAAATACTTCTGCAAGCCAATGCAAGTTAGTACTTTGCACGTTTTCGTCGTCGCTTTGCTTACCTTTGGAATCTTCTCATTATACTAACTACGAGTATCACAGTTTGTAACGAGCTGTGCACTATCTAAGTTTGCAGACCTGTGCATTAATATTATACCGTGGAGAGCTTGAAGCGGTACTTTATGCTATCAACAATCAAACATCCCCTGAGTATGAATAATGCGAACAGATATTCCAATATCTAGCCAAGCATCCATGCTACGCTGTTATTGTTTACCGTTAATATAGTACTAACAAGTGGACTATAAATGGATCTAGCGGTTTTTACATTATGAATTAATCCGCCGGAATGGATTTCTGAAATACTTACGCAAAATTATGACGTGATCTATTTGATTGAATTCAACTAAAAGGCAGTTAAAATTCACAAATAAAAACGTTAACTTAAGTCGTATATTATCAAAATATTCTACAATTTGAGTGTCACGTATCTACGCGTTTTTGTGAAATTTTTCATACATGTTTATAAAACACGACCTTCATCACGCACCGCACGTGTTGCAATTTTTCCTAACCAGTGAATATTTTGTTAGTTTATTGAAACGTTCGTTTAATCACTTAAATGCGATGGTTTAAAATTCTAAAACGAATATATCCAACGTATTTGTTATGGTTCAACGGCAGCGAAAAAAGTTTAAATGAATGAATATATTTATGAATGGCGAAGCTTTATTAGAGTGCAATATTTAAATTATAAATTAGAGTATTTTTAATGTTTTTAAGCAATAGTTTGGTTAGGCAAGGAATATCTTATTGACCCTTAGGGCACTAATAAGTTTTTGTCTCTGTTAGCGGGCAGATGTTTTGAAGTACCAAAAGACGGTAAAAGGTTTACCAATAAACATGAATGATGGGTTCCGGTATTATACATATCCATTATGGTCTGACCCGTAAGAGGCGTATTATTTTATTAGAGTAGTTCCGGAAGGAGGTAATCTGCAAAAGCCCTTTGCCTTTCTTATAGAAAATACGTGTGAAGTACGTTCGTGGACGTTCATAACTTGATATGATGATGATGATGTTAAACGATTTTCTCAATACGAATCCCTACACCTATTTTTACCAACAAGCCTAAAAAAGCTAAGAATTATTATATCGAATCCCATTTTGTTCCAAGGCATTTTTGTTCCAACATACTATAAAGATCAGTTCTTTCTTTTATTCCGCAATTTAACCGTTTATAATCCCAACTTTTATTTTTGTCGGATCCTAATTCCGTGAAATCCGATTCCTTGAAATTCAGAAAAGCTATCTTATAATGAGATCTTAGCGATAATGTCGTGCATGGTGAGGCACTGAAGTATGTAATTTATATCATTTGAAGTTTTAGGCTCGCAAGAAAATTGGAAAAGTAATCGGTAAGTAGGCAGGTACGGATTTCCTTACAATTGCCCAATGCCCACGTATAGAGCTACCGTTTAATATATATCGAAAAACCTTTGTGTAATGTCTTAAAAGTTCTCAAAGCTCTCGTACCTAGACTCAACCTTATTTTAAACTTTTACTTAATTATGCCTTTCATTATACGGTAACGACACTTTAGGTACTTTACTTCCGATATGAGTGGCGGCCTTTTAGATACAGGGAGCTTTAATAAATGAAGTTAACTCGTCAGGATAATTTAAAATGCTTTGAAAATCTCTTATACTTCCTAATTAAATACGGTAAAATGTTTTCATGTGTAATTAATTTATTACGTTTTCTAGCTAGAAATAAGGATATTTCTAGCGGACGGATAAGCTTATTATTATTCTACTTTTTTTTTCAGGTACAAGGATATTAGATTTTTACTCAATTTCCTACAGATACTTGTTTATTTATACTACTTAATGGATTGCATGTGTGCTTAGCATTTTAGAAAAGGAAAATAACTATGTTCTTGTGGGTAAAATATTTTAGTGTATCTGTAAATATTTAATTATTATATAAGTATACAGTCTTTAATACTTTGAAATTGCTTATTAGTAACAACAACTTTTACTCTTAAAGTTAGCGGACCATATTATGGTATTTCTCTGTATAGCGTAATCTTCGATTTATTCTGTAAACAATAGACAAATCAGTTGGCACATTTTCATATAATTTCCAATGCCAATACTCTGTATAAAATCGACTACAATGTGACGAAATGTTTACGAAGTTAATAAATTCTTACGAGATTCCATCGTAAACAAAATAAAATAATAATTCGTGAAGTTATAAAAAAGGATTAAGTAATTCGATTTTTATATTTCTGGTTGTTAATACTTTGCAGTACAACGATGCACCAAGTTTTTGACAGCGTTTTAACTTTGTAAAGATAGTTTTATCGAAACTATGAAAAATATTATTTACTCTTTTGAATTAAACAATTTACTAGAGTTTATTTGGACAAATATTGAATTTACAAAGTTTTTAAACTACGAGTTATAAGAAACCTGTATGTTAGTTAAATTAATTGACCGCCTTGGAATGGACCACCATATTCGCGAGCGAAAAGTAAAACAAACGGGCTGTACTTGCATTGGTATTATATTCGGGGTTCGGCTGGTCAATTTCAGACCATTCATGGCGGAGTGAAACAATTTCATGATTATTATATATTATATAGTAACGTCAGATTACAAGCAACTGGTAGGTGTTTGTATAGCAACAGATTTTAAAAAACCCAAAAATCACTTTTAATGTACTTTATTGACTGAACTAGCTTTTCCCCGCGGCTTCGCTCGCGTTAAAAAGTATTATTATAAATTATGGTTAATAAAAACCAGAACCCTTATGAGATCACTTTGTTGTCCCTCTGTCTGCCTGTATGTCAAAACCATTTTTCTAAGGAATGCGTGGAGTAGCTAAGTCGTAATGTCACAGAATTTTGGAAAGATGATTCGTGACGTCATAGAATTTTGACAGTTGAGTCGTGACGTCATAGAAATTCTGACAGATGAGACGTGACGTCATAGAATTTTGGCGTGAATTTTTTTTTGACAGCTACGTACGTCGTGACGTCGTAAAATTTTGGCAGGTTTTTTTACAGCTAGCTAGATAGAAGTTTTGACAGATAAGACGTGACGTCATAGAATTTTGGCGGGAATTTTTTTGACAACTTCGTCGTAACGTCATAGAATTTTAACAGCTGAGTCGTGACTTCATAGATTTTTTGGCAGCTAAGACCGTGACGTCCTAATAGGGGCTGAATTAATCAAAATTCTATATTAGCGGACATCTTCATCATAGTAGCTCCAATCTTTAATTTCAGTTCAATCATTCGAAAATGTAAGAAGATTTATACAAACTTTCATTTACCCTTTTAGGGGTGGAATTTATCAAAATACTTTTTAAGGAGATGCCTACTTTATAGTAGCTATCCGCATGCAAAGTCTCAGCCTGATCGGTTTTAAACTGACAAAGATTCATACAAATTTTCATCCCCTTGGGGATAGAATTTTTAAAGTCGTTTCTAAGGAGATGCCTGCGACATAGCAAGTATATGTATGCAAAGCCTCAGCCCGAACTTGGGGGACAAAATATCAAAATCCGTTCTTAGCCGATGCCTACGTCATAGTAACTTCATGCATGCAAAGCCTCAGTCTGATCGGTTTGAATTTGACAGAATTTCAAACTAACTTTCGTTCCCTATTTTATCCCCATAGGGGATGAATTTAATAAAGTCATTTCTAAGGGGATGCCTACGTCATAGTAGCTAAATGCAAGCAAAGTCTCAGCCCGATCGGTTGGAAACTGACAAAGTTTCATACAAACTTTCGTCGCTTATTTTATCCCTTTGGGGGTAGAATTTATAAAATTCCTTTCTAAAGGGTTGCCAACGTCCTAGTAGCTCTATGCATACAAAGTCTCAGTCCGATCGGTTTGAAACTGACTAAGTTTCATACAAACTTCCATCACCTATTTTATCCCCTTGGGGGTAGAATTTATAAAAGTACTTTCTAAGGGGGTGCCAACGTCATAGTAGTTATATGCATGCAAAGTCTCAGCCTGATCGGTTTGAAACTGACAAAGTTTCATACTAACTTTCATCCCCTATTTTATCCCCTTGGGGGTAGAATTCATCAAAATCCTTTCTTAGCGGATGCCTACGTCATAACATCTACCTGCATGCCAAATTTCAGCCAGATCTCTCCAGCGGTTTGGGCTGTGCGTTGATAGATCACTATGTCAGTCACCTTTGAGTTTTATATATATAGATTTCTGCACCACCTCTGAGGTAAGTAAGGCCAATCTTGCACCAATATTTAATCAAATACAACCGTACATTGAATCAAATACAGCAGTACATTGAATTAAGTACACAGCGCTTTATTTTTAACGTGGCTTCTCCAGAAGGAATACTCCTACCATATAGTATTCTATCAACGCACAGCCCAAACCACTGGTGGGATCTAGCTGAATTTTGGCATGCAGGTAGATGATATAACGTAGACATCCGCTATGAAAGGATTTTGATAAATTTTACCCCTAAAGGGATAAGATAGAGGATGAAAGTTGCATGTAACTTTGTCAATTTCAAAGCGATTAGGCTGAGACCAAGCATGCATATGCTACTACATATTGAAATAAGCCTTATTTTTAATGATATTTATAAACGCGAGCGAAATCGCGGGAAAAAGCTAGTGTGTGCATATAGTCGAAAATACGACTTTCCTGTGCTCTAAAGTCCCGATATCTCGAAAGCGATGCTTTGTAGGAGAGAAGTGTGCAGATATTTTTTGTAGACAATTTTACGATCTACAAACTTTGTCTGAACCATTTTTCGATAGCTTTCGTTGTTTCAGAGATATACGCAAAAAACGCAAATTTGTGACCTTTGACCTCGAATAAAAAACAACGCACAAGCGGGATCGATGGGGACTTTTGACATATCATTTGTAATGACGTACTCAAGGCCTGCGCAAAAATCCAGCTTGTTGGGAATTAATGCAAACTGGATATCTATTTTGACTGGACTATTACTTTTAATATACAGTTTTAGAACACCAGCCGGTCTTACTCTGTAATATATTTTCTTTATAACAAAGTTCACGAGAAAAGATTTTTTATTTAAACAGCTAGCTAACAAATAGCTAACACTGCAGGTACACGGATAAGACTTTTATAAACCTGATTTTTAATTTACTGACGTTTCTCCGTGCGCGTGCCATGTCTATCGTGTAATTGAGGAATTACTACTGTAACTGTGACTGTGTCTAGGATTTAAGACCAAGAAGTGGGTTTTGTGTCCGTGTGGTGAAGGAAAACTTGAAATTAAACCCTATACTAATCCGTCTGGCCAGCGTGGTATGAGTAGGCCAAGTATCCCTCCGTCAGGAGGCCCGTCCCTGCAGTGGGACATTATTGGATTTTAAGAAGTAGGTTTAATATGATGCCTTCTTATATCTTCTTCTGTCTTTAGGAAACACCGAGTGGCAATCATAAAATCTTTGTCATAATTTACCGACCTGGCTACACGCGTACCTTGCACTGGCTGGGCCCTCGAACATCGTGATGTTCGATTCAGGGGAACCAGTATCAAGCTGTGGGACATTTTTGATGAAGTTACACCTAATAATTTGATCACACGCAATAACCCTTGTGGCAATAAGCGATTGCTATTCAATAGGACGTGACTTCAAATCCAATAAATGAATTAACTTTGTGCACCCACAAAAAGATCGTCAAAAGCAAAAAAATTAAGAAATTTATCATCTAAAATGTCAGCCTCTTCAAGTAATTTACAGGTTGTACAAAGTTTATCTATTAAAAGTCTTTAAAACTATTTTGCTAAGATAATGTTTTAAATACCAAAAATCTTTTTTTGTAATTATACTAGCTGCTACTACTTACCTTCTTAGTAGCTCTTTCATTGCTAGAATACACATTAAATTTATCCATAATGAAAAAAAAATCTTAAGTATGACCGGTATGACGTATGTACTTAAGTTTATCTTGAAATACAAAACCAAAAAAATCCCTCTTTAAAGTTTATTGAACATTTCAGTCAACGTTTTAACGGCTAAACTGCTTTGAGTAGAATGCACGTATAGACAATAAATAACTTGTTACAGAAATAAAGTTAATTAGTTAAATGTTGGCCATTATTATTAATTAATCTGTTAGAAATAATTACACATATGAATAAACATAAAACTACTTAACATATTATTAAAAAACCAAGCGACATACCATAAAGAAAAAAATATTAACCAGTCTCCAACTTCATATTAAAAACTCGAGAGAATATCTCGTACACGAAAATCACTTCGCACTTATACAAATAACTCGATCACTTCACATATTCGATCCGGCGCCAGAAGCAGAGGTTTGTTTCCATTATACGGCAGTTGACGAAGTTAGATCGCGGTATGAGAGACGGGAGTAAAAGAGTATTATTATACAGGGGGTGTTGACAGGGCGCGGTCCGGGATACAACTGCTCGGTCCGACCCGGGTGCGCCCTACCGATGTACCGCGCCCGCCCGCCGCCAGCCTCTACTCCACAGAGCCTCTTATGGCTGTGTTTTCACCCTTGTAACTTTAACATTTAATGCTTCTACTATGGCGTCACAAAAATCTTTCTTTATAGGCTTTGCGTTAAATCACTTCATTTTGTCTGCATAAAATATAGAATGGCAGCTTTTTGGACTTCAGCTATATTTTCTACGAAGCGATTTTGAAGACCTTAAAATTCATTAAGTCGTTTAAAATAAGTAATTTATTAATTATGTGGTGATTTGTATGAAAATATTTATTTATTTAATTTACAGCAAACTTAGCAGCTACTTAATGCTACTTTACAATTTTAAATCTAAAACAGAATTAGCCAATAATAAAGTTTGTCAATTTATATACTTATATATTTTGACTCAATCCAGTAAAGTTACTGTGATAATACTGGAGTATCCCGTCGGTCGCAAGGGCGGAAAAACGACAATTGGACAAGGTTAAAAAATATAAAACCTTTTTTCATCACAGTAAAAATTTTGGAACGCCACACGATTTTGTATGCGACTCACAACTAGATTTTCTGATAACTTTCAGCCATGTGAATAATCTAAAAGGAACTTAGGGTAAGAGTGTTATCAAAACACATCAGAACTTGCACACTCCTTAAGTAATAAACAATTTATTTAATATTCAAATCAAGCAAATATTATCCTCCTAAGCTGCACAAAATAAATACCAATTCATATTTCCAAATAAGTTGGTGGAAAAAAACTGACACCAACAAATTATATCAAAGTTATACCGAAAAACTTGAAATGTACATAACGTGAGTTTGTAATTCTTTCTGTCTGGTTTGCTATAGGATTTATATTAAGCTAATAAATAACTGATACCCGCCGCTTCACCAGCCTTGTATAGATAGCTTAAATGTTATTCGACTCCCTAAACTACATATATTCCGAATTCCATCCATTCACTAGTTTTTGCGTGAAAGAGTAACAAACATTCTTACAGAATTTCGCATTTATGATATTAGTAGGATTGTTCTCTGGCAAAATCAATGACAACTTTGTACTCGGATTTACAACAAAGGTGTTGAATGAAATAGAATGATAACAAACTAAATCCTCATCTAAATATCAAAACACTAATACAAATTAAGTTAAAACTTCGCAACCATACTTGAATAATATTTCCGATTAAGGGAATGTAAATAACACTGAAAAATATATGTGTCCCAATAAATAACCTTTGAACGGGGAGGTATACGGAATAATCAAGCGATAGTAATATGACATTTTATTCGAACTAATACCAAGTATAAAACTTACTGCTTGTTGTACAAAGTTGTACAGTCACGAGCAATAATATGTACACATTTTCGCATTTTGTTAACCAGTTATCTTAAGTTCTGCCAATCCAAAATTGAAAATTCGAAGATTAATTCAAAACTGTACGGAACCTCTTCTAAATTACGAATTCATTTTGATATTGTAATGTCTAGATAAACGTGCAGATAGTTAAGAAAATTTGAAAATGTGTACATATTATTGCTCGTGACTGTACGTACAAGTACTAAAGCATAAAATCTCACTAAAGGAAAAGGCATTCCTGTTTGATACAAAGTATATCAACGAAATACATGCATTACTCACGGAATGCAAAGGTATAGGTGTTTTGGCGAGTGTCATTATTTATTTAATATGGTTTTAGATCCGCGAAAGATGTTATACCCTCCTAGTACGGGATCATAAAATAATGGACAGGAACCGTGATTTTTGAAAAATATAATAAAGATTCATAATCATAACAGCCCATTAAGGTGCCACTGCAGGGACGGGACTCCTCGCGGTGCACAGTACGCGTGTTGCCAGGTCGGTAAATTATGACAAAGATTTTATGTTTGACACCCGTTGTTTCCTAAAGACTAAGGTATAGGGTGGCATCATATTAAACCTACTTCTTAAAATCCATTAATGTCCCACTGCAGAGACGGGCCTCCTCCCGTGACGGAGGGATACTTGGCCTACTAATACCACGCTGGCCAGACGGATTGGTCGGTTTAATCTCAAGTCGGGTTTAATTTCAAGTTTTCCTTCTTTTTATTTCGTAAAGATAATATTTACGGTTAGTCCCGTAAATATTATCTTTAGTCATTTTTTACTACACTTATGGGATGAGATGGGGTGGTGACATATTGTATTCTTACTCCGTCACCACACGGACAAAAACAATAAAGATTACAACAGAAAAACTGATATTTCTCGATGTCTAAAATTTTTTTAAGCTTTTTAATTCCTTCACCAGCATTCATAAATTTACAGCCTTGCCAAAAAGCTTAACAAAATATATTTACTTAATGTTGAACATAATATAAGGAGGATTATGTTAATATCCCAGGAGTATATTTAATATAATTTATTTTCTCCGTACTCAGATCTAAATATTTAAGTAGCAGTATTAAAAATCATGTACCTACTTATTTATTTATAGGTACGAGTATCAAGTATGTTTTAGTCGATAAAAAAATGGAGTTAGTATTCATGGCAATAAGAAATTACTAGTTCCGAAAACCAAATATCGTCACATCCTTTCCTATTCTAAACGGAAGATTTTTGATACCGAGATATAAGATTCCAATCTTGTAATCTAAGCAACCCAAGCCTTTTCGATGTACAAAAATATGTGCCTACTCATAGAAGTTGATTTTGTTAGTATAAAAATAACATGTGTTTTATACAGATAAAGATTAAGAAGCTTGTTTGTATCTTTTTCTACCTTTAAAAAATATTCTGAATTCTGTACAATCTGTGAATTTATATCGTTATTCAATTTTTTTCAGAACTGCTATAACTCAACTTAAATAAAACTTACTTAAATGGCAGTATATATTATAGTATTTCTTTGGAAATAACACTGCCTCTCTTCCGCAACTTAACACACAGCTTATGACAGAAATCAATCTTATTTAAAAAAAAAAAGGAATTCAAAACTCACGCACGAAATTCGTTGTTAAAAGAGAGAGAGAGATCTTATTATACTAACAGCGTTTGTACTTAAAACGAGATCCTTAACTCAAGCTACTAGTACTTAGTCTATGTATGTACCACAGGTATGTAGTAGTTATTGTACCAACTATGTATTTGAGCGAATAAACTTTTTTGTAACACTATAAACCGTAGTCGCTGTCAATATCCCTGATATTGAATATAGTATGACGTAGCTACCGCAACTTGTTTTGATCCTTCTTGCCGTATTCGCGAAATCGACAACGATATGAAGTAACATTCAATCACATATGCCAGATACAAACAATAGAATCCACCACACTTATCTTTAACCCGAAAAACTATACATTATCTTCTTTGAAATAAATCGTATTTCTTGTATTCGTGACAAGAAACGTTTTATTTGATAAAATGACATAAAACCTTTCATTGTGTATTAGCACAAAGACATTAGTGGCCATTCAGTGACTCTTTTGTGGTTGGCCCTTTGTGAATTTAATTAGATGATAATAATATATTATTTTGTGTATGTAATTAATTACGAATTAAAATATACCTAATAATGTTTTTAAATATGAGAAAGTAAAGTTTAATGAACTAGAATTTCTAGACTTTTAATGAACATATTTTTTGTATGTGTTTAAATACAAGACCTAACCGCAAATTAACTTATCAGTTTGTTTACAGAACAGAAATGGTTAAGTACAGTCTACATAAAAAAATAGGCAAGACAAAAGACACCGCTCTCTCAAACTATATCTCGGACTGGTTAGGTTCTAGGTGATGCATGTATGAAATATAAAGTCCTTACCTTCATAGTTTTGACTTATATTATGAGTTTTTTAGTGTTTTATGACCAAATTAAAGATGGTAGAGCCTGTACTATTCCTTCCGACAGTGTAGAACGGTACCTATAATATGTCTTTATTTACATCAAATGTACTCAAAAAATCAAGCATTAAAATACCTCTGAAAGAAATGTCACCAATGCGACCATTCGTTCATAAAGTAAGGTTCATTATGGACTTCGTCAGTTGGTCGGTTCAACAATCTAATCTCTTTGATTCGGGTGAGCGGTTTCATTTCGACAGTTCTAAAGACCAAAATATATTTGTCTTGTGTGAAATAGTACGTAGTTAATGTTTTTGATCCTTATGCAGTATCAAGCTTGTAAACCGAATTGGAAGAGACTATTTGATTTGGTCGGGATGATTCAATACATACTTAATACGTGTCGTGTACATGGAATTGTGATGTCACGTGTTTAACCTTTAGCACCACAAAGTTAAATAATAATGGTCACTTGTATCGTATAGAACTTATTGACATTTTTAATTGTTCAGAAGTATTTGGTCTGCTACGAAATAACTGATGGTGACTGTACATACACACACCTGTGCAAAGATAACAAGCAGTTCTATAACACATATAGAACACTAAGAACTAAATGGACTTAGAACAAATGACAAGTTCAAAGACTGAGGTAACCCACTTAGAAGTGAACTACTTACAAAGTTAGGTCTGTTAGCGGTTTTAGTTGGAACTCTAACGTTACTGTTAATGGTCGGTCATGCAGGACAAACAACACATGAGAGAATAGTTTATTTAGTCTTTGTATTTAGATATTGAGGCAGTTGGCAGATTTCGTAAAAGCATAAGAAAAAATAGGAACACTCGACATAAAATCCTAAACAAATCCAGCGTGGTTTTAGTCAGATTTCCTTCCGAGAGTAAACAACGTCTATATTTTTACTACGACATTAAAAATACCATTGTGAATACGAAATTTATGTCTATCTCCAAATGTTTTGATTCCACAAGCCACATTTCAATCAAACACCATAAATAAATCCAGCATTAAAATAACACTACAAAAAAAAGTAGTGTCTTTACAACGATAATAAGTTTTGTAGCTACGGTGCTTGTTTATTACGAATGTGCTAAACTTTCTCTATAGGACGTCAGTTCACAACAAGTTTCTGTGAATTGTTTACAACTTGCATCGCTTTATTAACAAACTATGCGATGAAACTGTCTTGATTACTTAACTATATTATTGTCTTGAGCTTCAATGTTTTTTGTGACTTTTAATTTCATGATTTTAAAAGTGACGGGCTCGATCGTATCATAATGCGAGAATGGTCTTTTTAAAAGAAAATACCAAAATAATATGAGTAAGCGAGTAGGCTTGAGCTGATAATAATCAGCGCTGTAATAGGTAATTTGGCAGCAAGATTTTTATTGGTCTACCCTTATCCTTGGCTTCAAGATAAAATAAGGAGATGTGTGCTTTTGTATGCACATAAAGTTGCGTACTTCATTTGTAATACAAAATACGAAATTATTGAAAGAAAAAAAACCTACTCGGTGCTCCTAGTAGTCCAATAAAATATCGCAACATTTACATAAAATATCGCAAGCAACTTCTCTACCTAGCAAATAAATATTCTATTCAACCCAAATAAATATACCTATTTATTCCTTTGGGCACGTAAAAAGGGAACTGTAAAAAATCAGTAATTCAGTTGCATCTCTTGAGACGAAAAGCCCATTCTAAATTGATTTCCGAGTGTGACGTATGTGGCACATTTTAAAATGAAGTGAAATGTAATGAACCAGGTTGCGGTTTGCTTGCCAAGATTCGAGAAGCAAGATTTTCTTTAGCAGTTAAAGACATTCGGATACTTTAAAAAAAAAACTCTTAAATATGGGTTGACTATGTCATGATATACATAAACATTTTTGATACTCAAAAACAAAAAAATGTCAGATTGTAATCATTAAGGCGTCTTGTATACCTACGCATAATTACGTATCCAAAATAACTATAAATCTGGTTAATATAATGTGCTAAAACTTTAAAGCATTACATTACATTACAGTTATAATTAATTAAATAAGTTGTAGATAATATTCCATTAGATATTACACACATTCTGTAAGCTTAAAACATACCGCGCGCCGTTTACTTTAAAAATTAAATCCAATTTGTCTCTCTGTAATTAAGAAAAACATTTTGAAATAATTTATACAAGGAAAAAGAAAACTCTCTTGAAATAACTTCAACTTCAATCTACATAATTCATAAGAAGGAACACATTTCTTTACACTTCCACATTTTATTTTCCCCTTGTTAATGATATCCGAATTCTGTGCAAATAAATTTAAATTTCTGTGTGGTGATGTATCATAATCACGACTCATCTCGTAGGTGTAGTTAAAGCCAATCAATAGAAAATGTGTGATTTCAAAGAAAACAAACGATAAAAAACGTAATGTTAAGCCCTATACCTATGCCAGCGTTATAAGTAGGTCAAGTTTCCCTCCATCGCTGGTAGAACCTCCAACTGCGTAAGGTTGTTATGATATAAATAACATGTTGTGTTTATACTCTATCTACATTTCCCTAACTAATAGAACTAACACATTAGTATTTGTACGCTGAAAACTAACAACCTAATCAAAGCTGACAGGGGATAATGGTTCTGAGTACAGGCTTCGCTCAACGTCGTACATTGTTAGCAACAGTACCGGTTCAATCTATTTACGCACTAATTAACCAACTGTATCTTTTAATCTTTTATCAACAAATACATAATAATGTAATGTTAGTTTAATTTTTTTTAATTTATTTATTTATTTATTTATTATCTATGGAAGACTTACAGCTATTAGTACAGTATAATTAACAATTTAGTTCAACATTAAGCCAATTACAAGTCCTCACGTATAGGATCAAGTATTTTAAAAATTAAACATTGTGAACATTTGGTCAAAAACAATCAGCTTATTAATTAATATATAAAGTGTTTGCACATAAAAAGAAATCGCAACTTAAGCACTTTCTCACCTGAGACACACTTGATGTAAAAACGTCTAAGTCAAACTGTTTACACGTCTTGTTCACACATTTGCTCGCACGCAGTATAAATGAATTTTGCCTGTAGTTTGTTGAAGAAGATGGCACATTAAGCGGTGGGTTAAACCGCATTAGCTTACGTGGTGCATTGAAGGTAATGGACGATAACAAGTCAGGACTATTTACTTCATTATTGCATATTTTTATAATTAATGAAATATCTGTGATCTCACGTCTACAAACTAGTGGCAATAAGTGGAATTTCCTACACAGATTGAGATAGTCTTCTGAATGATACGGAATCTTTTGATGATAACAGAGAAAAGAAATGAATCGTTTTTGGACACTCTCGATACGATCAATGTACCTTTGGTATCGTGGATTCCAAATTTCTGATGCGTATTCCAGATGACTTCTTACAAATGTGCAGTAAAGTATTTTTATAGTTTTAGCTTGAGTGAAGCACCTGGATATACGCATGATAAAACCTAATGATTTAGATGCCTTAGAGACAATAGCATCCACATGCTTTTCGAAAGTGAGTTTACTGTCGTGATACACCCCTAGGTCACGTATAGTATTTGATCTAGGCAGTAGTTGGTTACCAATGGTGTATACGGTGGGTATTATAGTTCGTTTACGGGAATATGTAACAACTGAGCACTTTTCAGGATTAAGATCTAATTTGTTGATTTTACAATATTCCTGGAGGCTTAGCAAGTCTTTCTGTAGTGCGATCACATCTTGCTGAGAAGATATTGCCGCGTAAATTTTCATATCGTCAGCAAAACAAAGTAGATTAGATGAAGTGATGCAGGAGCTGATGTCGTTTACATAAATTATAAATAGCAAGGGGCCGAGTAAGGAGCCTTGGGGGACGCCACTTGGTACTGCATGCCAATGAGATGTGTAGTTGTTAAGCACTACAGCTTGTGTCCTATTCTCAATATAAGAGGAGAACCACCTGTGTAGATTCCCATGTATTCCCATACTAAATAGCTTCTGTAGCAGTATATTATGATCGATCCGGTCGAATGCCTTGCTATAATCCGTGTAAACGACATCAACCTGCTTGCCGTCGTCCATGGAAGCCGTAATATACTCATTTAAGAGAGCAAGGTTCGTCACAGTTGATTTTCCCTTTAAAAACCCATGTTGGTAAGGGCTAAATGAGTTCCTAAATGCCGAGTAAATCTGATTGTATACTAATTTTTCAAAGACTTTAGCTATTATACATAGTTTTGATATCGGCCTGTAGTTGGTTATGTCTGTTTTTGACCCCTTTTTGTGAATAGGCGTTATAAAGGCCGATTTCCACAGGTTGGGGACAATACAAGTATTTATGGAGTTTTTAAATAATATAGCTATTGGCCGTGCTATAGTTGAGGCACATTTAGTTAAAAGTTTGGGTGAGATGTGGTCCGGTCCGGCTGCCTTTGACGTATCTAGTTGAGCTAGATGGTTGGCTACAATTTTTATGTTTATGTTTACACTAGATAATTCAAACGATACCGGCGCCGTTTCTGTATAGGATGAAGGGTAAGTATTTGCACAGGGATGGTCAAGAAAAGTAGAGTGAAAGTAGTCGGAAAAAGCATTGCATATGGAATTGCCATCATAAAAGGTTGAATTATTGTAAGTTAAAGTACTAGGAATAGAGTTAGTGTTATACCGTTTTTTTACAAAAGTCCAGAAATGTTTAGGGTTATTTGTGATCGAGTTTTCTGTAAGGGTTATATATAGCATTGAGATTCTAGTAACTTCACCCTGTCACGGAGAAGCTTAAAAGTACATTCGTCAGCTTTGTTACCATACGTCTTAAATTTGCGGAAATATTTATGTTTTTCTTTTATTAATCTTATGAGTGCCGCACTGTACCCTACTGGATATTTATTGTTACGAAAAGTTTTTTGAGGAATATATTTTAATTGAAAGTCAGATACCAAAGTATTAAAGTGAGTCACTGAATCATCAATTGACCGTATCGAGAACTCATAATCCCAATCAATGCTATTAATTTCCCTATTAATGGAATCGTAATCACCGGCGTCATACATAAATTGTATTCTAGGTGCAGTGTCAAGAAAAGGAGTAGTTAAGATATGCAAGTTAATTATCAGAGCCGGCATCTATAGGAACTAACGGGCATAAACATTCGGTCACGTTCTCGTCCTTGTTAGAAAGGACTAAATCAAGAATTTTTCCATACCTATTCACCACACCATTATATTGACCAAGGTCGAGGGTTGCTAATTCATCGGCTAATAAAATCTCATCCGCACTAGATAAATTACTTGGTTTAAGTAGTTTATTGTCGTATGGGACCCACGTAATACCAGTCATGTTAAAATCGCCAATAATGAGAAAACTAAATGATAATAAATAAATAAAAAAAACAAAAAAAAAAATATAACTCTATACCAATCAGTCAGAACAGCGTGGTATATTTAGGCAATGTTTTCATACAATGGAATATTGGGCTGCTATAATGAAGGGTTCTCCGTGTGGTGACGGAGTAAGAATACAATATATCACCACCCCTTCTCATCCCATGGGTGTCGTAAAAACGGACTAAGGGACTATCCGTGAATATTGTCTTTACGAAATAAAAAGAAGGAAAACTTTAAATTAAACCCTATACCAATCGTCTGGCCAGCGTGGTATTAGTAGGCCAAGTATCCCTCCGTCACGGGAGGAGGCCCGTCGCTGCAGTGGGATATTAATGGGCTGTTAAGATGTTATAATGATAATGAAGGGTGGTTTTTTTTTTTTAAAAGACAACTCCCGCACTAGGGATCATGCCCTGTGTCGCGGGGACTTTTACAAACATCAATTAACGGACACATATAACACCCAGACTCAGGACAATAATTTGTGGATCTCACAAATTATTGTCCTGCGTGGGGATCGAACCCACAACCTCATGCGCGGCAGCCGCTGGCTTTACCGGCGCGCCATTATACATAAAAGTTACTACTGGAACTACAGCTTTTTTGGTAACTATTAGTACGAGATAAATACTTTTCTCTCATAACCCGCTATCTATGGTTAGTAAAAAAATAAAAATCTATAGAGCCGAGGCCGAGGTACAATATACCTACGAGTAGGTATAATTTGTAATAGGACCAAGGCTACAGGTTAGATTTACACCTAACATTAAAATGATTTAACGCCTATTAGGGACACCCTCGAATTACTTATAAGGACCTAATTGATGACATCCTTTAGATAGAGCAGGTACGCAACATGCGGAATACGGCGGCGAACGTGCTCGAAGATACGTATCAATGTGAAACAATGAAGAAAGCCGGTTCGTAAAGATCGTAGTACAGTCAGCTCCTTATATAAAGTGACATCTAACATATTCAAATTTAAAGTAGCTCCCAAAGTGATCAATATTAAAAATACAACCAAAGTCCTCTAAATGTGTGAAGCACCCAACATGCGCAAATATATCGAAACATGTTTGATGTCATTTTGTATAAAGAGCTGACTGTACATGGCGCAATAAGCAAATACGAGTTTGCTTATTCAACAATAAAGAGACAAGGCGTGAGATTATGTAAGTATTACAATCATTTTTTTATTAAAATTACTATGTTTAAATACTCGTAGTTCTAAATTAGTCTTTAAGTTAAAAAAATATTTTGACTGTTTACTGTAAAGGCGATGAGTCGAATCAACTTTTTATTTCAGAGTAATATAACAATGAAAATATGTTTTTATTTCTGTTTGCCTATAGTACAGGATACAAACGTAACAAATCGAATATAAACCATGTAATTTAATTTGAAGCAACTCTATTTCATATTTTTCCATCATTCCCATATTTGAAGGCGCCAAAACAAACTTATCTGCCGCGTGAGTGAGCCGATAGATTGGAAGCGGCGAAAGGGTACCTACATATTCTGTGGCCTTCTACAACCGACTATTACGTAGATACAAAATATACCGTGAAGTAGACTCGTCCGGATATTATCTGTTCTCTTTCTTACCTTATTTGGATTATAAAAAAATAATGAAAAAACGTGGTAAGTTTTTATTACATTCCGCAATCTATTGTTTTTAATATTTTTTTATCAAAATATGGAACAAAACTTATTCATTATTTAATGTAGGGACTTTTAAGACGCAGCTTATGTAAGTCCCTTCGTTCCCTATGTATTAAGTTTTGTTTTATATAAGTCAGTATCAGTTTATTTCAAGTTTAATAATCGCAGCTCTGAAGGATTTGCCGACTCTTGAAACTTGGCTCAGAGAAGCTGATTATTTGATTGTGTACTGAACGGTGAAAAACTAATCGTTATGATCTCGTTTAGTTGTAGGTACGAACCTACAACTTGGCAGAAGTCCATAACTAATATAACTATAATATACCTAACTAATGAAACTGTGTGTTCCCAACAAACATTTTAGTCTGTTAATTAGAACGTATATGGCTCAAAGTACTTTAAACATCGTATTGAAGTAATTTCAGCGTATAATACAACTTAATGCCCCCTTATCTGAATAGAACTCAGAGTTGTATAAAGTCGTTGTATAAACGTGCATTGACGTTTATACAACTATTTGAAATTACCATTATACAACTTTCACTGGTATAGCCAATGAAGTCGTACTAGGAACGTCTTTACGACTTTTACACAAACGTTATTTGTAAAGAAGCCGTGAGAACTACTCTTACGTGACAATAGCATAAGAGTTACCAATTGCACTCTTACACGACTCTCAGTCAAATTCTTATACTATTATGCAACAATTATACAACTAAATGTTTTATAAGTGCAGTATAAGTGACATTGTAACGAAGAAATGTTTTTCTATGTTTGTTGAAACGAATACTTGTACAGGACAAGTTAATATTAACCAAACTAGAGTTGGTTCCGTACAAAAATTAATTTTAAATGCAATGAAATTTAGATTAGCGCAGAGTATGTAGGTATCATATTGCGCAAAGTGTGGAAAGTGGTCCTAGTGCTTTTGCATTAGTAGAGGAAAAGGAAGACGAAGAAAATGCAAAATAATAAGTGGTTTTTGACTGACAAGCATGAGGGTTTCGAAATAACATTTATATAAAATACTTAACGACACTTATATAAATTTGTTAGGGAATATTATAGAAAATGTCACCGAATGTTTTTGAAAAGCCTAGTCATCATTTTTAAACATAGTTATGATAAATTTTATCAGTATGAGAAGATTAGAAGCTACATTTAATATTACTGACCTAAAGTATAAGCTAGTGTCCATAGAACATGGCTCAAATATTTATTTTACTCCACTCATTCATACTCTAGTGTGAAAGGTGTAAATAAAAATAAATTAATCAAATTGGTTTTATTTATTATTAACATTCCAATAAAATAAAATAATTTTTTTTAGCAATCACAAGCATTAAACAGATTTCATGCCTTAACATTGAAAATATACAAAAAAAATTATCATCTTATTATATCCGACTACTTATGTACTCTAATTTATTCAAAGAACCCTAATTTTGTTAATATGGCTGATACTAAACTGATAAAAAATAAATGCACAAAATGAAAAGTCGTTTTGATGTTGTCTTACTGTTGTAATCAGAACCATATGTTGTGTAAAGGTAAATATTTGTACGTTTGTTATATACCAGGCATATAAGGGATATGGTTATTAAGCATTAATATTATAATTGTCATAAATATTGCATCAGCCTAGCGACGCCCCAGCAACGACCAGGGAAATGCTGAATCGTCGCAACGTGAGGCACGCGGCGCATCGAGGTCACCACGGCGTCGTGTTCAATAACTTCGTCACTCTTGTTTCCAACTTCGAACAATTGTCTTGGTCATAATTTAATTGTATTTAATTGTAATATTAATTATTAAAGTTCTTTGCAAAAACTTTGGTTTTTTTTGCAATCTGTCTGCCGGTTCAATATAATTGGCGCAGTCGGTAGGATCCTCGGGGACTACTGAGTATCTTCACGTCCTGGAAGCTTTCAAGCCCTGAACGAGGATCAGAACTACTATTGTACCAGCAGCAGAGGTATCCAGCCATCGATACTGCAAACGCCGAGATGCAAAAACTGTGAGTACACTAAGATCTTTTAGTGATTTGCTCTCCTTTTTCCTATAAGTTTATTTTAAAAAATTCCAAGATTTTTCATCCACGAGAATCACGGAGCATTAGGTTAGGACGTAGTTTTAGTGGTAGACATAGTAGACAGGACTCGAATAGGGAATTAGATACAATTTCTACGTGGTCATTAAATAATTCAACTACCAATATGTCAGAGTTAGATAGAATATTTAAAGCCCTTCGTTTAGTTCCGGAATTTGATGGGAATGTAAATGTCCTTACGCGATTTATTAACTTGTGTGACGAATTAGTTAACGAATTCGTAATTTCTTGCGAATCGTCATCGACATTGAGTGAAACGGCTTTACTCAATGGGATATTGAATAAAGTAACTGGTCCCGCGGCCAGATTAATTAACGCGAATGGTATTCCGTCAGATTGGCTGGGTATACGAAAAGCTCTCATTAATAATTTTGCAGACCAACGTGACGAAACCGCGTTGTATAATGACCTATCCTTATTAATACAAAATACAGACACGCCACAAGAGTTTTATGAGCGTTGTCAAAACTTATTTAGTACTTTAATGACATACGTTTCATTGCATGAAACTATTCATACAACTATTGAAGCAAAGAGGGACCTTTACAAAAAGTTAACCCTTCAAGCTTATTTACGAGGCCTGAAGGACCCATTAGGTTCACGCATTCGTTGCATGCGTCCTGATAGTATAGAGAAGGCATTAGAGTACGTACATGAGGAACAAAATACGTTATATTTACAACAACGTAATAGTTCTATACCAAAGCCACATGCTTCAAACCAATCAGTAATGCCTAAACCACAAACTATGCATGGTCCACAAACTATGCATGGTCTACAAACGCAATTTAAATTTAACACTGGTGGACCTTATAGACCACAATTTGGTCAGAATATGGCGCCACAAATGCAGCCACAGTGGCGAGCCGGTTTTAACCACCATAACCAGGCGGGACCGTCACGCACACAACAATTATTCCGTGGCACGCCCCCTAACTATAATTCTAATAATTCATTTAGATTTAACCCACGTAACGCAGGCCCTCAGCCTAACAATCAGCATCCCCGTCCTATGAGTGGCGTGAGCCATTTCGTACCAAAAGCATTACCTCCTAGCACTGGAATGAAAGGTCATGACTGGGCTAAGGCAGGTAATCCCCCGGTTACAAATTATTTTAAAACGAGGGAAATGAATTTTAATGATTGTTGGGGATACGGTTATGATCAATACTATAATGAACAGTACTATGAACCTGAAGAATATTATAACGATAATAACTTTTATGCCTATTACGAACCAGTCTTTACTCAAGAACCTATAGCCTCTTACGTAGAACCTAACATTGAGTCCAATGTCTTACAGGATAATTCTCAGGATTTTCAAGAAAATCCACAATCAGACAAACCAAAATAGAACTAAATCTACAAACCCAACGCCAACTTCCCTACATACAAATTAATGAACCTCCTTTAAAATTACTTATCGACACGGGTGCTAATCAATCATTTATTAGTCCCGATACTGTCCAAATGTTCTATAGTAATATTCCTTTGAATTATGACCCGTTTGAGGTATCTAATATGCATGCAGTAACGCGAAATGATTATTCTATTACTCTTCCATGTTTTTCTGAATTTAATGATAATAGTGATATAACTCTTTTTGTGTATAAATTCCACGATTACTTTGATGGTCTGATAGGCTCTGATTTATTAGATAAATGGGGTGCAACTATTAACTATCGAACTAAATCTTTATCAACCCTATATGCATCAAATCCGATACAAGTTTACGATTCTCGAAATGCCAACCTTTTTGAAGACGTTATACCAGCACATTCTTCAAAAATAGTTAAACTTCCCGTTAATTTACAAAAAGGTGAAGCAATAATTCCAGAACAAATAATTAGTAATTGTCATGTAGCCGAATGTTTAACTACAGTTCACAATAGCCGTGGTATAATGGAAATACATAATCCTCATAATAGCGATGTTATATTTTCTATGGATCGGCCAGTACAAGCACAACTTTATAACATTGAATGCGAAAGTACTGCGCAAATGCCTGAACGCGTAAAAGAGGTGCTTTCACGATTGCGTACCAGTCATTTAAATGAAGAGGAGCGTATAAATTTAGAGTTATTATGTTCACGTTATTCGGATGTATTTTACTTAGAAGGTGAAAATCTAACCTTTACTAATAAAATAAAGCACTCTATTAGAACTAGTGATGAATTGCCTATATATACTAAAAGCTACCGTTACCCCTACGTTCATAGACAAGAAGTCCAAGATCAAATTAATAAGATGTTAGACCAGGGCATAATTCAACCATCAGAATCAGCTTGGAGTTCTCCTATTTGGGTCGTTCCCAAAAAGGTAGATGCATCAGGTAAAACAAAATGGAGAATTGTAGTCGATTTTAGGAAATTGAACGAAAAAACTTTAGACGATAAATACCCAATACCCAATATTGCAGATATTTTAGATAAGCTCGGTAATTGTCATTACTTTACAACTTTGGACTTGGCCTCAGGTTTTTATCAGGTACAAATGAATCCATCTGATGTACCGAAGACAGCATTCACAGTCGAACATGGGCATTTTGAATTTTTAAGAATGCCCATGGGTTTAAAGAATAGTCCTTCTACTTTTCAAAGGGTGATGGACAATGTTTTAAAAGATTTACAGAATAAAATCTGCCTTGTCTATTTGGATGACGTCATCGTATTTTCTACGTCATTGCAAGAACACATGACCAATCTAGAAAAGGTATTTGACAGGTTACGTGAATCAAACTTTAAAATTCAAATGGACAAGTCTGAATTTCTCAAACTTGAAACCGCATATTTAGGTCATGTTATCAGTAAGGATGGTGTTAAACCAAACCCTGATAAAATATCTGCAATAGCAAGTTATCCATTGCCTAAAACCCCTACAGAAATTAAGCGATTTTTAGGACTCTTAGGATATTATAGGAAATTCATACCTGATTTTGCTAAAATAACTAAACCTCTAACACAATGTTTAAAGAAAGGTTCAAAAATCACATTAAACCAATCTTATACAGAGTGTTTCGAAAAATGCAAATCTTTACTGACTAATGACCCTATCTTACAATATCCTGATTTCTCTAAACCTTTCATTTTAACTACAGACGCATCTAATCTAGCTATAGGAGCCGTATTGTCTCAGGGTCACATAGGTTCTGATAAGCCTATCGCGTATGCCTCCAGAACTTTGAATAGTAGCGAAATAAACTACAGCACCATCGAGAAGGAATTGTTAGCGATAGTCTGGGCGACCAAATATTTTAGACCGTACTTGTTTGGCAGAGTGTTTAAGATCGTAACAGACCACAGGCCTCTTCAATGGGTCATGAACCTAAAAGAGCCGAACTCTCGTCTTACTCGATGGCGCCTCAAATTAAGTGAATTTAATTTTTCAGTTGAGTACAAACAAGGGAAATGCAATACTAATGCCGATGCATTGTCCCGAGTTGAAATACATAATGAAGAAACTAGTTCTGTTGTCGCAAATCCATCTGAAATAGTACCCTCGTTGATAGATAACTCAAATACCGATACAGTACATACAGATGCCGAGAACCCTATTCTAGAAGTTCCTATTACCGATTATCCTCTTAATAAATATCACAAGCAAGTAGTTTTTACAATAGTCGATGATGTTAAAAGTCGCCCTTCTGTTTCCAAACCATTCGAGTCTTACGTTAGAACACATATTCAAATTTCTAACAATAACCTCGAAGAAGACGTAGTTAATGCCATTAAAGAGTACATAAACCCCAAAGTAAAGACAGGTATTCTTATTAACCCAACTTTAGCGATGTACAAAATTATACCCATAATACAAAATAAATTTAAAAGCTCAGCGATGGACTTAGTCTTGACAAAAATTGAATTAGAAAATGTGAAGGATTATTTAAAACAGCAAGAAATAATTCGTAATTATCATGATGGTAAAACCAATCATCGTGGTATTAACGAATGTTTTTTGTCATTATCAAATAAGTATTTCTGGCCCAAAATGAGAGAACACATTACAAAGTACATAAATGATTGTAATATCTGTGGCCAAGCAAAGTACGATAGGAACCCTATCAAACAAAAATTCCATATCGTACCTCCTCCTGTAAAACCATTTGAAATAGTTCATCTTGACTTATTAAGTATTGAAACTCAAAAATACCTTACGATAATTGATTCCTTCTCAAAGTATGCTCAAGCTTATCATCTCAGAGACTCAACAGCTATAAGTGTCATACAGGCTCTATTGATTTTTAGTACACATCATGGCATACCTACTACTATTGTAACAGATAGGGGTCCTGAATTTAACAATCAGCTATTTTTAGAATTTATGAAATTGCATAAAATACAACACCACAAAATTTTAGCTTGTACTCCGAACGAGAATGGTATGATAGAAAGATTGCACTCTACCTTACTCGAACATTTACGAATACTAAAGCTTCAACATCGCGGAGACTCTGTTATCAGTCTAATGCCTTATGCAGTATTGGGCTATAATAGCTCAATACACAGCTTTACAAAAGTTAGACCTTTAGATATAATTACAGGCCATTTAGACCCCCGTAATCCAATAGACATAAACCTTTCAGAAAATACTCTACAGCAATATATACAGGAACATAAAAGTAAAATGCAAAAAGTATTTGAAATTATCAATGATTCATCTCTTCATGATCGTACGCGCATCACTGAAAATATTAATAAAGATAGAGAACATGAAAAAGACTATTCCCCTGATCAGCAAGTATTTATAAGTAACCCCATAGCTAGCCGTCAAAAATTAGCCCCTAGATATACTCAGGATACAGTCATGGCAAATTTACCCATCCACATTTATACCAAAAAGAAACGTGGACCCGTCGCCAAGTCTAGGTTAAAAAGAGTTCCTAACAGCGCAAACTTGTTGCAGAATCCTCATCCTGATCCTGAGCCTGGTTGAAGCACAGGAGAACGAGATTACGTTAAGTAACCTGGATAACGGGCCAGGGATCTTACCTTTTAACATGGGACAAACTAAAATAATTACCCATTACCACTCCTTTGTTCAACTTACTAACTTAGAAGCTATTCATTCTCACATTGAGTCGGTTGAGAAACAATTAAAAGATGTTTCTCCTCAACTCCATAATAAAACGTTTTCCTTATTTCAGCCACATATAGAATTTTTGTACAGTAAATTACAGAAACTATCAGGTCAATTAGAGCTATTCCAATCTAGTCGCACTAAACGAGGTTTAGTAGACGGATTAGGCTCAATTATTAAGAGTATTTCTGGCAATCTAGATTATACTGACGCTATCCATTACGATAACGCGATAAAATCATTGCAAGAAAACGATAATAAAATAGTCACACAAATTAATAACCACATTAGTTTAAACCAACATTGGATGTCGCAAAATTCAAAAGTTCTTACCAGTTTAGCAATTAACCAAGATAGAATTCAAAATATTATAAATCAGATCATGGAAAGAGATTTAACACATGAAACTGATTTTGTTAGATATGCCCATTTGGCACAATTCATTATTATGTTAGCTGATAATATAGAGACCTTATCTGATGAAATTCTTAGGTTAGAAAATTTATTAGCTTTTATTCGTGCCAAAAGCACACACTTTCTTATGTTTAAGTTAGAGATGTTTCATAGCATGCTGGAACAATTAGTTGCACTATACGGTAAAAATCAAGTACTTAATGTTAGTTTTAGAGAATATTTTAATATAATTAAACTAGGTTACTATTATAGCGATAACAATTTAGTAATCATTTTCAAGCTCCCTGTTATCCTAGACGTTACTTATAACCTATATAAATTATCAATAGTTCCCAATAAAAATAATAGAATACTTATTCCCTCCTATCCCTACCTAGCAATTCACGACAAAGATTTTATGTACATAGCGGCAGAATGCCCGAGGTCCGGTCCTTACTATCTTTGCGAGGACAATACCAACTTACATTACGATAACCAAGATGACTGCATTTATCACCTAATTACAACACAGCAAATACACAGCTCCTGCACCTTCACCTCTGCAACCCTGAAGACTGAAGCTGTAGACACACTGGACGACCGTCACTACGTAGTAAGCTTCCCTACACCTACGAAAGTTCGTCTATCCTGCACTCAAGATCAATATAACACAATCAACGGAAGTTTCCTAATTGTGATACCTAAGGGTTGTACACTACGAAGCCCCAAGTTAACCCTAACCAATCGAGAAAACCAGCTGAAAGGACAAGTACTGAAGATAATGAACCTGCCAAATATTAGTAATCCAAGTTATAACCTAGAAGAAAGAAAACTGACACTCAACTCTATTGATCTCCATAAACTCCACGTAAGCACTAGCGAGATATTACTGGAACCTCCATTGGGATTGAATAGAAGCGATTTACACAGTGTGTACTACACCATAACGCCACTGTACATAATCATATTCAGTGCAACTGCACTAAGCATCGGGTTCTTAATATGGAAACGATTGAAACATTCACCAGTACAAGTTGAAACAACAGATGAAACATTAGAGCGCGGCCGTATCTACGCTGTGGTCCAGGAACGTCCTCTTCCCACCAAGAGCACATTCTCAGCGATACTCTCAGACCACCCTTCCAGTAGTCGCTGATCTTAAGGAGGGAGGTGTTATATACCAGGCATATAAGGGATATGGTTATTAAGCATTAATATTATAATTGTCATAAATATTGCATCAGCCTAGCGACGCCCCAGCAACGACCAGGGAAATGCTGAATCGTCGCAACGTGAGGCACGCGGCGCATCGAGGTCACCACGGCGTCGTGTTCAATAACTTCGTCACTCTTGTTTCCAACTTCGAACAATTGTCTTGGTCATAATTTAATTGTATTTAATTGTAATATTAATTATTAAAGTTCTTTGCAAAAACTTTGGTTTTTTTTGCAATCTGTCTGCCGGTTCAATATAATTCGTTCGCTAAAAATGTATGGATAATTTATGTTTATTGATAAGAATTAGTAGGGCGCGTTTGTTTTATTGCCAAAACTAACGCATATTATACGATAACATTAATTTCCCATCAGATATATGCACTACAAGCACTTTAACACGAGCTAAAGATGTTACACATATTTAGTTTCTAATTAAAAATGGCTACTTCCTTTATAAACTTCAAAGACTCGATCGATGACACAAGAAAAAGTTACCTCGTTATAGTTTAAGTCTCAGTTTTGACACTTCAATTCACTTTGCAACAAAAATGTTACATAAAAATCGTAATTAACACTGTCATGTCGCAAAATGCCGTGAAACAGCGATAAAAATAGATTTTGCAACATCTACACGACGACTACAGAACTAAAATTTCATTTATACAACGTTTACGCGACTATATTACAACTCTGATTCGTATAAAATGGGCCTTCGGTCGCCTCAACGTTACTACAACGTTCTTGCAACTAGCTTTTAGAACCAAAAGTTCAAATGGAGACGTTGTAGTGACTTCAAAAATGTTTGTTGGGTTGTTTCTCGGTTCTCCTAAAGTAAAATGTGTTTCAGTTATATCTATTGCTGTAATATTGTTGATAAATAGATAGAACTGTTGACTGTCTGATATTTGAAATATACATTTATAACGGATACCACTCATACTATTCTGGACAGAGCAAAAAATAATATAAGATAACCATAAACAAACCTGATTTGACTTGTTCTGATTTACTTCCACTGCGGTATACAGATACACAAAATATCATTAAGCCATGTAGTACTCCTAAAACCTAGCCATCATATGTATAGTCCCAAATTATTTTTATTTTATTATCGATATTTACTAGTATAACGTTATTAAATTTTTACTTGAAATTTTTAGAATTTGTACAGATTCAGCAGATGGAATACACTGAAATTTACATTAACTTCGGAATTGCCCCAAGTTGTCGTCCTCATCTCTCAACTTTGCTGGAATTCTATTCGACCGTGGCTCACCACAAATGATTATTCACTACGGAGAGGAACGGCAACTATGCAATGATCCGAGTACCACAGACAGTTACCTCCATCTTGGCTGTGACCGCATTCTCTTTGATTGTACGCAGGTATGTAAAATTACAAAATGGATCCCTTAATTATTGATAATGTCATTAGTAATTTATCAATCTTTACCTGAACAAGTTCAAGCTCGTTTTTATTTGAGTCAGCTTAATATCTCTTTTAAAAAGTTTTCAATTAATCAAACCCTGTAAAATGAGAAAATCTCTTTTAAGACCATTAATTCGATATCCTTAATACCTAAGTATATTTTTTTATTAAATCCCCATCATAAAAACAGGCAAGAAGCATACACAAAAAATCTCATGACATTGATGAATAAATTAAAAAAATGTATCTGACCATGTATCTGTCCATTAAACATAGTTTCTATGAAATAATATTAGGGGCGACATGTTCACAAAGTGATCAAGTCCTTTCTTTTGTATAATAAAGATTTAAAAAATATATATTAGTGCAAGAACTCGGTACATTTATTATGCAGTAGCACTACCCATCGGTGATAGATAACAGCTTCAGGTGTCCGTATACCCAGCAGGACCCTACGTCTGATTCGAATGAAAACCTAAATTCCACGTAGGTAATAATTTGTACCTTCCGACTAGTGTAAAGAAATAATTTGTACCTTAACAGTAACACAGAAAATTTGAGTATATTTCCAGCAGGACCCTCCGTGGTTTGAAGGTATTTTGATCTGTAGAGTATGTCACTGGGTAGCGGCAAATTTGTACCTTTAGAAAATATAAGCTATGTTTAAAAAACGTTATTAGTTTATAAGAAATATAACCATAAAAATTTTATTCAGCCAGCAGGACCCTTTTTTATTCTGGGTCTTTCAGTCCAGACAAAGATAATTTCTAGTAGTATTGAATTTGTACCTTTCAAAAAACTTATCACCTAATCCAAATAATGAGTAGAAGTAAGCAAATAAGTCAAAAGAAAGTATTGTAAAACCATAACATTACTTCGATACCCCAAGTATCGAAGTAATGTTATGGACTTTATTTATTATTATTTTATTACTTACTTATAAACAAAGATAAATAAACGCAGACATCACACGCACACACCCACGCATATAACACACACGCACACAAAGCATACAAGACACATTAGTGCTGGTAGATTACGTAGAACTTTGTATTATGTCTAGCTTACAAACACTGATACACACAACACACCCAACACACATGCACACACACACAATGCATACAAGACACATTGGTGCTGGTAGTTTAAGTAGTAATTAGTATAAGTCTTACTTACACGCAAAGACACAATCCAATTAATCTATATCTATCTATACTAATACATATTATAAAGAGGTATAGTTTGTGTGTTTGTATGCATTGTGTGTGTGTGTGCATGTGTGTTGGGTATGTTGTGTGTATCAGTGTTTGTAAGCTAGACATAATACAAAGTTTTACGTAATCTACCAGCACTAATGTGTCTTGTATGCATTGTGTGTGTGTGTTATATGCATGTGTGTGTGCGTGTGATGTCTGCGTTTATTTGTCTTTGTTTATTAGTAAGTCATAAAACAATAATAAATAAAGTCCATAACATTACTTCGATACTTGGGGTATCGAAGTAATGTTATGGTTTTACAATACTTTCTTTCGACTTATTTGCTTACTTCTACTCATTATTTAGATTAGGTGATAAGTTTTTTGAAAGGTACAAATTCAATACTACTAGAAAGTATCTTTGTCTGGACTGAAAGACCCAGAATAAAAAAGTGTCCTGCTGGCTGAATTAAATTTTTATGGTTATATTTCTTATAAACTAATAACTTTTTTTAAACATAGCTTATATTTTCTAAAGGTACAAATTTGCCGCTACCCGGTGACATACTCCACAGGTCAAAATACCTTCAAACCACGGAGGGTCCTGCTGGAAATATACTCTAATTTTCTGTGTAACTGTTAAGGTACAAATTATTTCTTTACACTAGTCGAAAGGTACAAATTATTACCTACGTAGAATTTAGGTTTTCATTCGAATCAGACGTAGGGTCCTGCTGGGTATACGGACACCAGCTTCAGTCCACCAGAGTAAACGGGAGATTGGCTGTGCTGTGACCTAACTGAAGTCGGTAACTACTACTAACAGTTAGCCCACATGACTCTTAAAGTAAAATATTATAAAGATTTAGTGCTTGGTTGAATCTGCTAATGTTAGTACCTACCGACCACACTCCTAGCGTCATAAAAGTCAAAAGAGATAGAAGATATATATGTACGTAATGTATAGACTCGTAAGTGTAAGCGAGATAGGTATAGAGAAATGATATGGCCCTAAGACTCAGCTGATAACACGCGTAGTATAATAGTCAAGATTATACTTTTCATTTTATTAAAAGACTATAGGTTAATTATGTGATCTCTGAAACGGCTGGACTGGTTTTGGCGGGATTTTTACTGGTAAATAGCTGCTAATAGATGCTGCGGGAACTAGGCAATAATCCTTTTCTCAACTTCTTTTGTTGTGACGCAGACGAAGTTGCGTGGGTCAGCTTGTAGTGTAATAATAAGTCGTATTTTAAAGGACTTAAACAACTGAGTCTCTTTCATCACTATGTTATACACATATTAAAATAGTTAAGGGGATGTCAGTAACATCAGCTATTTCTATTATAAACTTTATGTTAAATATTTTATAGCAAAATGTATCAGACACATATCAACTACGCTGATATAACAACCAAGATTTAAAGCCTGGCTTAGCTCCAAACCAGTTTGCTGAAAGGATTTAATCAATAAAAGATTTAGCATGTACGCATATTAATACATTGTATGTGCATGTCTACAAATTATATTATGTATTGTATTTATTTATTGACTCTGAAATAAATCAAAGTATTTTACAGGAGTATTACGAATCAAACCATATGAAATGTATCACGTGATGGACCCGGCACCCGCACGGATAATTCATGGAATGCTAAGATTAGGTCTTATCAAAACTTAATACTATTATTCACTTCAACATGTGACATTAATATTTTCGATCTATTGTGTTAAGCAAGACAACATCTCTTCAAAAACTACTGGATAACTACGTAGAATCCTAAACCGATCTGTCTAGTCATAGAAAGTCCCTTTTTTATTCGTCACAAAAGAAGGTCACCCTGCTGTGGCAAATTAGTGAGCTATATTTATACTAAATTCGGAATTCATCTTGCTCTAAGTTGTGACAGTATGGCCTCTGGGATTTTTATTGACCTCGTGCACGGGTGTCGTGTAAGTGATAGCGATGGGTTAATATCTATTATTATCATTGCTACAATCGTTTAGGTTACATAACTGAAATAATTGTAGCAATAGCAACAGGTGGTTTGGTTATTATTACTCCCTGGAAATCTGAGCCACCTGAGGAAAACAATATCTAACTGTGTCTTTACTAGGAAATTCAAATAACAGGATCAAAAAGTGAGAAATTTCGTAATCTTGCAAATACGATAGACATTTAGGCGGCTGGAACCAGGCCAACAAATCCGATAAAGTTTATCCGCAAACTAACATAAATTTACCTTTTAACAGGTTTATAATGAAGTACTTAAATTTTTATTTGACTTTACCTTTACTTAGCAAAAAACTTGAGTTATATATTCTGCCTTCCTAAAACCACGTCTATAATAAGATAGAGATTTTTAGTGGAATCTTATCGCCGGGATTAAGGAAGTTAAGACGCTTACATGTTTCGGTTCTCGCGTATTTTTCCGGTGTGAGAGATCGATGTGTGTCTAATGGAAAAACCAAACTGTATACAGAAAATAATGTCATAAACAAATACCTTTATAAAATCTAGAACAGTTTACGATCTTTCTTGTATTTAAACAAGAACTATTCTTGCTATCCTAAACTAACGGAGTTTCAAAAGTTGTTAGTTTAACGTCCACCCTTATCGAGAATTAAGCCTATTATAACCTATCTCCTGAAGCCTTTTTTCATACGAAATTCACTTAAGGACTTACTTAAATATAAATATATCGGATAGCTTAGGAAAATGGAAGAATTTTCATTTATATTTTTATATATCTTTGTAGGAAAATTCGGCTTTTGATGAAGGTAAAGTAAACTTTCACTTTTCCGTTGGTCACATAAATGTGTACTGTGTTTTAAAAACACTCTTTCAGATTATTAAAAAAACTTTATGAGCAGCAAACATGAACTGATTGCTGATTGTTTTCATGCGTGATATTAATCACGCTGCCTGTACTGAACCCTAAAAGTAATCAAGGCCGGCCAGTTAATGTATAAAATTAATAGCTTAAATATTAACTCGACTCTAGTCTCTATCATACTATTAAACCGTCGAAAGTATAAAACTGTTTTTCTCTCGGCAGTCAATATCCCAAAATTAAATACTCACTCTTTAAAATGTATACCGGTAGAGACCAAAGACACTAAACGTTCTATTAGCTTTCGAAAAGAGGATAACATGATAATAATAACAAACCAGACCAATCTGGGTGCTCACACCCATATTTCATTTCATATTTATTTTACAGTAGAAAACTTTTCCCAGAAATCGATTTCAAATAGCAAACATAAATCTATAAATATACGAAAAACCTCATTTACTTTTTAGCAAGCAATAGTTTTCAAACCGAAAATATATACAAATAACTACGAAAACCAATTTAAAATGAAGCCATAAATACTAACTACTGCTTCCAATCATTCACAGGTAAATTGGTTTTTGAGTGATTGAGTTATTGAACTTTAAACTAATTAAAAACAATTCTTGAAAGGCTCAGCTTAAAATCAATTTCAATAAATCGTACACACAATAGATTTTGATATTCTGTTCCGTATGAT
The DNA here is from genome assembly GCA_905475405.1 of Schrankia costaestrigalis. Lineage (NCBI taxonomy): Eukaryota > Metazoa > Arthropoda > Insecta > Lepidoptera > Erebidae > Schrankia > Schrankia costaestrigalis. Next base: position 7,447,158 of record FR997831.1, on the reverse strand, counting down.
AATTATGTTAACGCGCTTCTACTAAAGCCTGATTTACACATCAATCATATACAAAGTAGTAAGTTGTTGATTAAGTTGATTTAAATAGATCTTAATCAATAACTTACTACTTAACTCGCTACTGTACTCGTCGATGTGTAAATCGGGCTTAAGACGTGGTGACAGATTGTTCCGTCGTGCCAATTAATTAGTTTTAATTTAAGTAGATTTACTTAAAAGATGACGAGGCTATATTGTCAACGACATTAATATCTCAACCACAGATATTCAAAGTTGGTGACCGCTAGAGGAAAGTCGTGAAGTGCCATTAAATTTTATTACGTGTGAAACCATACATAGTGTGGCGTGGCCTTTTGTTAAATAAATTGTTAAAGTACTGATAGTTTTATTCCAAAAATTACGGCTTACTTTGTGAAAATCTCTGAAGGAAATGAAATTGGTATCAATGCTCAGATTCTGATTAAGTTTAGGTTTTTTAATAAGAAAACTATTTGTGTACACAAACAAACAAGATACAAAACTTACTTTAACCTCATTTCTCTTAAAGAATAGTGTAGAAGCACGTACCTAGTGATAAACCTCTACAATTTAAAATCTGTTCACGTCTTAAGAAATAAACTATAGTAGACAGTGTCAGGTGATTTTATTTACTTATCCGAGGGCGAAGTGAACGTTGATTGTTCGTGAAAGAGGATATTTTTTGCTCTTATCTAGGTTCAGTTTAAGTCTTTTGTTACTAAGTGTTGTTCTGTTGTTTGATTTTCTATGTAGGTATCGAGGTGTAGTATTAAATATAGAATTTATCTTTTCATCTTTTTAGTGTCCCACTACATGGGTAAATCTTCGTAAATATTAGAAAAACACTTAACTAATCAAAGTTGTTGTGATATTACAATAACCAGGCGAAAATAATGAATTATTATTATTTTGGTATATTAAGTTAACAATGAATCTCTCTTACATATTAAAATTATTCGTGGTCCTTTCTTCATTCGACTTAGCCCTCCACATGTTATATTCGACTTCTTTATTCCACAAACGAAAAGTGAATAAAAATACAGAATGATAAATTTTTGGAGGATTTTTCACCAAAAACATTTTCGCTGCACATTCAGATCATAAAATATTTACCTTTCTGGAGCTTTCCAAACACATCCGGATTATTCGGCCAACTCTATGTTTAGTAATATATGAATAAAGCAATATTTTGTGGTACATTTAAAAACATTTAGTTGGATGTGGTAACAAATAAATGAAAAAAAGAAACAAAAGAAAGAAAAAAATATTTATTTTGCACCTCACTGCACAATACAAGAATATTAAAATTACAAATAAACATAATAAAAAGTCACATGAGGTGTAAAACTAGGACCAGACAGACATTATGAACATGGCCCACGACGAAGTAGTTACAATTAAATATTGAATTTCATCACCACACATGGCTATCTAGTCCCGTAATAAGAAGAACTTACCAGACGAAAGGTCGTTTTGGCAAGAGAACCTCTAATTAGTACCACCGCTGTGTCCACTTAAAAGTAAAACTATGAAAATTTTCAATAAACTCTTCCCATCAAAGTCGCGGGTATAAATAATTATGGCTATCTTATGAATAAAAGTTATTTGACTATTGTAGAGCGAGCTCATCTATACATAGTATAAAATAAAGTCGCTTTTTCTGTCTCTATGTCCCTTTGTATGCTTAAATCTTTACAACTAAGCAACGGATTTTGATGCGGTTTTTTTATTACATTTTTTAAAAGATAGAGTGATTCAAGAGGAAGGTTTGTATGTATAACACATGCATAATATAGTAGAGAAACCCTAAATTTAGAGATTTCATGTAATGAATGAATGAATTATTTAATTATGTAATCGTTTAATGAAGCTGTACTTAATTAAGGACATTCTGTAGTAGGTGCCCTGGCTCCGCACGGGCAGGTCGCTAGTACATTATAATCTGACTATATAGAACCTCTTTACACTATTGCTGCTTTTGAATTAAGATTAAACAGCAATTATAAAGGTAATATAAATTCTGTACCTGTTAAAATACTTTATAGAACATTCTTAGTTTGTTTACTAGAATATTGTAAAATCCTCTTTACACGTTAAAGGCTTTCGCAGACGGAAAACTGGCTTTCGTAGAAAACAAAAATCCCTCAGTGTTATTAAATTTTATCCTGAAAAATTGCCATGAACTCAACGTACAGTGTGTGATTATTTCTTGTTTGGAAATGTGGTAAAGGTTACTGAATAATAAAATACTAGACACCGTATAATATTTTGTAGAAAAAGCAACTACCCTATGGTATAGGTTTTCCATCCTAAGATGATACTTATATAATTTGTAAACTGGCTCGATCGCTCAAATAATAATAATATGTATACACAGCCTACGGTTTCAACCCGAGCGCTTGAGTTTCTTTAAAAAAAATTAAAATTGCAGGGTTTGTTTTTATAGAAACCACTGTAAGCCATCTAACAAATCTACTGGTTAAAATCTATGAAGGTCTATGATATGATCATTTGCAGTAAAGCGTTTTTATGCGTGCTATCAGAACTATTCGTCTTTTTACAACCTTTTCCTTTTTGCGATAATAAGTATTTACGAAGATTCATGAATTTCCTTATGGATGATAGAAAAAAATATTATCTAGTAGATGATAATATTTCATGTTCAATGATCCGAACGAAATATGTAGGTTAAAAAACTGGGTGTCGTGATAATGCTGTGGTTGGGTAGGCATGTAGATCGTATACTGGAGATTTTTGTGAAGTAAGTGATGATGTCATGATTACGTGCAGGGATAGTGTTTTTTTTCTGAATTTTTCGTTTATAGGAATGTAAAATATTCGGAATGATTAAAGTTTTCATTGAGATATTACAATCATTAGTAGGCCAAGTATCCCTCTGTTACGGGAGGAGACCCGTCCCTGCAGTGGGACATTAATGGGCTGTTATGATTACAATCATTTATATTAACAAAACATATTTTTAAAATATTGGTTCAAAACACTTATGCGCTCTGGTCTTCACGTACAAATTATTTTTAATTTAAAACCTTTATTCTTAACGTTTCTCAATCTGCAAACGTAAAAAGTTACGGCGCGACGAAAATGCATGTGTACTGATTTTTGGCTATGGACGGGCACATATGGAGGTCAGAGGGAAAAGCCTTTTCCAACTAATGATATGATTCTGGCAAGTCTGCCAGCCTGCCAAGTGTAAGTTAGTCAACTTACACTAACAAAAATGTATTCAATTACATATAATTGTTACCTATAAAGCTTAGGTATAACTAGAAAAATCCGAAAAGAAGAAAGACAATAGAAAAAATTGGTACTCGATGCGAGACTCTAACCCGCTTCTCTGGACTATACGCGTCCAGCGCCATGAACACTAGGCCAACCGAGTAACCGTCTCGACTACCAAATTTAACCTTTTTTTTCCATTGTCTTTCTGCTTTTCGAAAAATATATTCGTTAATTAAGTTATTTCACTAAAAACCCGGTTAAATCTATCACAACTTTATACAAGCTAGAAGAATATCATACAAATTTATATAGAGACGACATAATCATTCAAGTTTATCCTTAGCTTATATTTATCAAAGAGTATTATTATGATCAATTGTAAGGCAACCACAAAACTCTCGACAAACTTTTTCTTATAAATTATATTAAATAAGAAAGAGTATCGATATAATGATTTTGTAAACGAATAAAATGAACATCGTATTTTCCTTTATTTGTTTTAATGAGAACTAAGTGGTTCAATTTATTTTTCTTATTCTTTATTTTCATATCGTGTATTTATGGCGGTTAATGTACATACAAATTGAGGAAAATAAAACGTTTTTTATGTAAGTATAAGAAAATTAATTGAGTAAACATCAGTCAAAATAAGAGTTCTTAGAGTAGGGTCGAATCTGACCGCAAAAAAACTGTTTATGTAGGTATCGTCTGGCTATTAGTATTTTTTTTTACTGGTGAACCAAATTACTTATTTAACTGTCTTGGTGGCAAAGCGTTCAGGTATTTGGCTACCATGCTCGTTAATATACGAATAACATTTATATTGATTTCAGATTTATTAGGTACTAGCTTTTGCCCTCCACTACCTACTCTCCATCTTTTCAATTATCTCCAGTTAAAAATCACGTCAATTCGTAGCTCCTTGTTGCGGTGAAAGAAAGACAAACAGACAGACACCCTTCCCATTTATAATATTAGTATGGATTAAATAGCGGTAACAAACACTTACCAAATACCCGGAATACCTAACGTTTAATGTAATAATTAAAACCGTATACATAATTATGTACACAAAATGAAGAAACATGTACGACATTACACACACTGTTCAGTATTACTTAATGCATATTTCACGACATAAATGTCAACGTTAACGTCGCGATGTATTCATAGTCGAGACCGTGGAAAGTAGCGGAAGCTCTCCGCTTCAAACCAAAGCTACGGCGTAGCTGTATGCTACGAAACTGCTACGTAAACATATGCTACGAAATTCTCGTAGCGATGACAATGGTAAGTAGCTTGCTGTTTTCATTATTGTTTGCACTTGTATTGTTTTGACAAATTGTTGTCTAGTAGTTTTTGTGTGATTTCAAATTTAAAAACATGACTACCATTCCTCGTTCCGTGAACATCCTAGAACACAAGTAAAGAGAGAAATATAATAATTATCATAGCAAGAGAAGAAAATAAATGCCTGAATCAATGCCTATACCAAGCCTCCTAGAAAGCGGACTATAAACAACCTAAGCCTTTATCCTTCCCTAGATGAAGCCCGTTCTCCTGTTACGACTTCAAAAGGCTGATAAATAAGTTAAATCCTTGTCCGTCAAAAATAAATCCAAATTTACCATTTAAATTGGATTAATGTAAATGTCGAATGTCTATAGGAAGATAAGCCAACTGTGCCTGTAACAAGCTGAACGTAACGTACATTTAAACTGGGATTATATACAGATACCTGCTTTATACTATGTTCAAAGGGGCAGTTATTTTTTTTCCTACGTTTCATTTAAATTAGGACTGAAAGCTATTATATTTTTTTCTTATATAACTCTTTTTTGTATAACCATGACTATAAATGCGTAATGTTCCTATACCTATGACTTTACGTAACTGATGGTTAAAGGAATCGATTAATAGAATGACTTTGTAAAAAGTACCGATAGCAAGTCTTGAAAAATAAACTAAAACGTTTGGGATTTGCAACGATATTAATCAGAGCAAAATGGAAGTATTGAATAAATTTTCACTCCTGGAAAAGCTAAAGACGACTCATAAATACTTAATGTAAATAGTTTTATTACCAATATTACTTAAATTACTTTGAATATATATTGCTTAAAAAACAGTACAAAAGTTTTGAATGAAACAATTTATATTATATAAATCGCTTAAAAGAACAATACAAAAGTTTTGAATGTACATTTGTCTTTTCCCAGAACAATTTATCTCTTTTAATTCAATTTCAAATGATAAAACCTTATACATGTATACAATTTTACACATGACTAAGTACAGAATAAAAAGGGACTCGAAACTTTGAACAACCATTTTGTAACTTGAGTAAAAGAAACTCGATTAAGACGAGTAATGGACAAAAAAAAGTTATAATGTTTCCAATTTAGACCTTTTCTTCTTTGTATTGTTTTTATTTAGCTTTTTTTACAACGGGCAACTACGACGTAGACAAATACGAAAAGAGGACGAAAAGGTTATACAACTACTTAACTATACTATATACTATATTTGACGACCTCTGTGGCGTAATAGTTCTTTAACGTGAATGTTACGCAGAGGTCTCGGGTTCGATTCCCGCTCAATGCAAATCTTTGTGTGCATGAACATGATTGTTTGCATTGGTCTGGGTGTTTTCTATATATATTATGTATGTATTTACGAAAAAAAGTGTATTTAAGTATGTTTATCCGTTGTTTAGTACCCATAGTGTACTATGGGTACTAAACTATGGGAGCTCTGCTTAGTTTGGGACTAGATGGCGTTGTGTGAAAGTGTGAGGAATAAACTTTAAGTATTCTTAGTCTAAACAGACAATCTATTTCTAGACGTAAAAAAAAAAATTATATACATATAATATATATAAACAATACAATAATCGTGTTGGTGCTTGTTATACATTATTGAATTAACATATAAACAACAACAAAAGCTCGCTTAAAATGTTATAAATTTATTATCTATTATCTTAACAACAGCAAATATGTACTTACGCGAAAACATTTGGGTTAACTTAACCGAAGCACATTATAATATACGCATTGTGTTAAGTTGTAATTTAAAAACAACCGTATTTAATAAGTATATTGACGGTACTTAATATGTGTGTGATAGCTTTAATTACGTTATAGACCATCATCATCATATCAGCCAATAAACATCCAGTACGGGACATAGGCCTCCTCTAAATATGGCCAGTCCTGTGCCTCCCTCATCCATCGGTGTTCCGCCATCTTAACCATATAGAGAGACTATAGTCTCTGTATGCCTTTATAATACAAATTATTATTATGCCCGTGCTGAACTTGTTTATACGTAGGTCAGCATATAACATTAAATGTCTAAAATAATTTTCAACACGTCAATTACCAATAACAACGTAATACATAATATTATATAAGTATAAAATAACCAAGATGTATGTTTAATAGCATCAATTTATAAACTTAAGTTGTTCGGGCGTGGTTTACTCGCTTAATGCCATTATAAGCCCATCACAAAGCGACCACCGATCGATCTACGCGCTAATAAATTGTTTTCAGCTCCCTCCGACGTCCATTATTTCAAATTCTTACTTTGTTATGTATATTCCTACTAATCTTACATTATGCCATATTACTGTCACATTATCCTTTGTGTTAATGGAATATCTCTGTTGTACTCTGGCACGCTTTCTTCTGCACGAATGGACATATTTGACAAGATAAATACTGTCCTTTGATAGTGGCGTGTATCTGTTCTGCGTTTTTTTCTTGTTTATAAAGGTGAAATAGTTTTCCACTTTACCCAATTCCTCTCTCGGACATGGACGGTGGACTAATTGAATACAAATGTTTGAAATTTCTTAGGCTTTATTACTAATGCTAATGTGTCAAGTATCCGCATCTGAATTGACTATGGCGAAATAAATTATTATGCTATACCCATTGATACAAGGACATCAAGTCTCAAAGGTTGTCAAATCTTGTCCTAGAGTTATTAACAAATCTGTTACTATAGCAAAGAAATACTCAGATCAGATCTAAGATTTCTAGTAGGTAGACACTACAACTTAGAGTCACTAGTGTTTATTTAAGGTACTTTGTTAGAAGACAGAGAAAAGTAAACAGAACACAACACATAATTTTTCAATAACTCCGGATTTTATCATAACCGTTCATTTTTATCGCTTTCCCCTAGTATAATCGTGACAATGATGACCTACATTTCACAAAATGAAATTTCACATTAAAAATGAAGAGTTTTCAGAGTCGAGTGGGCACTTTAGTTTTACACTTATTCGTGACCGCCTTTTCCTAGCTCTTCGTCTTGCACTTCATTCTCTTTGAAAGTTCTTGTTACTGAACAGATTTTATTTTTAGATAAGCATGTACTTATATCAATATTGAACTTTCGATTTATATTCTCTTCAAACAAGCTTTTAACCGTAAAGCTCTTACTTCGCCTTCCTTTTTAAATTAATCGTCTCGTAGTTCTTGGGTTTGTCGTAGAACTTAGTTCACACTGAAAATGCTGTGTACAGAAAGGGCTTGCAGAAAGAAAAAGGAATTGTTACTAGCTGGAAAACGTAGAAACTACTTAAAGTCAACGGGGTGACATAGATATAGTATTACAAGAACAGGCTCAACTAAAACATCAGAGGTTTTAATGATCGCCATATAAACTGCGTATACTTAAAAAGAAAATTAAGTATCTTTCACAAAACTTCGTAATTATGTCATCAAAGATTCAAGTATCTTGAAATGTAACGTGTAGTTAATAATTTAGCAAATAAGTTTTTCGATCAAACTCCAGAAATAGTTCGGCGTGGAGCAATCAATTGAGCAAATAGTATCCATTTAATTTTTCTCCCTAATGTTGGGAGAGTTAAGGGAAAAGTTTCTTATTACTGTTAATAAGAACATTCTTAAAAAAATACTCTTGCTTGGTGATAAAATTTTAGTTTCTTCATGTCGAAATACCAACGATGTGACTGTGATAATTTGGTATTAGTGTCATGTAATAATTTCTAAGTAAACAGTAAAAAATTGAGGATTTGAAGTTACAAACAAATACATTTTATTTAAATTCAAATAATAAAATATAAAAAATAATTCCCAGTGTAAACGTATTCCAGTCTGTAAACAACCACTACGTATTTTGTACATCTAAATATGCACATGTTTAGCATTTAAGCAAATGCGGTTTGTAGATGCAAATTGATTCGTCGACGTTGACGGTACAGCGTCCACAAAAAGTTTACAATTCGGTCACCGGTTAACAAGTGTTATGGGTCAGATATCTTCATTTAAATTGGAATAATATTTATAAATGTTGCTTGGTAAAACAGCTGCCAATCTATTTTTCCTGACAAACGATCACATAATCATCATTCATAAGAGTAATATTCTACAACATGAACGGGCCTAAAACAGTGTCAAAAGAAAAGCTGGCCTACTAATTAATACAACCTGTCCAAGTAAAGTCAAACCGGCAAAACGATTGACTCCCATTTCTTCACTCCTAGACTATATTCGCGTTATCAATCATGTTCTATACATATTGCCGTGTCCGTTATAAAAAGGTGGATTGGATTTAGGTACCTTATATACTGGCCACAATAGAAATCCCACGCCATAACAGCCAAGAACTAAATTAGAAGTCAATTGCTTTGTGAAATCGGTCTCTGTGGGCGTTACAACTAAGACAGATGCCTTTAATTAAGTTAAAGGCCTGTGATCGTCATGGAAATTCTATGTGAAAATGGGAATAGCTGTACGTTGTAATGGTAGACTAATTTTATAACTTTTGAGTATTATTTCTATCTGTCCGTGTGGTGACAGAGTAAGAGTACAATGTGTCACGGTGTGTTTTACGACACCATCCCATTGGTGTCACAAAACCCGTTGTAAAACCCGACTAAGAGACTATCCGTGAATATTATCTTTACGAAATAAAAAGAAGGAAAACTTGAAATTAAACCCTATACCAATCCGTCTGGCCAGCGTGGTATTAGTAGACCAAGTATCCCTCCGTCACGGGAGGAGGCCCGTCCCTGCAGTGTGACATAAATGGGCTGTTATGATGAGTATAATTTCTATCTTATGTTTTACTGAATGTCATAGATATAAAACTTTGTCAAATAATCAAAGACTCCTGCATCGGTACAGCTGTATGTAGATATACTAGTAAGCACCAAGAAAAATGCTATAGCTACCGTGCGATTTTTAAAAAGTCAAGGATTTTGCATATTTTACCAGTGGGCACAAAGGAGTTATCGCATTAAGTTGCGGTTGTGGGCCGAAGCACAAATACGAACACAGCTCACAACACCATACTATCCTTTAATAGCCAATAAACATCAATGTAACAAATAAGTTTATTATTTATATTACGACATAAGAAACTTGCTACTGTTAACTACCTTGGGCATAATATACGGGACCCTAACGCTCGCTTGATATGGAACCCTAAAACAGAACAAATAAGTTCAATTTATTCTGTATTTTGTTACCGACTCATGATAGTAAATTGCTGTAGACACTTATATGACGACGATTCCTTCGAATACATACGACATATTATTTTTCTCATTCCCTTATGTAAGAGGAAAATGTATGTTATCGGTGGCTGTAGTACAGTACTGCTTGACCCTTAATGTGAAAAGGGTCCGTGATAAGCCGAAAGAAATTATTTTACCAATGTTAGGACATACCGAGTACATACGTGCGTTTCATTTGTCTGCTTCCAAGTACCTATTACATAGGTACAATATTCATGACATATTTGCGTTTTTTCTATGAATTAAACTAATAAATATAAACAGAGTCTTTAGAATTTAGAAACGTTCTTGTATACTAAGTAAGTACTACTCTAATACAACCATGTAAATAAGCAAGTTTAAAATTGATATGGCAATTTAATGATGGATCAGGAGCACCAAATGTCACCTCTCCTCCCGTTTCTTTAACTTAGTTCTTTCGTTAATTTCCATCTTATTTTACATTTACTGTATATTATGAATATACAGTGTATGTATGAATTCTGATATCCGTCTAAAATGTTAATAAGGCTTTGAGAAAACATTTCTATTTTACTTTCGATAATTAATTAATAAGCCTTTACCAATATTTACTTAACTTATAATATGTATGTATTTACAAAAAAAAAAAAAGTATTTAAGTATGTTTATCCGTTGTCTAGTACCCATAGTACAAGCTTTGCTTAGTTTGGGACTAAATGGCGTTGTGTGAATGTGTGAAGATTATTATTATTATGTTTCTCTTTTCCATAATACTCGGGTCTATTGGAGACCCGGTTCTTTGGAAGGCATACATCGGGCCGAAGCCAAGACGAAGAGGCCCTTTAAGAGATATTTAATCTGGTAATGGATACACAGGGCAGATACTTAGATTTTTTATTATTATTCTCTTTATTTACATTTATAACAATTAATTACATTTTTAAATATAAATATAAAAATAAAAACATTTAAAAATATAAAAAAAAGGTAGACCCACCGGCATCGGGTACAGGGACCAAGCTACCGGTGGTTAGGGCTCCAGAGATAGGAACCTCCTCACAATACGTGCCGTGTATTATTATTATTATTATTAAACACAGCCCTTTATTACAGAAATCGAAATATTTATTGCCTTTTCGCAGTAACCGCACAATAAAAAACTCTAACACGGAATTTTATTTACTCTTGCTTATAAACAGATATAAAATTGAGTAAAGACGATTTTATCACTTCAATCGACGGCGAATGATTTTGTTCGTTTTATTTAAACGGCTTTGCGCCGCCTCGTAAACGGGAAGTAAACATTTCGTCACATTTCACTGAATTATATACAGAGTATTGGCATTTTATATGACTTAGAAACTCGAAGGACGAATCCTATACACATAATATATAGAAGGTAGGGACCGAGAGAAATCGAACAGCCATTTATTAGCACGATATTAAGGGCTGAAATTTTTGTACCCGAAATCTCTTGTTATCTAAAGCGACATATCGCTTACTGCCGATAGGATATTTTTTTCTAGAATTTAAAATATGAGGTAGTATATCGCCTAGCTTTAAAAAATACGAGGAGAATCCCAATGACATTAATAAAATAAAAGATAACTTGAAGACCAACTGAACGCAATGGACCCCGCACTTCGTCAAGTGAGACTGCTGGTAGCCTCTTCTGGTAACTAACGATTATGACAACTTAGAGCAGAGTACCTATATTTTACAGATGTTGCAAAGTCTTATAAAATCTTCTTAGTATCTTCTAATCAAACATTTGTGGCTAATCCTACTTCCTACTAATATTATAAATGCGAAAGTTTGTGAGGATGGATGAATGTTTGTTACTCTTTCACGTACTCTACCTATACAACGCGGGAGAAGCAGCGGACATCAGCTAGTATCATATACCGGCAAAGGCAAAGTAAAGTTTCATGTTTTGAATGTACTCATCTATATCTATACTTATAATAAAACTGTAGAGAGATCAATTCTGTACATTGAATATATGTTAAAAATTAATATTGGAGGATGAATGGTGATCGATACTAATGCCAAAAATGCAATCAAGAAATTTTTTGTCTGTCTGTCTGTCTGTCTGTCTGTCTGTCTGTCCGTCTGTCTGTATGTGCACGCATGGGTCAAAAACTACTGAAGGCATTTTAACCAAACTTAATACGATTGTAGTCCATACTCCTGGGCAGGTTATAGGCTGTATAACATAACGCTAAGATACATAGGAGCTGAGCAGTGACGAAAAATTTGAAGCAAGTCGGTTGAAAAAACGCGCGTTCGAGCTCTTATCATCGCATATGTTGATCATACGCCAAAAATATGTATTACAAAAATAATGGTCTTCAAAAGATGTACAAAGAAGTCCTGAATAGTATATATCTATCTTTTATATATTAGCCACAATAACCTGTTTAATCGTTAGGGTTTTCTTCAAAGTGTATTAAATACATAAATATATTGTAATTTGCAAAGACATATCTTTTTCAAACTCCCATATTTCAAAAGTACACTTTAATACCTTATTCATAAAAAAAATTTATAGAAATCGGTTTATAAACACACAAGATTTAGATGAAAGAAAATTTTCAAATGTCGCCGCGCCAGTATGAGTACGGCTGTACGGTTGATTTTTGTTTAACGTCCGAAACGGCCAACCGGTGCATCTATATAATTTCATTCACATTGACTCTTAATGCGAACGGACGTGGTTCTTATTGACTCTTCTCGGAATAAGCGCGATTTAGATATTAAAATACATAGATACGTAGTTTATAGGTATTAAGTTTAAAGTAGGTATCTATCTATACTATAATAAAACAATCGGAATCGGATAAGTAATACTCGAGATATCGCTAGATCTCTTTATTAGAACAGTCCGATACAAATCAGGGGTCATGAAAAATGGATTTGGTTCAATGTTGAATGAATTTAAATTTAGTTTCTTTTGTTCACGAGATGGCGTTACCAGTAGTAATCATAAAATAAATGAGTTTTTAAATAATATATAACTATTTTATTATTAAGTGCTATTAATAAGTTATTCCTTTTAAATGTTAATAAAATTAACCATGAATCGTATGTGTAATATCAATTATAAGTCTTCACACTAGCCTTTAAAAATATCAATTTAACGGACACAAAGAACATCCAGACTAAGGACAATAGTTTGTGTATCACAATTGTCCTCCATGGGAATCGAACCCGCGACCTCATGCACGCCAGCCATGTAATGCGACCGCCGCGCCACCGAGGCTGCCGCACCATAACGTGGCGTGCAAATGTATTCATTCATAATTAATTAGCGATTATCCGTGTGGTGACGGAGCAAGAATACAATATGTCACCTCCCAATCTCATCCCATGGGTGGCGTAAAACCGACTAAGGGACTATCGGTGAATATTATCTTTACGAAATAAAAATGAAGGAAAACTTGAAATTAAACCCTATACCAATCCGACTGGCCAACGTGGTATTAGTAGGCCAAGTATCCCTCCGTCACGGGAGGAGGCGAGTCCTTGCAGTGGGACATTAATGGGCTGTTATGATGAAAAAGCGATGTCATTTATTTTAACTTACAAATTTGACAACAGATGGCATTGTGCCTGTGACGTCATTTTCAGTATCGCGGTATTAAGATTTTACTTGAAAGAATGACGTTCCCTCATGTCTTTCAGTATAAGTTTAGACACAGTCTTCATAGATCTGTCTTTGTAAAGATCTGTTTTTGAAAAGGTTTTGGTTCGTTCGTTAATTTTACAATTCGTGTGTAGGTATATCTGTTTGTTATAAGGTTTAAAAAACAATTTTTAGTATTAAATCGAATTGCGAAGTAAGTAAAATCCGCCACGCGAACGAAGTCGCGGGCACAGCAGCTAGTACTAAATAATTCCCTCAAATATATCACTGTTACATACTAGGAAGCCGAACTTCAATAAGGAATTTCTAATGAAGCATAAACTTACGTGTGATTTCAAGTCTACAAGCTAGAACCTATAGCTTACATTTACGCTAGAATTAGTTATTAGAAGGTTGGTTTATTTCATGCATGACACACAAGAATAAAAGGGAAATTGTTAATTTATAAGTCATGTTTGTCTGTTTGATGCTGTAGGTACTAAAAATACAGGTGGTCACTGCTTTAACTGGGATGTCGTTAGGGTTGATTAAAAGGTTATAAAGTTTCTTATATTACGTTAAGATATTAATTGTTTTACCAATGCAGCAAAAATGATATAGAATAATGTTGAAAGAAAACTTTAAGATTGAAGGGAACCATAAATGAGGGAGACATAAACCAGTTAAAAGTAGAGACGACGTTTAAAGCAAGCCTATGTCCTACAAGGTTAGTTAAATCATAACTTTACCATCGGCTCTATCGTGATCCCTGCTGCTGTATGTTTTCGAAACAACAATCTAAATATATAATCGAAATGTGAAATTCTACATAAATATAATGAATGGTCGCATAAATACAAGAAATCATTAAAATATAATGAGGGAGGAGGTCCGTCCCTACAGTGGGACAGTAATGGGCTGGTATGATGATTAAATATCATACATATCTGTATTTTAAATGTAAATTTTAATATAACTTAACCGACTGGTAACCTAATGTAAATGTCGACTTAGCCTGTAAGTAATTATTAAGGATGCATATGTTTTGTGTATTTTTAAATGTAACGCTTTTGTATAATAATTGTTGGCTGACCTATTCAAATTAATAAATAAATAAAATTAAAATATAATCATCAATTCTAAACTTTAAATACTCAAGAGCCTATTTAGTTCCAGTTAAGATATCAAGATCAAAGCAAAATAAATTTATAAAATCCTATTAATTAAGTGAACAGAAACTTTATCAATAAAAAGAAACTAAGTATAAAGTTAGTTTCTTGCTGCTTTAATGAACTTAGTGAAACTAGATATTTGGATCACCTGGGCCTCGTTAAAGACTGACTTTTTTGGAGCTAAATCTATTTCTATTTAATGGTATTTAAGCACCGAAATAAAAATTAAAAGAACCGAAAACAAATATTAAAAGTAACGTTAACTTAAAGAAAAGTTGCTATTAAGATCAAAATGTAACTGAATTTATATTTGAATAGAGCTCCAATATTTTTTATTAGTTACTTTCGTAAATAGGTCAGTATCACCAAAGAATGTCAACTAATACCTAAATAGCGAACAACATACAATCGAGTCATCTCATCTCATTCCGTAGTTAACTTATAATATGTTATGTCAGCCCCTATCTCAAACTATGTGAAGTAAGTGATGCTAATTAATAGGCTACTGCCTCCCAGAATAACACAAAATTAACTTCGGCAATCAACAGAATTGTTACACAATACGCGCCATTAGGCACAAGCAATAATTATCGGCAACAATTATAATGGTGGTCAATGAACTGAAAAAGCAATCTGCAGTAACATTCCGTGATTCTGCGTCCAGCGCTTTTGATTTCACTGAGGCAATAACAAAAGTTTATTTTGATTGCGTTCGTAGCTACCAGTGAAAATAGGATGAAATTTCTACTAACGAGGGAACAAATTGCACAATTTGTGTTTGACTAATAAGGTTGTGTTTGTGTTAGGCTTTTAGAAATGTTTGTTTGTGTATTGGTTGTAGGTTTTGATGGGTATTATTTCTCTTAATTTCATTTTCAATAAAAAAACCAGCATCGGGTAGAAAATTCAAGCTACTGGTTAGGATTCCCAAGTTTTCGACCTCTTCACAATTCATTCCATATGACTTATAATATCTAGATAGAGCTCAGCATAAACTAATATACATTTGTTACAGCATTCTGAGAGTAAAGTCAAGAAAAGGTTTGTCTTTTTCTTTCATCACACATTTGCACGAAGCCAACTGGTCTGAAATTAATCAAGGCTTGTGCTACAGATATCAGAGACAGCAACAACAATAAAATATGTTCTACATAGAAATAGACAGGCTGCCAGGAACAAACGTGTTCATTCACTTAAATGGTAGATTTATCCGGCGACCGAAACCGCAAACCACATTGCTAACTTCTACGTGATGTCGACAGGAAGAGACTATGTACAAATGAAAACTCAAAGCACATACCTACTAACCACAAGAGATTTATAGCTATTATCTCTAACACACATAAACCTAGCTGCTTATTTTAAAAACATAAACCTAGCTGCTTATTTTAAAAGATTCACTGAGAGTAGGAAGTCTTTCTTAATAAACGTCAGCAAATTCTTATACAAACACTTGACAAAAGGGTTTACTTTTAAATTCAGTACGTAGGATAGAGAAGGGTCGAATGCGTATTCTAGCTAGAAGCGTTTCTGCACACATAAGACACAGTAGGTAGGTACATTGTGCCGTAGGCTGTTCTTGTTCACAACGATAACGAGAACCTGAATATTAAAGCGATATGAGAGATTGCTTTTGATAAATAACTTCCCCAGACACTTGTTTTGTTTTTGATTTTACAATATTACTTATGTTTCGATGTATTGAAAATATTTTGTATATTTAAACCGTTTCATTTAAAGCTGTTGAACCTTTTTTATATAAATACATAAGTGCACGTTTTGAAGTTATCATGTCGTTGTGTAATTTGAAATAAATGAACTTAAATTGAACACATAACTATGCTCACGTAAAGAAACTACATTTAACATGATACTGAATGAAATAGAAACTTTCTAATTTGTTGTATTTTCAATCTACTATACTAATAAAATAAAGCTGGGAAGACAATTTCCTCTACGACCTACTTTCGTACAAAGTTATTTGTAGAAAAACAAAAAAGTATTTTATCGTGAACTCATCTGTTCATCGAGTCGATTGCAAACTCCTTTATACATTTAACCTTGGGCTTATCCTTTTCTAAACCTTCTCAGTAAAGTTGGTTTATTTTACATGCATATAGAAGCTGTTTTATAAAATGTAAACAAAATAAGCAGATTTTCATCTTCAGGTACGATAAACTATATAAACACGTACCGCAGTTTTATCTCTCAAGCAAATTTTAGGTGTGTGGACCGAATAATTCCAACACTACTAGTATTTACAAGTTTAAAATTTTAAAAGAAGACAGAATAGTTCAAGCTTAAAAGAAAAGCAAATCAGCTAATGGTATTACGTTGTATAAATATATAGATACATATAAAAGGAAAATCTTTGTTTACGTTTAGAAAGGTTTTCGTATCTTTATTAACTCTATAAAAGAATTAATAGACCACAAACTAAAATAGGAGGCTTCATTATGTCTATCATGCGATGTATATATTTGATTTCACATTTAAATGGTTTTGTTTTTACCAAAAGATAGGTAGTACAAAAGATACATATCACACGATACGTGACCAATACGTTACACTGAAAAGGAATCCTGTTTGGTAACGTATAACGTAGCGTCCCTCCAGAGCTATCAAGCCAATCAATTCAGCACTAAAGGGAGCGGTGTGTCATGGCCTTGAACATAAGGACAAAGGCTGAGAGATATCACAGCCCTACGTCTCCTTACAAACTATTCGCAGACCCAAAACGTAAGTATATTTTTCCATTTAAACCAACAATCAAGATAGAATTACAAAAGGTTACACGAAAACTGAAGGTAATTCCACCAGAGTGGGATGTTTCAACGAAATTAGATACCTTCTGGGTGTAATTACAAGTGAAATTAAGAATACAGTTACTTCAAATATGTTTCGAAGATAGAACGGCTTATTGTCTATTGAAATAACCTTTTAACTACATAACTAATTTCAATAATTTACATAACTACGTTAGTTTCTATACGATGAATTTAATTCATTTTAGCGTGATAATACAATATATTCCAATAAGTAATTTTATCCCTGCATAGACGGGTAGTCGACCATATAATTGCTTTACCTCTTTTTACAAGAAAATGCATAATTCAAATTCTAAAAGCAACGTCTTGCTTTAGCTACTTTTTGTAGTATATGATTAGGTTCAACTGAACCTAATAGTTTTATGATATGCAACTAACATGACTTTCAAGGTGGTAAACCAATTATGTGGTCGGCTATATTTACTAATACCACGTTGGCTAGGCAATTTCGTGTTTTATTTGTCTTATAATAAATAAGCTTTCTGTATCTCGTTTAATCGCCTTAAGTCTTTTATATTAAAAGACCATCACCGTACGAAAATTACACATTGTAATAATACTTCCTTATTTTAAAACTTTTATGATATCTATATAAATTAAATTCAAAAGTAATTACCAAAATATAAAGAAAGTCGAGACTCAATTTACTTATTAAAACGATGTTTTAAGCAATAAATTTAAGTTAACAACAATCTAAGTTGAAAACAACAATATAACTCGAGGTGCTTAAAATCACATTAATCTATTTTCCCTCTCAAGTTTAAGAGCACATGTTAGACTATTGTTTCTTAGCGAAGTAAACAAGCTTAATTAACATGTAGGAAGATACGGATAACAATGAGTAAACTTCATTTATATAGAGAGCTAAACCTGGAACACACTAGATAATTGGGATCGATATTGTAAACAGAGTAATATCTAAAAGTATATGGTAAACTACTATTTTCTTTTAGGTTTGTAACCACATATAGTAACAAACTACTAAAGTCCTACTACACGAGATTGTTTAAACTTGACCTACTAATAACCGCTTGATATTTATTGGTATTGGGTTTTAAGTCCAGTATCCTTTTTTTTTAAGTTTTTCCAGAGATTTATCTCCGAAATTTTTTATAGAGATGTCATTTTGTAAAAAGCAAAAGGATATATCATACCGGTCAGTTCAAGCTTTATTTTAGATTTAATAGTTATGATCTATAGTTTTACAAAAATTATAACTCCCAGTCATTGATGCTAATTATTTTGCGAACATGCCAATTACAACACATCACAAACTTCTCTACTCGTGCAAAGGTATTGAACGTGTAAATGTTAATGTAACGAATGTTTGACAAATTTGTCCTAGCTCGTGGTTAATTACTGGTCAACAATTAGCTAACCAAAATTGACGCCCTCACCGACAATTCCAAAGTTAATTGAAACTGAAATAAACACAATGTATAAAACAGAAGCAGGTGTGTAATTATAATTGCGTTTGCTGCGATAAAGAGAATAATTCAAACAAACTATAAACGAAAGTAATTCAAAGCTTTCATTCATTGAAATATTATAAACATGAGAATAAATTAAACATAAAGATAAACTTTTAGATAAAGATATACTTTTATAATTTAAACATAAACAATGTTCTTTCTCTCTTTTAAATTATGTGTATAAATTAAATTGGCATTATTTTATTTTAATTGTTTTTGGTATACAATGTTCAACGTTGCAGTATGAGGAGGACACGACAATAAAAAATAATCTTAGGTTTTAAACAGATCTATAAAGAAGACATTCTTGAATCGCCGTTGTTATTTTAACTTTTGTTACTTCTACGTCAGGTTTTTACGTTTTAGGTTGATCCCATAGAAATATCTTAAAAATTCGTTGATTTTAGTTATTCGATTTTACCCTAAAAAATATGAGTAGAGAGAGAGCAACACAGAAAAAGAGCAATTAATAATATCATAACATTTCGTATATTTTTTTTGTAAATCCTTTTACAACTAATAATTCAAGTCATGTAACGTAATCTATCTCTCAATCCTGTAATTTCCCAAGAGCATCGTAAAACACAACAGACGTAAAACGACCAATATAAATATTTAATGTTTTATCTTTTACATTATATTCGTTATTTTAATTAGAACCCGATAGAAATACTTACTTAAAATAGTTATTATTACGTGCTATTATTATAACATACTTACTGTTTCGCCTAACTTAAGGTACTTATTTTAAAAGTCACGTGAGTAAAAATCAACTAATTAATGTACTAACTATTTTTATTTAAAAATTCTTCTAATATCTATGGGTACCTCTACCTAGTTAGGACGGCGGGAAGCCGATGGATGGGGGAGGCACATGACCGCGCAGGGTGGAAGCGTTTGGAGGAGGCCTATGGCCAGCAGTGCTTAGGCTGATATGATGATGATGATGATTCTTCCATTCATTTTAGTACTAAATGGTGTCTAGCATATGAGTTATTAAACAGTCTTTTTTGCTTCATATAAAACGCAATCTTTATGGACGATATATGGCGGTGGAATTTCACCGCCACGTTAAACGTCTTTATGTCTGTATTGCCGTAAAAAGAAGGATTTATGTGACATCGTATTTATGAACAAAACAAAATAACAAAATGAGTTCTTATTTTTCCATCTCACGATTTACCTTGGTGAATAACCTAGATCCTTAGGTAGGTATTTATTTATCAGCTGTTTTTTTTTAACGATTGCTTACCTAATTACAAAAACGGCTACAGTTAAGAAAAAGTACCTAGGTACTTATACATACAGAAGCTGTCGGGGTGAATAACCAGATTTTAATTTGAATAATATTTTTGTTGTGTATTAAGTTAAACAAAATGTTTTATTTAAGTAAATAATATACAATTTAGCACACGTACCTAAGTATATTATTTTACTAAAAGTATTTTTATTTATCATATAAGTTCTTCACTTTTATTAAGAGAAAGCTAGTTTATTTTATAAGTGTTTACGACCACGTAAATGAAGTCTTGGTTTGATGTATTTTAAATGATATGATAATGGTATAAGCTACGTTATTCAATAAGTACTATAAGCGTTTTGAAATACTTAAGCTGTTAAAAATAATAATATAGTACGATAATCGGAAGGCGTGTACATAAACCTGAGTGCATTGGTCGTTGTTTGTTTAAAATTCAATATAATTTGTAGCTTATTTTTCTGGCTTAATACCTAATGTATTGAATATACACAAAACATTATCCATCAATGACACTCGCTCTTCATAAACTTTTACATAAGAAAATCTATAATGACATCAATCATTCTGTATTGGCTTACGTGTTTAAGAAAAACCACGTCGTCGCCGTCGTAGGCTCGACATCTAAGCTAACAGATAGCTTTCATGAGTTATGACCATCTTCTTGCAAAAAAAACCATCTATAATGGAGCTCTTAGAGGCTAATCGTACTAGGGAAACGGATATGTTCAATTATTTATTACCAACAGTAAAAAATCTAAATACGGCGCGTTTCTCTTCGTTGCATATACATAATTTGGACACAATGCCATCTAGCTGTGGAGATTCAACACAACATTATTACAAATATTCACAACGGAGTCTGGGTAAGATAGTTGAATAAATATATATATTATCTCCGTAGAAACTAAATATCAAAAGGGTAAGGAATTTCTTTATAAACTACCTTCAGAGACAATATTTTGTAGCAGTGTTCACTATATAGTAAACGATTCTTGGTGAAGGACGAATACTTGCACATTACTTGATGAAATAAGAAGTAGGAAAATATGTCACCATGTATTCGTTATGTTGTCAATTATTCCATATCCGTTATGTTGTCCACGGAAAACACGTAATGCAAAAAATTATAGCAAGCACTAGAAGTAAGTATCCCGTCCCTGCTGTAGAACATTTGTGGAAGACTGCTAATTTTATTAATGCCTTACAATATTACTATTGTATTGTATTACGAGTATGTACTCTTGGGAATTATGAAAGCTTATTTACATTATTTACCTTTGGAAAATTGTTTTTTTTAGATTTCTTTATATAAAGATATACAATTAACTTTTATATGTCTGTTCATCTAACAAAAAAACAAACCATTATTTTAAATTTTTGACTTAACATCAACTAATTAACTTGAGAAATTACTTTCATAAATCCCTTTCCAAGGCTTTTTTACTGACCGCGTTTTAGGGAACGCCTTTTGAACATAAACCCTACGTCCGACAAATATACCCTTGTCACTGTCTTCGGTAAAATAATGATTGAAAACAAACAACTGACAGCTTATCGAGAAAATTATTTTTATATTTTTATCTTTGGCTTTTAGAATCTGAGGTAATTCTTATTTAATTAGGTATGAAACTTTTTTAGATAAAATTAAGCTTTCTTTTATATAGGACACGACAATATGACTGTATTGAACCTGATGAAAGGCCGGTTCAGGAGTAAAGGTAAAGAATGGTACTCCGTCTTTATCTTTTTGCCAGACCTGCAACCGTGTCCGCAACAGTGCATCATATCAGATTGCACAAGCGAGCAAAAAACACTAGATTTTTATAGAGATAATATCTGCAAACTCCAACTTTTTAATGACACCTATAGGATGAATTAGGGTGGTGATATGCGTGTGGTATGAGTGTTCTATAAAAAAAGTTAGTTCAAACATGACTGACATGATGAATAATTTAGGAAATAATTGTGAAAAGACAACGTTCGTAGATAAAAGAAATTGTGAAAAGTATAGTAATAAAGTTACGGTCAATTAATTAGAACACTCAAATCGGCGACTCAAGACGGCACAATTTCGTCACCACACAGACTATGCGTTAGATTACTATCAGTATGTACCTACTTACCTCAGTTTAGTACAATGTTTTATACAATATTTTATACCTCAGTTTATTTAATCCTTAACTAATTAAAACTAACTCTGTATAATTATATTCTGAACTAACTGTACCTACATATTGTTATAACTTGTGACAAATGTCAAGCACAGTGAAGCCAAGTTATAGTGTGACCACAGGAGCTGTGCACCTCCTGAGGTATGCGCGCGGCGAGAGGGGGGTGGACATATAGAGTACATGTTATATACTGGTATAGAATAAACAGTCTATAATGTAGCTACTAGCGACATCTGACGCAATATACTTAAGTTATTTGGCTGGTACGGGTCGCTACACGAGCGGCTGTAGCAGTTTTCTACTAAAAGACAGTCATTTTTAAAAACTCCAAGAAAGTATTTACATTATTGTATAGTTTTAAGCGTAAATAGGAACATTATTAGTGTTTTTATAATGTAACTTTGAGAAAAATGACATCTAGCGGAATGTATCAAATACTCTAAGAACATGAAATTCATAAAGAAAAATATAATGTTCGAATTGTTATGACACTGCCGTCAAAACTCGTGACAGCAGGTAGGTGTCCGTTATGGTAGCATACACAAGAGCTATATCGAGTTGGTTACTATGCCAAAAAGCTCTGCATAAATAAAAATTAAAAAAAATCCAATTGTTAAGATTAATGATGAGGAATTAGAAATCGATAACACTACAGTATTCCTAGGAATTACTTTATACAGATTACCCCCTTACTCATAAACGCCTCTTATATTTTAGTTATTTGATTACCTTAAATTCTTACGGTTTTGTTTGGTATAAGTTTGATTTTACAAATAATAATCTCGCTAAACAGTGATTACATTTAAGAGGCGTTTATGAGTAAGGGGTGAGTTCTTATTGCATATTTTTAATAAAATATGAGTATATTTGGGTTACATTGTGATCAACTAAGTAAGAGTAATATATTACAGATACAGTAGAACCCGGTTAATACGATCACGCTTAATACGATTTCACGCACAATACGCCTTTTTACGCCGGTCCCTGCAATTTGAGACATATTTTCATACATTTCTTAACGCTTAATACGATTCGTCATCCCGTTTAATACGCCCGCTCTCAGGCCCTACA
Organism: Schrankia costaestrigalis; assembly: GCA_905475405.1. Taxonomy (NCBI): domain Eukaryota; kingdom Metazoa; phylum Arthropoda; class Insecta; order Lepidoptera; family Erebidae; genus Schrankia; species Schrankia costaestrigalis. The sequence continues at coordinate 7,423,783 of FR997831.1, read as the reverse complement.
ACCGCACTCGAGGCCAGCCGTGGGGCCCTTTTAAAGTTGTTTTAAGAAAGCTGGTTCTTGAAATAACGTGGTTGACGTCGTACTGAAAGAAGAACTCTTGTGCTTCTTCCTGAGATACCAGGATTCAGGAAAACCCTGCAGTATCCCGAGATACTGCAGGGTTTGGCTAAATATTCAGGCTGGATATTCTTCCATTGATGACAATGTAGCACAAATGAAATTCAATTAATATCTTATTGAGGATGTGAATAACACACAAAACGAGGCCCCTATGCCTAACTGATAATGATGAGGACGAAGATGAGTCAGGCATTATCGGCTATTAATGATTTAATGAATGAATAAGTTGCTTCTTTGGATGAAAGTGATGACGCGGTGCAAAAGTTGAAAATTCTGTAATTGCTAATGCATCAAAATCTTTCTGTCAAACCAAAATAAGTGATTATTTTTAATAATGTATTGAATGTAGGTACATAATTTCAAATAATAAGAACAAAAAACATAATAAATGTAGCACGTTTTTTTTCTTCCTATCCTATTTTCTTCTAATAGTGTAGTGTTATTTGAACATAATTGTTTTGAAAACTATTTTATCAGACTAAATAGGGTTGCTACGTGTAGCACAGTGGCGCCCTAATTTTTTGTCAGGACTTTATAGACAGACTCTACCTACATTTAAAAAAAAATTGTTGTAGTTTTAATATTATAGCGTAATGAAATAACTGATATAGACAATGATAATATTGCATTTTGTATTGAAATAAAGTGTTACACAGGCGATATTTCAGGGTTACATTTCTACTGTATTAACAGAATTTACTGTACCATGTTTTGTAGTTCTCGAGATATTCAAATCACTTGTGAGCATATTATCTGTACCAGTACTATGACATATTCCACTGTGAATTCGCATAAAGCATTTACCTACAATAATTCAGTCAGAATTTCACGCATTATTTTTGCATAAAAAATTTATCAAAAGAAAAGTTCCCTTTCTATCAGAACTATCACGTGTACGCTACCAAAACGGACACCTATTTTTTCTTCGTCCCCCACCTCGCCGCGCATACCTCAGGGGGTGCACAGCTCCTGTGGTCACACTATAATTTATGATACTAATCTGCCACAATATGCGTCATTATATCATGATGTTGACGTGTGTTGGTACAGTCAGGAATAATTGAACTAGATCTGTACTCGTAGCTAATACTAGCTATTCTTTTAACTAAAATCTGATTAAGCAGATAAGTAAAATGTATTAGAAAAAAAGAAAGAAAGATTTATATAAAACTCTATAATAATAATCCAGTGTGGTCTTAGAAAGCTAAGTTCCCCTTCAATATGGGAGGATTAAAACTTGAAAGAGTTATAAATATTCACGGACATCTCTACACAGCGCCATCTGTTCCAAAAGTAAGCTAGGCTTAACCTGCTTGTGTTATGGGTAACAGAACAACGGATATTAATACTTAGGTATATCCTTTTTTGTAAATACATACATATTATACATTAGAAACACTCAGACCAATGCAAGTAATCATGTTCATGCGCACAAATATTTGCATTGAGCGGGAATCGAACCCGAGACCTGTGCGTAGCAGTCATGTTGTATAACCACTACGCCACAGAGGCCGTCAAATTACAATAATATTATTTAACTAGCTGCTGTGCCCGCGACTTCGTTCGCGTGGCGGATGTTACTTACTTCGCAATTCGATTTAATACTGAAAAATCGTTTTTAAAACCTTATAACGAACAGATAGCTAATAACTACATTACAAACGAATTGTAAAATTAACGAACGAACCAAAACCTTTTCAAAGTAAATAAATAGTAAATAAAATATCTATGAAGACTGCGTCTAAACTTATACTGAAAGACATGAGCGAACGTCATTCTTTCAAGGAAAATCTTAACACCGCGATACTGAAAATGACGTCACAGGCACAATGCTATCTGTTGTCAAATTTGTAAGTTAAAATAAATGACATCGCTTATTTCATCATAACTGCAAGGACGCGCCTCCTCCCGTGACGGAGGAATACTTGGCCTACTAATACCACGCTGGCCAGTCGGATTGGTTGATAATATACGGATAGATTGGAAGATAATATTCACCGATAGTCCCTTAGTCGGTTTTACGCCACCCATGGGATGAGATGGGGAGGTGACATATTGTATTCTTACTCCGTCACCACACGGATACATGGCTGGCGTGCATGAGGTCGCGGGTTCGATTCCCATGGAGGACAATTGTGATACACAAACTATTGTCCTTAGTCTGGATGTTCTTTGTGTCCGTTAAATTGATATTTTTAAAGGCTAGTGTGGGATTTTTCTTTTGTAAAAAAAATGCTGAAATAAATTATTGTACCTCACACCTTTTTACCATCTAGCAAAAAATATTTGACTAAACTTAGACTCGACTATATTATTATCTATAGATAAACTGCGTGCAGTATTTTTGAATTACTTAATAAAATAAACACAAACACTTTGAATAATAATTTAATGTTTTGTGATTGTATTTCTTTATTTTATTGTCAGTTTTGTATTTTTTTATTGTTGACAAATAGCAATAATGTGTAAAATGATCTATATCTTGTGTGTTTATCAACCGATTTCTATAATTTTTTTTTTATGAATAAGATATTAAAGTGTACTTTTGAAATATGGGAGTTTTAAAAAGATATGTCTATGCAAATTACAATATATTTATGTATTTAATACACTTTGAAGAAAACCCTAACGATTAAACACGTTATTGTGGCTAATATATAAAAGATAGATATATACTATTCAGGACTTTTTTGTACATCTTTTGAAGACCTTTATTTTTGTAATACATATTTTTGGCGTATGATCAACGTATGCGATGATAAGAGCTAGAACGCGCTTTTTGTCAACTGACTTGCTTTAAATTTTTCGTCACTGCTCAGCTCCTATGTGTCTTAGCGTTATGTTATACAGCCTATAACCTGTCCGGGAGTATGGACTACAATCGTACCAAGTTTGGTTAAAATGCCTTCAGTAGTTTTTGACCCATGCGTGCACATACAGACAGACAGACAGACAGACAGACAGACAGACAGACAGACAAAAAATTTATTGATTGCATTTTTGGCATTAGTATCGATCACCATTCATCCTCCAATATTAATTTTGAACATATATTCAATGTACAGAATTGATCTCTCTACAGTTTTATTATAAGTATAGATATACGTCATACATTCACACAACGTCATCTACTTAGTTCCTTGACTTCAGATGATCTTCTTACACTTTGTTCAAATGTGTGATTGAATTGCGCCAAAATTAAACTTCCTGCAGAAAATAACACTATCCTAAAAAGGAAATAAAGTAATTTTATAAAAACGTTGGACCGTGGTTTGCATTTAAGTGGTACGCTTCCGGACTCTCCAGAAATCCTTTGTGTATTCGTACAAAGATAACACTAAGAGATAAACAATTATTTTAATGCTAACATTAGGTATATGTAGGATGTATAAGTTTAAATGGATGCATAAGTATTAATACCTGAATTTTACATACCTACAGCTATTTTCTTTTCCTATATTATACTTATAGGTACCTTTATTATTCTAAGCATTTATATTCATCATCTCAGCCAATTGACGTCCACTGACCTCCTGACATAGGCCTCCTCCAAATATTGCCACCTTGTGCGGTCCTGCGCCGCCCTCATCCATCGGCTTCCCGCCGTCCTTACGAAGTCGTCGGGCCACCGTGTGAGGGGTCTCCCCACCCTGCGTTTTCCGGTGCGCGGTCGCCACTGCAGAACCTTTCTGCCCCAACGGCTGTCGGTTCTTCGCGCCATGTGCCCTGCCCACCGCCACTTTAACCGGGCAATCCGGCATTTACCTATATTAAACTTGTTTAATTACCATAATGGGTATCACCTTAGTCCAGCACGTACAATGTGATACAATGTAGGTGATAAAAATAACTTATGGTTTTCAGAAAACGTGTATTGTCGAATATCCAAAGGACTTAGTTAGGAAATAAAAGGCGTTATATTTTATCCCTTATAATATATTATTGGGTAAAGGGTCTGTCCATTTCTCACGTACCTATAATATTACCTTTCTCTGTTGTGGGGTGTTGGCTAAGGATTATTATTTTATTTCCTTATTTATAACATTATGAGAAACAAATAAATTAAGGCTCCTTAATTTATTACAGTCTATCTGCTTATCAACGCCATGCGATCAATAAACAGCAGATGTTAGGAATTACTCCCTTATTTAAATTTGCATAAATAATTCGTTGGATCGACTAAGAACTAAGCAGATTGGTTGTATTTTATGTTGATTTGCACAAAACGCCAGACAAAAAACCTAAAATATAAGTTGTACCTACTTACCTACTTGCTAATTTAACCAAGGCAGAATAATTTCTATACATATTTTTTTAAATTCCTCACGCAGATATTAAAAAATAAGACGCGTTCTTCTTTTAAAATTACTTTTCTATAAATTATTCAATTTGATATTCCTTTCTTCTTCATCAAAACGTACCTATGACAACAAACAATATAGAAATACGGAAGCTGTATCATTCATTATCGTCAAATTAAAGTCCATTGTAATTAAAGCGTAATGGGTGAATTATTGATGTGTTTCAGGCAGAACTGGCGTACCTGTACGACCGCACAGAAAATAACACAAGTTATAATTTTAAATGAATATGGTAAACCACGGACGTTTACCTTGTTTGTTTATGCGTGTTTCATATGATTTTTACAAAAAAAAGCGCCTGTATTTACGGTAACTCAATGAGAAAAACCTTAGTAAATATTTTGTTAATTACCTACTGAAAGGATACGGTTTTTTTTCGCACCACCCTAAACAGTAATGTTTATTGTTCATATTACTCGCAAAAATAGTTATCATCTTAGTATAGTTAACCGAGCACAAATTATACTTAAACGAAGAGGGAATAATGAAATAATGGTAAAAAAGGATTACACCTAAAAATGCTTGTTTTGGAACGTTCTTAGGTTTATTTTAATGGTTAGTACAAATTATCAAATAACGTACTTTAAAAATAATCGTAGAAAGAAACGTAAAAAACAGCCAGTACCAGATACTCTGTACAGACAGTTTCAATTAGTTTGACACTGACAGACAACATTGTTATTGTTTCAGATTTTATTAGATAAATGCATGATTTTTAAGTACTTTTATACATTCTCTATGGTTCGTTTGCCGCGCAATTACAATTTTTTTCACTAACAAATTAAATTAATTGTTTTTGTTATTTAAAGTGTTTTGCGTGTTAAATTAATTGTTTTGAAGGATTATACAATGGAAGTGCATGTTAAATTAAATATATATAAGTGATATATTGACTTTTAAAAATATAAATTGTTTCTGACTACAGGGACAATATGTCTTTACCGTTAAATAATACTCAAAGTTATGCATCTGTTACCCAAAATACAATGTTTCCGAAAAAAGATCAAGCAATAGTTATTGACGCGATCGAAAATGTGCAAATAAAGGAATATGCCCAAGCTTTAAGCAAAATAATAGAACCGTCGCAAATTCGTTTCCTGTCAAGAATTTCAAACAACCGTATATGCGTTTATGTATCTACAAAAGCAATAGCAGAAGACATTGTTGACAACAAAAAAACAATTACAGTCCAGAACCAAAAGTTACCGATACGTCCACTAATTAATCGCTTATCATACTTTCGAACGTGTGCCCCATCATACCAAATTCTGTAATAGAAAATAAGTTACAAGAAATACAAATTAAATCTATGTCTCCTATTTCTTTTCTTCGGGCTGGTCTTAATGAAACTGGTTTCAGTCACATTCTGAGTTTCCGACGACAAATGTTTGTTACACCAGAGGACTTTGACAAACTTCCAGAAAAAATTACTATTGAATATGAGGATACTACGTACTGGATATATATATCATCGGACACTCTGACATGTTTCTTGTGTAAAAAGGAGGGGCATCTAGCCTCTAAGTGCCCACAAAAGGACGTGAATACAAACTGTGCTGAAATTCAATAGGAATATGACCTCCAAGACAGCTCGTTGTTTTAGTCTGTTAAACGTCCATACCCACCCACAGACTCATCAATCTCAGCTCCTACTTCTATACCTAACATGTCCGTAAAAGAAAAAGCATACACTTGTAAAACCAGCGATGAAAGTTACAGCGAGGACGACTTCGATATATCGTCTCAATCAAGCTCAGATGAAGTAAAGAAAACAAAAAACGGTAAAAAAATGAAAAAGTCGTCCAAAAATGATTTAGATTCTATGGAATGGCAAAACATTGAAAATTGTATTACAAAGTCGAAGAAAACATACCCACTAACATTTATGCAACTAAAAGAATATCTCAAGCAAACGTTTGGCGTTAAAAATATCGAAGAAGTAACTTATAAGTATACCAAGGATATAGGTATGTTAATTGATATGTTTAAAGATCTGTTGCCTGTCATTGGCGACCGTAGTGTTAAAAATAGATTGACACGAATCATAAGTAAACTTAAAATCGTAAGAACTAAAGCATTGCAGACATAGTACATTTAATTAATTAAATTACACCAAACTACTTACCTTTTATAAATACCTACTTATATTAAGTCTACATACGTATTATATACATATATTACTATACTTTTAAAATTACATTAGTCATTTCTGAAATGAATAAAACTAATAAACTTTCTAGGCTTAAGATTATTCAATGGAATAGCCAAAGCTTACTTCCAAAATTTTGCGACTTGGAATCATATTTACATAAAGAAAAGGTACACGTCTGTATTATATCTGAAACCTGGCTTTGTCACAACCAAACGCTTCGTGTATCAGGCTTCTCTGTATTTAGAAACGACAGAATGGATGGATACGGAGGAGTAGCTATTTTAGTACACATGTCAATTAATTGTATTATTAAAAATCTTCCAAATTCTTACAATAAAATGGAGACTTTGTGTGTCCAATTATTGAATGTTAGTAATCTTCAGTATATAATAAGTGTTTATTCGCCTTCAAATATACCAATTAGCGGTAAGGATTATGAGCAGCTTTTCGGCTTTTTTTCTGAGAAAACTATTATAGCAGGGGACTTTAACGCACATCATTCCGCTTGGTCGTATACGACAGACACTCGCGGCAGACTACTATTAGATTCTATCGCTGAACTAAACTATGTTTTCCTAAACAACGGAGATTTTACACGCTGCGCTAGACTCAACAATAGTGTAGTTTGTACATCCCCCGACATTACTTTTTGTAGTTCTGATATTGCATTGGATTTTGATTGGCAAGTAACCAACGAATCTTTTGGAAGTGACCATCTTGTTATTTCAATTAATACATTGAACTCGATTCAAAATTTTATAGAATATAAAAGAAACATTAAAAAGGCTAATTGGGCACAGTATACTCAACATATTAAATCAGCATTCGACAATTTCACTCCACAATTTCACGACGACTTGCAAAACAGCTACAATAATCTAATCAATATTATTGAAGATAGTGCTAGCCAATACATTCCTTTAGTTAAATTTAGTACAAATAACAGTAAGTTTAATCCAAAACCGTGGTGGAATGCAGAGTTGTCTAAGGCGGTGGCTGAGAGAAGGTTAGCTCTTAAACAACTTAGAAAATTTCGTAGTGTAGATAACTATCTTATTTATAAAGAGAAAGTAGTAACAGCTCGAAAATTAATCAAAAAAGCTAAAATTAAATCTTGGCATTCATTTTGTAATGACGTTGACTCAAATATGTCCACTCGTGAGGTTTGGAGGAAAATGAGATGGCTTAAGGGTTATAGAAGTCCAAAAGATTATTTACCGGAAAACTCAGCTGTTTCCTTTTTAAAGGAACTCTCACCTGACAGCGTCTCTGCCCAACCATACTACTTTGATATAAATTCCATCAGCTCAAATAGTTTAATTACACTTACAGAACTCATGACAACACTTAAAAGAAAAGACACTTCTGCAGGAATAGATAATATTACCTACTCCATGATTTACAACCTACCCGATAACGCTAAAGAATACCTACTTCATATATACAACACTATTTACAAAACAGGCCTGATACCGGTGCAATGGCGTGACATTAAACTAATAGCCATACCTAAAAGAAATACCAATTCTGTCAAATACCGTCCTATATCATTAATTAATTGTTTATGTAAAACATTTAATTCAATTGTAACTAGACGGCTAGAATTTCATTTTGAAAATAAAAACCTTTTTAATGAGTGTACTATGGGCTTTCGTCGAGGATTTTCTTGCCAGGATAATTTATCTAGGTTCATTGTGGATACTGAAACTGCCTTTATAAATAAAGAATATGTTCTCTGTGCTTATGCAGATATAAGTAACGCTTATAACAATGTATCCATTGACTCTTTGATTTCTGCTTTAGTTAAATTTAACGTAGACTTGTATTTGTGTAGATACATACGGGAATTTCTAAAAGAAAGGTTTTTGGTGTATAAACTTAGAGATGGCAAAGAAATTACTAGAACTTGTCGACAAGGTCTTGCTCAAGGGGATCCCATGTCACCTATCCTATTTAATATTGTAACTATTGCATTATGTAACACCTTGGTTGGTACTGTTAAAGTCTCACAATATGCTGACGATTTCGCATTGTACTGTATTAATAAAAACATAAACACATGTGTTCAAGTTATGCAAACAAGTCTCAACATATTTCAAAGTATTTTAGAGGACATCGGTCTGGAGTTATCTATTTCTAAAACTAAAGTTTGTATCTTTACTAGGAAATATAAAGTCCCTTCTATTAATATTACAATAAATGACACCAATGTGGATGTTCAGAGTTGTGTTAAATTTTTGGGCCTATGGGTGGACAGTCGCCTTAACTGGACCACACATATAGCTGAAACTGTAGTTAAATGTAACGCTTTTGTTAACATCTTACGCTCTTTGAGCGGTTCTAAATGGGGAGTTCATCCAATTAACCTCAGGCGACTTTATATCTCTCTGGTTCGATCTAGAATTGATTATGGAAGTATAATATATGGCAATGCTAGCCCGCGTCTACTTAAAAAGCTTGATATAGTCCAGAACCAATGCCTTCGCCTTTGTGGTAGTTTTATTCGTGATACTCCAATCGTAGTCATGGAAAGTGAACTTTATATTACACCACTGTATCTCAGAAGATTGTTTTTAAGTAATAAATACTTTCTGAAGCTTTCTTCCAGGAAAACCAGTAACTTGGTAAATCAACTTGCATCATTAGATGATCAAATACAATCAGGTACAAGATATTGGCGTAATAATCAAATCCCCTTACTGTTAGAAAGCTTTAGAACCTACTCTAAGCTATGTATTTCTAAATTTGAAAGTTTGCCTCAATTTCAACTTTCTGTCGACGACACATCACTATCTTGGAACAAAATAATTATTACTGAAATAAATCACATAGATAAACCAAAATCTAAATATTCTCGTGAAAACCTTAAACTATACAGTGAAGACATGATAAGGCTTTATGCTGACTACTGCGCTATTTACACCGACGGCTCTAAAACGAAACATGGTTCGAGCTGCGCTTTTTACGATGTGCAAGCAGAACTTGAGGCAAAATTTGTTATTGATAATGTTATCATACCAATAATGGGAGTAGAACTAATGGCAGTCCATGAAGCTTTACAATATGTAAAGTTCACCACTTATCGTAGAATTGTTATTTTCACCGACTCAAAAAGTAGTCTCCTTCATTTATTAGGTTTTGCTATAGGTATGAACAGTAAAGGCAGAAAGGAAACTTACCTTACTATTAAATGTATCTCACAGTTAATACGTAGCGGGGTTGAAGTTATACTTCAGTGGGTGCCTTCTCATGTCGGTATTAGCGGGAATGAGAAAGCGGACTCACTTACCACTCAGGCCCTACAGAATGGCGGTATCTCGCTTAAGATGGAGCCTTATCATAGTGATTACATTCCTCAAATAAAATCAGATATACACCGTAAATTTAAACTATATTTTGATGAGCAAACTATGACAAAAGGTGTCTGGTACAAATCAATTGTTAATGAACCACCTCGCACCCCTTGGTTTGCTCAACTAAATTTCAACAGACGAGAACTTGTCATATGTTTTAGAGCCCGTACGAATCACATTCCTCTTAATAAATTTTATTTTAGACTCCATAAAAGAGATACTCCAAATTGTGAAAAATGTGAGAGAGAAGAGGATCTCTTTCATCTAGTACTCGACTGTAAAAACAACGATGAATTAAGGTTAAATCTCTTAAAGGACATTGAGTGTTCGTCGGGGGAGCTCCTCTTCTTTTTCCATCGCATATTAAGTTCTAATTTTACCTCTACAGACAGCGACAAAATTTTGAGTTTCCTATCTCAGTCTCTAGCTCTCAGAGACCAATACTATAAAAATACCGATGCTTTTATTTCTAATTCCACTATTGTTTAAAATGTATATTTTAGTTATAGTTTTATAGTAATAATGTATATAGTTTAGCATAGTTTAGTACTAATTTACTAATGTAAATAATTTTAAGCCGACTTAATCTATACGATGTATGGCTATTTTTAAATAAATGAGATTTAAAAAAAAAAAAAAGTACTTTTATATTTTATAAAAATGGCATCTTTAGATAGAGTGCATAATACACACTAAAGCTGCTCTTGCTGGATACTGTTGTTATTGCTTATTGAGCAGAGGCACAGTCACTGTTGGCTGTTATGCACATGTGATGTGTAAAGTGTGGTTTTTATCTTGGGCTCTGCTTTTAGGTGAGCTTGAGCCACCTGCGTCTATTTATGATGAAATACTGCTTTAAGAGATGACTGTGTTAATTATAATTGTGAACAGTAATAAATATTTCTTGTGTCATAGTGTATTGTTTCTCTTTAACTACCTTATTATTTTAGATCTACAAGCAATAGCCAGCAAAAACTGCGTTATTTCGAGAAGTCTTGGTTGCCTTATTGGTGTATATTCATTAGACTATCGCTGTTGTGAGATTTTAGGTTAACACTAGATTCATGTTTTGTATGTCCTATCTCAGAGTATTCCCTCTAGAGGGAGTTTTGATATGTGCAGACTGTCTATCTAGAGATTATAAGGAATAAACCGGTATGCATTTCATTCCTAAACTCGCACAATTTGTAACTGGGCCTATTCGCCGAACAAAAAAAGCCGCCTCCTTTTATTCTCGCAATTTAGTTTATGAAATTTAACCGTTCTACGACACGGCACAATTCTCAATATTAAGTATAGATACCCACTGTGATACAACAGGAAGTTAATTGATAGTTGATGAAAAGGTTTTTATAAATACTTCTGTAATACTATAGGAAGTAAGGTCATATCAAAGTACTTACACGAAGATGCCACTTTAGCAAACATTCGCATAATGAAACGTTCGCACTCACCCTCCCCTTGAGATTTAACCCTTTATCACAGCGCCGACAACATGCCTACTTACACGGAAATTTCAAGCTGTTTATTTAAAAATTTTGTACACAAAATAAATTGTAATGGACTTACATCTTAAATCCTTTCTCTGAACAATTAATTTATAGATGGAAGTGCCGTAACAATTTGTAAAGTTACTATGTACTTTACTATAACGTTTTGCATGAGATATTTAAGAAAGTAAGTTTGAGTGAATAATCTCATGACTCTTCATAGTTAAGAAAACTGCGTTGACAGGTTAATAAAGAAGTTAGTAATAAAATTAAATGTTTCCACTTTTGCAAATCTTGCACCGCTAGCAAAAATATTGCCTGTTTCGCATCTTTGTTATTCGAGTTTTAAGACTCTCCCGAGTCTAAAAACAATAACTGTAACTTGTAGGTATCCCTACAAGTTACAGTAATTGTTAAAGTTACATATAATTGAATATTTTTTTAAATAAACTCGATGCAATTTGTGCTAAATGATTTACTTTTTTAATTCAAAATAAGTAATAAGGAAGTTGTATTGACGTCTTTCCCAGATTTCACATTATTCACAATCATTTTCCTTTGTTTTTCACCGCAGTAAACTCGTGTTATAATATGACCATTAACAAAGACATTATCCGATGCGGGGGCCTGGACCTGACTTTTGGTTAATTGTCACATGGCCAATTTAATGTTGCTCTATTACGTCTTAGAAACCCAAACAACCCTTAAGTTTATGCTCCGGGTCACTAATACTAACACTGTACATGTTAATTAGGTTCTGTAGTTACAAAACCTTTATTCGCACATTATTTATTTAGTTAATGACCAACTATTAGGTCGTATCCTATCCTTGTTTTATATAGCGGTTAGATAACACAGATAATGGTATACTTAACTAAACGAAGCGTCTTAGCTTTCGACAATCACGCAAATTAAGTGGACACGACATACAAAGTTTAATTTCCTCGTATTATACAGGGTGTCCCAAAACCCGACGTTGACCCGAAACCAGGTGATAAGGCAAGTCATGCTGGTTATCAGAAAAATATAAAAAAAATTCTAAGTTACATGTTTGTAAAGTTATAGGCATTTGAAAAAAAACGCAAAAATTCACACCCTGTGACAGTCTTTTCACTCCTGTTGTCACAAATCTTAACTTTTTACAACTATTTTTTTTGCTGTGTTATCCTGAATAATTCCTCTTTAAACTCTAATAAATATTTTAAAAACAGCTGGTCTAGTTTTCATATCAATAGGACTTATTTCTTAGAATAAAATTTATAGTGAAAAAAAAGCCCAGTTTTACCTACCTGTAGTGAAAAAAAAATGTACTACGTGAGTTTGGCAAGTTATGCCAAAAGTTGGCGCATTTAGTAAGGATTCCAAAATGGTATAATACTTGGTAAATTGTTGCTGCTATCATGGACAAAAAAATCTTTTTAGTTAAATTTAGGAGTCGATTCCAATGCTGAATAAGTTAAACGGCTAAGTAGTTGAACCGGAAAGAGCCACCATATCAATTCGTGGCTTTTTAAAATTGCGATGGGCTGTATTTTTTGGCATTTTTAACTACTTAATACTACAGGATCTACTACTTTTCACTTGATATGGTGACTCTTTCTGGCTCAACTACTTAGCCGTTTAACTTATTCAGCATTGAAATCGGCTCCTAAATTTAACTAAAAAGTATTTTTTTGTCCATGATATCAGCAACAGTTTACCAAGTGTGATGCCATTTTGGAATCCTTACTAAGTGCGCCAACTTTTGGCATAACTTGCCAAACTCGCGTAGTACATTTTTATTTTCTTAACTTGCCTTATCACTTGGTTTCCGGTTAACGTCGTGTTTTGGGACACCCTGTATAAATACGAGGAAATAATTTAATTGCATCTCAAACTCGTACGCTAAAGAAATCTTCGCGTTTGACTTTAGGGTTCAGACGTACCTACTTCAACAATTTCTCTGATAAGTCTCATTGAATTTACATTTATACTTACTATTCAATTGAATTATTTCGTGTGGTGACGGAGAGTCTGTGTGGTGACGGGGTAAGAATACAATATGTCACCACCCCATCTCATCCCATGGGTGTCGTAAAAACCGACTAAGGGACTAACCGTAAATATTATCTTTACGAAGTAAAAAGAAGGAAAACTTGAAATTAGACCCTATACCAATCCGTCTGGCCAGCGTGGTATTAGTAGGCCAAGTATCCCTCCGTAGCGGGAGGTGGCCCGTCCCTGCAGTGGGACATTAATGGGCTGTTATGATAATGATGATGAATTGAATTATTCGTTCAAACCTTTTGGTAAAAATAAAATATTATTTATTTTTGGTTCTTTACAAAGTTTTTGTAAAGAATGTACTTCTTTTTTAGAATTTATAGGTAGTCAGAAAACTAAACATTAGGTAACCGTACGTTAATAAGAACACCACCCTACATCTGAATATACAAGCAAGATAAAGTTGAGTGCTGATTTATCAAAGCAAAACATAAAGTAGTTAGTAGTAAGTTAGTGAAAAAAAACTAGTTCTTTACTATAATAAAGTTCTTTACTCCAGAGCGATGCATTATGCCTACTTATACTACAATGGATTTGACATAAAACCCTATGGCTAAAGTCAGAATTGATACAAGTATAGCAGTCGTGTATATATAAATAATTATACTTCATCTTAAAAGTGTTTCCGATAGGCACTGAAACGCACGCACGACATCGGAAATTGACTTCAAAGGGAAATGTTTTACATTCTGCTGAAATATCTCAATCGTTTTATAGAATTCCGCATCGTTATTTTTAACGATTTCTTGAAGTGAATATAAATTTATTGAAATTATAGGCCTCTTAAGGAAATTATTAAATGCAAGATAAAAACATATTCTTTTAATAAGAAAGGTCGTATATCTGGGATATGGCAATGGGGGGAAAGGACCCTACCCTTTCCCCCAATAAAAAGAAGGATGGAAGATATTTACCATACTATAATAAGTGCTTACTTTAACTGTACATGTATGTATAAAGCCTATACTTTCACAACCAAAAGTTGAATAGCTTTTTATAAAATGTCATAGGGAAGTACGAGTATGCATCCTAAGAATACCGTAAACTCTTTTATAGAGCGACTGTTCTACAAAGAAGTACCTAAGTATAAAATATTGCAAGGGAAACTGTTGTCAAACAAAAGAAGCATAGACAAAAGAAAGCAAGATGCGTATGAAGTGGAGCACGCTCGTCTTTGTTAGATAGTACTTAACATGACTTAGCCTTTTGTTTATTATAAATATTGTTTTGAATTTTTTTGAATGATATGATATTATTATTTTTTTAATGGTATCTACACTCTTAGTAAGATCGGGATTTTAATTAAACTCCAAATACCAGTTACATTTTCAAGTAAGTATGAAAGAAATAAGTATTTTATTGTCTTTGAATAAGAGTGCACGGAATTTAGAGTTCATACTGGCATATACCAATCTCTCTTTCAAAACATCCTGTCTTAAAATTAAATAAAAAGAAAAGTCTCATGACATCAGGTACGAACTAAAACATTTGTTTTAGTTACATATCTAAATCAGTCTGTTCGTATCACAAACGTGTTACGAATGTGAAATTGTGTTTGATTTATATATTCAGATTCGACACAAGGTAGATATAAGGAAAGCGATCATTTGAATGATTTGTCGACCGTGGCAATTTATCTTTAAGGACGCGACATGAAAATATTTCAATCGTACCTACGTACTAAACTCTCAGTAAAATGTCCTAACATGTACCTACTGGACATTTTATTAATTACAACTAAGTAATATTTTTTATTCTTACTTTTAAGGCGGGGTTTAGACTGCCTCCAAATAGTAGGTATGTGACATACCGTATGTCTATAAATTTCTTAGCATTCTTCAATCAGATGCCAGGCACGATCACCAGGAGTTAATATAAAACAAATATGACTTCTCAACCGTTTTTTTAAAGTAAACTATTATTAAAAGTTTACTGTTTTAAGTACTTACGTATTAAATACTGGTATTAGTATGATAGTTCGCTATCAGCTGTCAACTTAGCATAACTTTCTTTTTTAATAGAATATAGTAAACGAACCATAAAATAATTTTGTTATTCTTGACCTCGTCTAAGTTCAAAGTAGTTTGTTAAATGCTTAAAAATGAAAATCAAGGTCGAGTACCTATCATTTTGTTGTTGAAGCCTCAAAGGTCATTAAGGGAGACGTGCTTGGCGCAGAGCCAGCCTCTTTTACATAACTAACTCTATTAAACAATTGTGGAATTTGGACTGTTCACTAACTCAACAATTAAGTAATTAATAACTGTTTTTATTAGTTGTTTAATAGCTGTAAAAAAAGATAAGTTGAAATACAAATTAGTTATTAGAGAATAAACTTATTGTCTATTCAATGTTTTCTCGCCACTGGATAGGTACCTACATTGCTTGTATCTTTTTAGTACCTAGGTCCCGAGCAAAATACCACAGAAAATACCTTATGACCATAGTGATGAAGTTTCATCGCTACGCTTTCTGTATAATCGTTGATCACTAAGCAACTATTACATAACACACATAACTATTACATATTTTTTGGAAAGAATTCATCCAAGACCCGAAATTATCTTTAAAAAAAACATTAATAAAATAATACCATAATAAATAAAAAATAGACTAGTAAATGAAAAGTACTATCGTCTTTCCAATTGTGATATTCCATGACTTTCGTATAGTTTGAAGGTTTTCCTCTAAATATCTACTTACGAAGTAAATTACGGGTCCCATGAGATTTTTATCTCTCGAACACGAGGCTCATATTAATACTAACTCATAAAACTAACATTAGATACACGCTTTTTTATATTATAGGAGGGAAAAGCGCAAGTAGGTCACTCGATTGACATAATATCTACATACATTCAAGCCTTATTCAAAGATCCTTACAAACATGCTTCCCCTTCCTTTGCTTCGTCTACAATCATACACACCCGTCATTTCCGAGTGCTACCTAGTTTGCCTTGTCTTCACCATATCTCCAATTTGGACATGTAACTGCAAATTTACATAAAATGGAATAAAGGTTAATTTTAAATTTTCTATAAGTATAAACATAATTTTATATACCATCACTTTTCCACTTCCTAAATAAATCAATATGATACGTTATGGCAATATGTACCAATTCTATAAACGTAAGCTGATTATTTTCTCATTATAATCACAAGGTCGCCACGTAGGTACACTTCCAAAGTATTGTGTCGCCCCTGAGACGTCCTATATTAGTCTCGCCAATCTTCGACAGATTTAATCGGATCGTATTTGGACACAATTTATAAATCCCTTGCTAATATAGTTTGTGCCTATGGCTTTTACTTACATACTTCTGATTAATAAGATAAGTACTTATAATACCTAATATGGTAATATAAATACATAATTTGCTAATGTTAGAAACAGTCACCAACACTATGGGACACCAAAGATCCATTGTCGCTACCCAGTTGGATTCGTCATCATCATCATAGTCAGCCAATTGACTTCCACTGCTGGACATAGGCCTCCTCCAAACATTGTCACCTTGTGCCTGTCCTGTGCCTCCCTCATCCGTCAGTAATGTAAAATCTACTTGTAATAAAAAAAGCGACTTATTTGCAGCAATAAATAATTATTTTTATACCATTGTGACTATTTTAAATAAACAATCAACCCAAAGAAAAGCGGCGTAACCCACCCTCGTTTGATTTGTTAAACATTACACAATAGGAAAGACAGCTGTTTAATCAACATCAAGTATAATATTATATCAATGTATGTATTATGTTTCGTTAGTTTAAATTTTGCCAGTGAGTACGGTAACAATGTTTAGTAAACTCAAGAGTACCTACCTAGGTAGTAACAAGAACCGATAAAATACAATCGGAAATTGCAAAGTAATAAAAGAACAATAACTTTAACTTATATTATGCTAAACAATTGAGTTTTACATACTCTTAATCTAATCTACATTCTATATCTAAGTACATTCTATTAGAAAGACATTTTATTTTATGTCGAATCTACATAACCTTGAGTCATAGCAAGGACTCGTCTAAACCAGGATCGATATTGAGGTGCTAAAACGACTGAGCAATATTTGCACAATACTGGTAGCGCGACTGGTAGTGTCCTTGCCAAAAACGGGATTCATCAACTGCAACTATATTGCCACGTTGAATCTGTAGCATGGTGCACCACAGTATAAGGCCCTTCCTTTAAGCAGCCTACAAATACTTTGTCAATCCTAGATCGCTCTTAATACTTACCTACCTACTCCAAAAAGAGTTATAAATAAACTGATCTATGCTCTCGTCTTAAACTACAAAATCTACTGACAATGTTTCCATGCTAGCGTCTTATCTATGATACAATGATAACGAATATTGACCATAATGCTCGATTTACACATCGACAAGTACAGTAGCGAGTTAAGTAGTATTTTATGATTAAGTTGATTTAAATAGATCTCCATCCTATTTTTTGGCGAGTTAAGTACGAAGTAGCCCCCTCTCTCGCGTCTCGCCAACTTAACTTGCCAAAAAATAGGATGGAGATCTATTTAAATCAACTTAATCTTAAAATACTACTTAACTCGCTACTGTACTTGTTTATGTGTAAATCGGGCATAAGAGTGGACCTACTTGCTCGTATCGACATAGACCTACATACAGTTGCACCATATTATATTATAAGTAGATAACTAACTTAAATTTACTTAAGTGTTAGTATTTTTTAAAGACAACATCAATACAAAATTATTAGGAAATTTCGTTAGCTTTCGCTAAATACCCAGTTGAATAAAAATTCCCGTAAATTCCCGTTTAATTTTCCACTAAAGTAAGTAGATACCTTATTTATGTCCATCATCATCATTCCCCTACCCTTATCCCAATTTTATTTGGGGTCGGCGCAGCATGTCTTCTTCTTCCATACTTTCCTATCAGACGTCATCTCACAAGTAACACTCTTCGCAGCCATATCGTCTTTCACACAATCCATCCATCGTTTCTTTGGTCGTCCTCTTCCCCTATATCCATCCACACACATGTCCAACACCTTCCTCACCACATGACTCTCATTCCTCCGCATAACATGCCCATACCATGACAGCCGGCTGCCGCGTAGTTTTTCTGCTACCGGTGCCACTTTCAAACTTCCTCTTACATACTCATTTCTAACTCTATCCGCTCTCGTAACACCACACATTCCTCTTAACATTCTCATCTCTGCTACATGCAATTGTCTTTCATTCATCCCTTTTGTGGGCCAACTCTCTGATCCATACAAGACGGCAGGTCTAATCATGGTCTTATAGATCTTCCCCTTAAATTTAAGGGGAATGTGGGGGTCACAGATGGTTCCCGTGACCTGCCGCCATTTCATCCATCCTATGTTAATTCGGTGCTTGACCGCCCGATCTACCTTGCCATCGCTTTGGATGCACGAACCGAGATACCGGAAGTCGGAGCAGACTGGAAGGCGCACTCCATCAAGCGCTATGGCTTCAGGACTGGAGAGACCGCCGAAATCGCAGAACATGTATTCTGTCTTGGTTCTGCTGATTTTCAAGCCAACACTCTCCAGTTTCTGTTGCCAACACTCCAATCTGCTCTGGATCTCAGGTCCACCCTCCCCAACCAGAACAATGTCATCGGCAAACAGCATGCACCAGGGTGCTTCTTCCTGTATGTCCGCCGTCAAGGCGTCCATAATCAGTAGGAAGAGGTAAGGACTTAAAGCCGACCCTTGGTGCAAGCCTACCGCCACACTGAACTGGTCGGAGTTGCCAGCAGACGATCGGACGTATGTACTGGCTTGCCTGTACATAGCACGAATTAACTCTACATACTTCCCAGGTAAACCTTTCTCTTTCACGGCCCACCACAACACTTCTCGAGGCACCCTATCATACGCTTTTTCGAGGTCAATGAACACCATGTGCAAGTTCTTGTGGACACGTCTGTACTTCTCGCACAATTGGCGGAGTGCAAAGATGGCGTCCGTTGTCCCTCGACCTGGGATGAACCCAAACTGGTTTTGGGTAATCTCACTCTCTTCTCTCAATCTTTTCTCTATCACCTTTTCCCATACTTTCATAGTATGTGACATGAGCTTAATTCCTCTATAGTTGTTACAACCTTATTTATGTCCATGTTTCTAAAATTATCACACAAAAATCTAAATGCATTAAGTACTTAAAACACCGTAGGTACAGTCAGCCCCAAAAGTCGCTGAACACATTTAAATTCCAAAACTGCTGAACACTAAAAGTGCCATAAGTCAGTGTCGCGGGTATTTCAGAAGTATCGATGTTGCCAACTCGTGCAGTATACGGGAGCCGCGCATGACTGAACGGCAACGTCGCCCGCTGCGTCGCTCATCTGCGGTCGAGTTTCAGTGTAGTTGTAGTGAGTGATTTTGACAGTAGACAAAAGTCAAGCCAATTTCAAAGCGGAATACTACATTATCAATTTCATCAAAACAGTTGTCAACACGATAGCTTTGCTTGTATAGAGCTTGGGTGAAAAGAAAACAGCTCTGGTTCGATCCTGAGGAACGGATTACTTTTTGTGTTTTTTTATTTTTTCTTATTTTGTTTTCTACTATTATTATTCAATACAAGCTGTAACCCGCGACTTCGTTTACGAAAAAAATGTATATTCGACAATTAAATTAAATAATTTAATTAATTAATTAATTAAATGGCTTTATCACCTCTAGACTTAATTTTAGTTGCATGTCATAAAACTATTAAGTTCAATGTCGCACAACAGGGAGCGCTTCTTCTTACATAACATTTCAACTCATATCATCGAATCTCCGAAAATGTTCCTCATACAATTTAAAGTCATAATGATCATTCTTCATTAAATTAAAAATTAAATAAAAATACTATTTAGTTTTCAATTAAAAATTAAAAATAATATTTTAACTTTATTAAATACCTGTGAACAGTGACGGTGAATTTAAGTTACTTGTTTTTTTTGAGATAAAATACAATAAATAAAAAATAAAAAACCAAAAAAAATACTTGGCACAACCCGGTTTCGAACGCACGTCTACTTCATCAAAGTCGAGTGTTCTATACCCAAGGCTATCGAATCTCAGTGAATTGTTTTGAAATTATGTATCTATTCCAACGAGTAAACATAATAGACACTAGTGTTCAGCTACTTTTGAAATACTAGTGTTCAGATACTTCTCGGCCCTGTTACGACAAAACACTGCAACCCGGGTTACAGCGTTTTGTCGTAACATGATTTAAAATAATCTGCTGCATGTTAACTTGCTACTAGTTCAATCAAAATTTCAATATCACTTTTTCTAACTGAAATATTCTTAATAACATTTTACTGCAACCCAAAATTTTAACTAAAAATCTTGACAAAACGCTGCATACTAGACTGCAGTGGTCTACCGAAATCGTAGCGAGCGGCGAACCTCTTATTATTTCAACAAACCGCTGCAAACTCGGGTTGCCGCGTTTTGTCAAAATAATATACGATAACTTACTAAATAATTGATTTGAAGTTAATTACACAGTTTAACTTACAAATGGTTTTCGGTTTCGGTTTTTCGGTACGTTTGGAAATTGGCTTATTTACTGTAGATATGCAGAAATGTATTACCATGCCAAAATTATATATTATATTATGTAATAAAGATTTCTTCTTTAGCAGAAAATTAAATTTGGTTAATGAAACCTTTGGCAGAATAGGTGAAGGAAATAAAGTGGTGACGAATATATTGTGGCACGAAGGCGAATCTGGACGTAAAGCATTTGACTGGGCAACAGTATGTTTTATTCATTAAAAAAACTCTGTAGAGATTATAAAGGGGTAGTTTTATACGCAGACAATTGCAACACCCAAACATTTGACATGATCTTGGTATTGTCTATGTTTATTTTAAGACCCACTTGTTGAGAGACTCTGAGGTCCCCGAGCATTGTGTTTAGGTCTTCCACGGTCTCGGCCATGACCACAATGACATCGGCATTTGTAGACGTGTCTCAGAAGACTGATGTGTCTGTAATTCTGAAGGAGCGTTCTATCGCCGTTTTTCATGATCAGTACCACCACACATCTCTCTCCTACGCCTTTGGCGTTTTCCAGGTGGTTGTGTTGGAGTGTCCCGCCCTGCCATAACTGCCCGAAAAATTTCCAAATCTCTTCTAGAAGTTCAGGCTTTGATGACATTATTCTGCCACACCGAGTGAGCCACCTTGAGCCTAGATAATTGGCTCTTGCAAACACTTTTGAGTCCTTGTTTCGCTCAATGGTTTCTTTAATACAAACTATATTAAAATTCCGAAAGTCGCTAGTTAGTGACTTTGAGATCTGCCGATAGAGCCGCCTATACTGTTCAGCGTCGTCTGGAGACAGCAGTGCCATCTTAGGCCTTTGTTCCAGGAGCGACAGAGTGTGGTCGAAGATCTTTTTTGATCTTCTCCGGTGCTGGGTTTTTCATGCACCGAAACGAATGTACGGAGAGCTTCCCCAAACCGTTCGTGATATTCATCCAAACCCACGCTCTCGCTGAGCCTATTGAAGTGGTTGTGCCTCTCACCATCCAGTGATCACTACCAGTTTTCACCGAATTGATCACTATTTTGTCGACATGATGAAGTCTATCTCAGTTTTTGTGACACCATCAGGACTAAGCTGGGTCCACTTACGGTAGTTACGCTTCTTGAAGAAGAGGTTCATCATAATAAGTCCCTCCCTCTCCATGAAGTTCGCAAGCATTTGGCCCTGTGGATTTCTTTGCCCATACCCAAAAAACCTACTCTCAACTCATTTCCACTTCTAAAGCCCAGCTTCGCGTTAAAGTCCCCCATGACAATGGTGTAATGGGTCTTAAAGGTATGTATGTATGTGGCTTAGGAAATATCCTTATACATTTCTTGCACCTCATTGTCGGCATGAGCTGATGTGGGATCGTAAACTGGTTTACGATACTACCTCAGCTTTCATACCTTCAACATACCAGCATTACCTTCAACGAATATCGTTTGGTAATTCTGCCGAGAAGGTACGCTACCCTTGAAGACACACTTTCGATCTTCACCACGTTATTTACGATTACGATTTATGGACGAAAATCCCAACACCACCCTGGAACTGTTGGTCGCCCCCCGGAAATAGCAGGTTACCGGACTTCAGGATTATCGAATGAGGATTCTTCAGGATTATCGTCGGCTTATCGGAAGTTCGGAGACAAGGGGAGGCCCTTGTCTCCGAACTTCCGATAAGCCGACGATATCCCACCGTAACCTGCTCAATTCTTCCTCCAGTTCTACGACCTTCTCATCGGTACGCAGTGTGGCACGTTGTATATTGCCAGGGCCAAAGGTCGTTTGTTTTGGTAGCCTGACCTCCCCCGGAGATTCTTCGCTCCCCCTACTTTTTGTGTGTTATCATTTTGAGGGGTTTGTTGGCCTACTAAGAAGAACACACCAAAAGGTATTTCTCAAAAAAATAAAGATGATTTAAAAGATTTATTAAAATTTGATTTTTTACAATAAGTGTCCATTTCAAATATAACGATGAAAGATAGATAACTTTTTAAGTACTTCGATTATACATATGAATATTATATATATTTTTGTACTCAGGTCGTACTAAACATACACATTTGATTTTGCTCAAGTTCTAACGATTTTCATATGTTTTCAGCTATAACATGAAACATCAAAGTGGCGGGACCAATGTTTTAATCGGTTAACTTTTATTCGACACTTACAATAATTGTAATGAAAATTGAGTACATGTATGTACATATATAGTACTAAACCTTCGTGTGTGAATTTCCAGCCTCTGAGCAGCGCTGCAGAAGGTCCAGCCACTTTGACATCAAAGTAGCGGGTCCAGGTAAATTTAGGCATACTTCCTTTACCCTAAGAGGTACAAATGTGTGGTTTAGGGTACAATTAGTACATATGTAGTACAAAACCTTTAAAGTGCTATATTTTGAATCGGAGACTTGATCCCGCCATCTTGATGCTCTCAAAAATTTATAATATTAGAAAATGATACGTAGGTACGTACTAGGTAAGTGATGATATCCACCTACCGTTTGCGGTTGGGTTGTGATTTATTTCGCGGATTTTTTACAAGAAAGGGAGGTTTGCGTTTCATTTTGATGACACTAAAAGTGCCATAAGTCAGTGTCGCGGGTATTTCAGAATCTGAAATACCCGCGACACTGACTTATGGCACTTTTAGTGTTCAGCAGTTTTGGAATTTAAAATGTGTTCAGCGACTTTTGGGGCTGACTGTACTTTGTTATAAACATGGGTTTTTTTCGGAAATGTGCGTCATAAATTGCAAAGAAAGTAAAATTGTTGGTGATTTACAGGATGGCCACCTATGCAGGTTCAGAGCTTCCTGTAAGGATTTGGAGATCTTGAGGATATAATAAAACTCTCGATTTGCTTGAAGTAGAATGCGTGTCTTTTAATAAAAATCGTCGCCTTATATACAAAAGTGTGTAAACATGTAAAACCAATAAAATATAAGAAAAATAAATATTTACAAAATATAAAAAATGTATAACCAATCACAACTAAGATTGTAATCACGCCATGCGATGGAAGCGACGCGTAATGTACTTGTGACAGACAGTTTTGCTCGTAATGAAGTCTTGAGAGAGCGATGCCAACGTTCGGCGATTCCGTTACTTTGAGGATGATACGGTGTAGTTCTATTCTTCTTAATACCCATTGTCTTCATTAAATTTTGAAAAAGTTCACTTTCGAACTGACGACCTTGATCGCTTGTCAATGTAGTAGGACAACCGAATCGTGTAATCCAATGCTTGTAGAAAATGTCGGCGATACGAACAGCTGATATTTCGTCCGTAGGTATAGCTTCGGGCCATCTAGTAACACGATCGACCATCGTAACTAGGTAGCGATGACCTCGAGCGGTTGTAGGTAGCGGACCGACAATGTCAATGTGTACGTGTTGAAAGCGGTCGGTTGGCGGGAAAGTTGCGATGTTTGTTAATGAATGGCGTTGCGTCTTGCTCCTTTGACATTCTATGCAGTTACGAGTCCATTGATTAGCGTCTATATTCATTGACGGCCAAAAGAATTTTTGTGTGATAAGCTTTCGAGTAGTGCGTATACCAGGGTGACTGATGTTATGCACGCTGTTAAAAACTTGACGTCGATATTCTTCTGGTATATAAGGACGTATATAAGATGTAGATGTCTCGCAGAATAACTTGATATCGGTGTTAGGTAATGAAATCTTCTTAAGCTTGATATTAGTGTTTTGTAATAATAATTGTATGTTGCTGTCCCTTTCTTGCGCTGTTGCTATGTCGCTGTAGTTAATCGAGCGCGGGCATGTTATTGTTTCTATGCGGCTCAGTGCGTCGGCTACAATGTTTTGTTTACCGCTCACGTGACGTATGTCCGTGGTAAACTCGCTGATAAACAAAAGTTGTCTCGTGCGCCGTGGAGTTTCATTATTCGATGAAATTTTTGACATAGCGAATGTTAATGGCTTGTGGTCGGTGAATATGATAAGATTTCTTCCTTCAAATGTTTTACGAAAATGTTTTATAGATAGGTATATTGATAGTAATTCACGATCGTAGGTAGAATATTTCTTCTGTGCGTCTGTGAATTTTTTTGAATAATAGCCGAGTGGTTGCCATGTTTCATCTATGTACTGTTGTAGTGCGGCTCCGGCTGAGTGATCGGATGCGTCAGTGAAGAGGGCTAGCGTAGCGTGGTGTGATGGGTGAGCAAGTAAAGCTGCGTTGATAATGCTTGCTTTACATTGCTCGAATGACTGAGTAGCTTGTTCTGTCCACGTAATTTGTGTTTTGTCCTTCTTCTTAACATTATGTAGATATGCATTTAATGGAGCTTGTACGGATGCTGCGTTAGGAATGTGATCACGATAGAAGTTTAACATTCCTAGGAATC
The DNA here is from genome assembly GCA_905475405.1 of Schrankia costaestrigalis. Lineage (NCBI taxonomy): Eukaryota > Metazoa > Arthropoda > Insecta > Lepidoptera > Erebidae > Schrankia > Schrankia costaestrigalis. Next base: position 7,398,347 of record FR997831.1, on the reverse strand, counting down.
TTCTTAATTCTTCTATCGTGTTTGGTTTAGGGTACTCTGTAATGGCTTTTATTTTGCTTTCCGGTGGCTTGATACCTTCTTGAGACACAGTGTGGCCGAGAAATTGTACTTTAGACTGCCCGAAGTTGCATTTAGCGGGATTTATTGTGATGCCGTTGTCTTCCAATCTCTTCAGTACAGTTCGTAGGTGTTCTCGGTGTTCGGTTTCGTTTATGCTTGCAACTAAAATGTCATCGATGAACGGGTAAACGAATTCTAGTCCTCTTAGTACTTCGTGGATGTAACGTTGGAATGTTTGACCTGCATTCTTCAAACCAGGGCACATGCGTGGAAACTCGAACAAACCCATCGGCGTGATGATGGCTGTCTTCTCTATATCTTCTTGTCTTACACTTAGTTGTTGGTAAGCGCGGTTTAAGTCGATAGTAGAGAATATAGTCTTGCCGGATAACTGGTGAGTAAAGTCTTTGACTCGAGGTACCGGGTAGCGGTCAGGTTTAGTTATCGCGTTCAACCGGCGGTAGTCACCACAGACTCTGATGTCTCCGTTGGCCTTGGGGACGATGTGCAGAGGTGATGACCACGGGCTTTTACTAGGTCTGCATAAGCCTTGTTCGATCATATTTTCAAATTCTTTTTTTACTGTCTCGTAACGATGAGGTGGGATGGGTCGAGCTCTGCAGTGTACTGGTGGGCCTTCCGTTTCTATGTAATGCTGGACGTGTATATCGGAGCTTAGTTTCATAGATGTTAATCTTGTAATGCCAGGAAACTGTGCTAATATGTCGTGGTACGACTGTGACATATTAATACTGCGAACTGTAGGTACATTAGATACGCGCAGCTGAGCGTTTACTTTTAGGTTAGTAACGCCGTCGATTAATTTTTTTGTTTTTTAAATCGACGATTAGTTGATGATGCTTGAGGAAATCGGCTCCGAGTATGGGTTTTGTGACGTCCGCTACTATGAACTTCCACTTGTATGGTCGACGAAGGTTGAAGTTTAGTGTAAGTGTTTTTTCACCGTACGTAGCTATAGTTGTATTGTTCGCCGCGTACAGTATAAAAGGTAATGGTTTCTCGACTTCTCCTTTGCTTCTTGGTAGCACGGATATGTTGGCACCCGTGTCGACTAAGAAACATAATTTTGTTGTTACGTCTGTGACAAAAAGGCGGGAAGACTGTTCTTGAACGTGGGTGTCCGCCTCAGCCAACGTTCTTTCTAGTTTTCCTGTGGTTTGTAACTACATGGTGCGGTACACAGTCTTGCTTGATCTTTAAATCTTCTGTGGTAGTAGCAGACAGGTGATGGTGATGCTGAGGACGGCGACGGTTTGAAATGATCACGTGACCGACTGCGTTGACGATGAGATGTGTAGCGGCTGCGTCGATGATCATGGTAATGATGTTGATTTTTCTTTAATTCGGCGACTTCTAGAGATAGTTTTCTTATTTCATTTATAAGTACCTGTGTATCACACTGTGGCTGTGGTACGGTTTGTTGAATGAAATTATCTGCGACGCTTGTTGACGGATGTATGGCCGCGGCTTCCCGTGACTGTTCGAGCATCTTGTCGGCTAGTAGGGCTAATTCTTCAAGCTGTGTCTTCGTACTGAATGACTCGCTGACGGCGAGGACTGAACGGACGTGGGCTGGTAGGTGGTTGGTCCACATGAGACGCAGGGTGTCGTCGGGAACTTTGTCTCTGGCGAGATTCCGCATGCGACGAAGTAATTGCGTGGGCTTCTGGTCTCCTAGCTCCATGTCTGACAGAAGCTTTTGAAATTGCCGGCTGTCAGATTCCTCGTACGAAGATATGAGTCTCTCCTTTATGGCGTTGTATTGCTCTTTTTCCGGCGGGTTATAAAGGGGGTCCATGATTTGCTCGATATCCTGTCTCTCGAGCTGTGCTATGACCATCTGGGCGAGCTGAGCTTGGCCTTTCTTGAGGTCGTTCGTGGCTGCTTCGAAGCTGATGAACCAGAGTCGTGGTCGATCGCGCCAGAATGGTGGGATGCGCATGGTGAGAGAGATGCCAGCTGCTTCGGTTTTCATTGATGAGCTTGAGTTTGATTCGCCTTCCATAATGACACGCTGACAATGAGGATTTTTCTGAGCAGGAATTATTTTGAGCGCTTGCTGTATTCTTTCTTCGGGGTCACCACTTTACAGGATGGCCACCTATGCAGGTTCAGAGCTTCCTGTAAGGATTTGGAGATCTTGAGGATATAATAAAACTCTCGATTTGCTTGAAGTAGAATGCGTGTCTTTTAATAAAAATCGTCGCCTTATATACAAAAGTGTGTAAACATGTAAAACCAATAAAATATAAGAAAAATAAATATTTACAAAATATAAAAAATGTATAACCAATCACAACTAAGATTGTAATCACGCCATGCGATGGAAGCGACGCGTAGCGGCGATGGCGCGAAATGTCGAGGCGCGCCGCCGAGCTCCGTCCTACCGGCCAGTCTGGCCTCCGTGCGTAAGTTATAAATACGACCCGTCGCTCGTACTCGTTCCTTCACTCGGGCGCGGCGTTGAAGAGGGACGGACGTCGATATACTGCGTATGGTTCGGCGCGTGCGGCGTGTGTGAAGATTGTAATAACAACTTGAAGTCTTGAATTAATATTGAAGAATATTCTGGCTGGCTGCGTATATTGGGCGACGACGTGCGTGAAGATAAATATTGCTTGAATAATGAAAAACGTTGTTACGTGTGCAGAAGTCGTACACAACGGTTCTTATTAGAACTCATTATTATTTCTATAATATAATAATCTGAAAGTCATTATCAAACAGTTCTTTTCAGAACTACTTCACTTTTCTATGATAAGTGATTGAAAAGTCATTATCAAAACAGCTCTTATCAGAGCTACTCACTGTTTCTATTGACTTAATCGGTATTAAAGTCATGTTAAAAACAGCTCTTTTCAGAGCTAATCACTATTTCTATGGATTAATCTGTAGCAGGCCACGGCAGCTACAGTGATAATAGACGTGATCAGGAATAGTGGTAGTATTGAGAAACTGTTGTACTATTCTACTAGACTATAATACCTACTACTACTGTCTAGTCCACGATAAAGTCCCCGATGAGAACGTGACCATGAAAAAGTCACTTTGCATTATAGGTACCTATTGATCCATGAAAAAAATAAAACCATGTACCTACCTGGTACTTACTTGTTCTTATTTCGTCAAAGAAACTTACAATTAGGTATCTTAGTTATTTAAAAATAATTACAGTTAGCCTAGCAGATAGCTAAACCGTTCAACTTATCTATTTAATTATATCACTTCAATAGTGAATAGTCGGGATTTAAAGGCTATCCATTCCTAGCTTTAACTACCTACAGGGTCGTAGGTTCGAATACCTACATAACACACTTGACTTTTGTGAATATAAAGACAATTACTAATGAGCAAATAAATTCATTTGAGTTTTGATTGAATTTAACATTATCATAATACATATTATATCAAACTACTATCACAAGAGTTTCAACTACCATTATTTTCTAAACATGAGTAAAGGATATTTTGTAAACAATTATCTTGATTAAACATTCATCCATTATTTCCAAATTATTATCATAACATGAGTTCTTTTGTGTCTTTAGTTCAAGAACTTCTCTTTTGATTTAACTCTTGACTACTTGAACTAGGCTGCCGAACGCACGCGCACGTGTGCACAGTTTAAATCTTAATTTATTTTTCACTACGTTCCAATTCGCCCAAGCATTTGAAACGTCAAATTACACATCACTAGAGTTCAGAATGGGTTATCAAAATTGATAAAAGTTAACTTACATTTATACTAGAATAAAAACATTTACAATATATTATTCAAAGAAATAGTTGTTACGTGAATATTTATTATGTCGAACGTTCTAGGGAGATCATGTTTTCATAATTTAAGTCGAAAATTCAACAAATTTTCGTCAGTTTATTCAGTGAATCCGGTGCATGGAGTTTACGGGAAAAAACACTCTCAGGTACGTTGATCATGACACTATCATCATTCAAGGTTTTCACCGTACCGCGCTAATCGGAGTTCAATTCAATTTCAAGCATTGATGGTTATACACAACGTAAATAGGCTGTGAAGTTTTGTTAGGTTATGTACTCGTTTAATTTTAACCGGCTTTATTGACAAAAGCCAGTTAAGATCAATTTAACAGTATTAAAATAATATTACATGTAAGTATTATGCGTTACAATTCATTATCATTACTTTCGATAGTAAAATGTAACAATGGATAAATAACATGAACATAAATGAAATAACTTTTGTTTTTGATTGCATTATCTAGTTATCAGTTTGAGGTCAGTTTTTCTCCTTTATATTACATGTTTGTGATTTTGTTTGTCATTTTATGTTAAAGTTTTGTGCCATCAACGTGTAAGCTCAACTATATATCTTAATTAATAATGTATCAAGTTTAAATTGTAAAGTTTAATTATTTTTCTTTCCATTTTTCAGACTTTTATTTCAAGTAGACATATCCATAGAAGCCCTACAATGAATTCCTCTTTTTTAAATGGTAACTTATGGGACACTGATCCGGAGCTCTATGATATCATCAAGCTAGAAAAGGAACGTCAGAAGGCTGGCCTTGAGATGATTGCATCAGAGAACTTCACATCTCTACCTGTCCTTCAGTGTTTGAGCACATGTTTACATAACAAATATTCCGAGGGCATGCCACACCAGAGGTAACTATCACTTTTGATTATTCATTCTTCAAATTATTTAATTCTTATTTTCTGCAGTATCTCCTTTGTGGAATTAATATCCTAATAGCATATAGCTGGAATATGCCTAAACACAGTTGAACTAAATAAGACTTGGAGCAGTTGAACCTGAAATTCAATGAAACCTGTTACACCATAGCAAATTCAAGCGAACCCTTTATTTATCAAGTATTATTGTCTTTATTTATTCTTAAATTTAATTTGTACAGATATTACGGAGGCAATGAGTATATAGATGAAATAGAAGTCTTGGCACAGAAGAGATCCCTGGAAGCTTACAGGCTTAGTTCAGAAGAATGGGGTGTCAATGTCCAGCCTTACTCAGGTAAAGTACTCAGTTCTAAGCATCCAAGACTTCCACATTGTTGTCATATAAATGAAAATATAAACAAATAGTTTTCTTTTTATTAGAAGATCTGCATTATAAATAATTTGTCTATTACTTGAGCTTAAAAATTGATTTATAGGTCTCTAAAATACTTTTTGGTTATCCACAAAACCTTGTGGATTTGCAACCTCTACATGGTCAACTGGAAATTTTTAAAAGATTAAACATTTGTTGTGGGTTGTAAAATTTATTAAGTTACTGTTGTCATCATAAAGCCCAAACTGCCGTAAACCCTGGCTTAGTTTATCAAAGTTTAGAATTAAATAATATTTAATTACCAACTTTGCTCCATACTCAAAGATAATATTGTTGTTCAAAAATAATTCACTACTATCAATTATTATACTTTAATGACCTTTGCTAACAAAACATTCCACAATAAATAAACTGATAAGTTCCTACAATTTCTTTGAATAATTTCTTTATCAACAAATTATGGGCACTGTATAGTCGACAACTAAATGGCTTTATCACCTCTAGAGTTACTGTTAGTTGCATGTCATAAAACTATTGGGTTCAATATCGCACAACAAAACATCATCTAAATCATGACGCTACTTTGACATATCAGTTTTCTTATATTAGCAAATAGTCGTTAGGTATTTATAAAAACAAATAGTAAAGTCAACGTTATTGACTGTTACTAGAGCATATTTTCGGTATAACGTTATAATCTAATGAATTTCTCTCTTTTTTCCTTCTATGTCCATCCCTGTCATTTCTTGTATGACGTCATTGGCGCATATTTCAATTTAAAGTTTTCGTAATTTTATAATATAAAACAAATTAGGGTAAACTACCTAATCGTTAGAAGTCCTACAATTATTGGCACTTAAGAGTTAAAAGTGAGTAAATGTAAAGAAAACACTATAGATTATTCAAGTTCAGTATAATTATTCAAGTTCAAATATTATTTATTTAATATTTTTATCATATTTTATTTATTTCATGTATCAACATAGCAACAATAAATTTATCAGAATCCTTTTATTGGCATTAGTGCCATTAATATTTATTTAATACTATTCAATCACATAATAATGATTAAGTATAAGCAAAGATTAAAGTATTTTATCATTTTATGATATTTTATATTTTAGTCTGACTCGAAGTCCACTCTTAAGTCAACAATTGGGTGGCTTACCATCCAATATTTAAATTCTAAATTTTCAGTTTTTCTGAAATGACAAGCTTGTTATGTCACAAGTAACAAGTTGACTTTAGTTTTAAATTATTTTATGGTTTTTCATGGTTTTTCACATACAAACTCTACAGTTTATTATAGTGACGTTTGTATTGTGTTAGTAGATATTATTATTTATTGCGTTGAAGTGAAAGTTTAAAATAGATTGCGCTTTTAATCTAAGCATAGTTTTGAATACGGTCAACCAATGACGTCAAGCTCACGCATAAACATTAAATAACGATCTTAATGAATTTGAATTATGATAGAATTTTTTGTCAAAACTGATAAAGCCATTTCGTTTTCGACTATACATACATTAGTGTACTTACATACATTATTACAATATGTCACCACCCCACCTCATCCCATGGGTGTCGTAGTCTGTGAATATTACTTTTACATAGAAAGAAGGAAAACTTGAAATTAAACCCTATAGCAATCTGTTTGGCCAGCGTGGTATTAGTAGGCCAAGTATCCCTCCGTCACGGGAGGAGGCCTGTCCCTGCAGTGGGACATTAATGGGCTGTTATGATACATTATTAATCAACAGAAAACTAATGAGTCACTTGCCAATGATTATAGTCCATCTAGGATTCCTTTCAAGAGGCCTAGCCTGGCTTCCGAGGTTCCTTTGCATCTCAGATTTAGAAGCAATTGAGTGTGGTTAATTCCATATTCCAGGTTCACTAGTGCTAACCTGTAGGATATATCTTATCCCTGTTCTAGGATTCAATACTCACTCTAATTACCTATTTTGGTTAAGTACTAATTAAATTAGATTGAGTCATTTTTTTCTGACGGCATAAATCTATACATATAATAAAACTGTAGAAAAGTCGTTTTTGTACATTGAAAATAAATCCAAAAAAAATAGCCAGGATATTAAAAGACAACCAATAGAACCCATATCCACCATTTTTGGAATTTTTGTCTGTTTGTCTGTTTATCTGTATATCTGTATGTCTGTATGTCTGTTTATCTGTAACCTAAAATTTGTTCGGGCATCACGTAAAAAGTACCAAAGCAATTAAGATGATTTTTATACACAACGATTGAGCGTAACTTGAAGTTTTATTTAGTTTTTGTTTCATTGAAATCGGTTCCGTCAATTAAAAGATATTTGAATTTAACTAATTAATATTAAACAGCGCCATCTTTCAAACTTAGACAGAACTACATCAAGAGTTAAACTGCGTGCAGTATTTTTAAATGTAACGTAAAATGTAGATGCCTTTAATAAACAACGATTGAGTGTAACTTGAAGTTCCATTTAATTTTTGTTTTATTGCAATCGGTTCAGTCTATTAAAATATATTTGAATTTAAAGTGCTCAAGAATAAGTAGTTTTAGTTTTATACGTAGTTTATGTTTACAAAGTGAAATATTAAACAGCGCTATCTTAGGAATGTAGACTGGAATATATTTTGAGTTAAGCTGCGTCCTGCGTGCAATATTTTTGAATAAATAAAATAAAGACATTTAACATTTTTTTATCCGGCTCGAAGGACCATGAACAAATCCCAAAAAGTACTCGATGGAATTTTATGTAATAAAACTTCAATGGCGAGAGAAAAAGCTTTTATATTTAACTACAAAACATACTTATGCTATAAGATGAACATAAAAATATCTTAACTATATATCAAATAACGCCATCTGTTAGTGGCTTAATTAAACTTATTATGTAAAACAAATAGAACATTAAACAATAATTTAATGTTTTGTGATTGTATTTCTATATTTTATTGTCAGTTATGTATTTTTCAATGTTAATAATCTATCTATATACTATAATAAAACTGTAAAGGTCGAAATGTCTGTTCTTTTCGAAAATTCAGATAAAAATTATCTATAAAATCTAGAAAAAAGTCAAAAAGCACGAAACCACAATTTTTAGAAATAAATGTCTGTCTGTCTGTCTGTCTGTTTGTTCCCGCACATCTTTAAAACGAATTAATATAATCTTAAGACCAATACATTGTATTGTAGCCTTTTTTATTAGGCTTAAACTGAGGTATGTTTCATCAAAATCGGATAAGTAATACTCGAGATATCGCTTGATCTCTTTATATTAGAACAGTCCAATACAAATCAGGGGCCATGAAAAATGGATTTGGTTCAATATTGAATGAATTTAAATTTCGTTTCTTTTGTTCACGAGATGGCGTTACCAGTAGTAATCATACTCAAAAATAAATGAGTTTGTAAATAATCCATAACTATTTTATAATGAAAAGCTATTAATTATAAGTTATTCCTTTTAAATTTTAATAAAATTAACCATGAGTCGTATGTGTTATATCAATTATAAGTTATATCAAATCTATACTAATATTATAAAGAGGTAAAGTTTGTGTGTTTGTGTCGTTGTAGGGGCTAATCTCTGGATCTACAGAACCGATTTAAAAAATTCTTTCTGTGTTTCATAGTCCATTTATCGGGGAGTGTTATAGGCTATATAGTATCACGCTATGTCTAATAGGAGTAGAACAGTAATGAAATATGTATATAAAAGGGACGCTTAAAAACGTTTATTTTGCTTCTGCTGCTTAAACGTCTGGAGATATACTGAAATGATGTATTAGAGAATTGTACCTTTAAAAAAGGTTTACAATTAAGTCAACGATAGCATAATATATCTATCTTTTATGGTTGACTCACTACGACCTTTTTTATAATAATCAAATTTGACTTAAAGAAATGCATTGTTTGTAAAGGTATTTTATGTATGGTATTGACCCTTATCAAAATAAATTACGTTAATCATTATATTTATTTAATTTTAAACAAAATTGACCTTTACAGCGATGAGATGCGATTATTAGTTTGAAAGATATCTCAGTTTTAAAATAATGCGCGAATAACGTAAAATATCTGTCTAACGCGATGTTAGTATAGATGAATTTTCTTAGTATCAACATTTTGGCTGGAGTAAGATTTTTATGATGAAGCGATCTTTTTGAGGCAGAATTAATTTATAGTACAAATTAATTCTACCTCAAAAAGATCGCTTCATCATAACAGCCCATTAATATCCCACTGCAGGGACGGGCCTCCTCCCGTGACGGAGGGTTACTTGGCCTACTAATACCACGCTGGCCTGACGGATTGGTATAGGGTTTAATTTCAAGTTTTCCTTCTTTTTATTTCGTAAGGATAGTAGTTACGGTTATTCCCTTAGTCGGTTTTTACGACACCTATGGTTTTTTTTTTGTTTAGGACGAGTAGTTGGTCTCTGACGACCGCTACTACTTTACACGGGCTGTGGTGGGGCGGATGGCCCTCAACCAAAAACATCCATGGGATGAGATGGGGTGATGACATATTGTATTCTTACTCCGTCACCACACGGATAGAAAGATCAAGAAGATCTTTTGGTCGGACTAAATTCGTAGGGCGGAGAACCCTGTTCTGTGGCGTTTGTTGGGAGAGGCATTTTGTCCAGAAGTGGACTGCGATAGGCTAATTGGTTTATTGATTAATACCATGTATTCTGAATCCATCGTTACATGGATAATACTCTATAGATACCTACTAATATTATAAAGAGGTAAAGTTTGTGTGTTTGTAAGTTTGTGAAGTTGTAGGGGGTAATCTCTGGATATTCAGAACCGATTTTTTAAATTATTTAAATTATATATTAATAGTATCACGCTATGACTAATAAGAGTGGAACAGTAATGAAATATTTTTAAAAAAGGCAAGCGTTTTTTTCGCCGCCCAACGAAGTGGGCACGGGTCAGCTAGTAATTAAATATGTATGTATTATTTTTCTATACAGGTTCACCAGCTAATTTCGCAGTATACGCGGGTGTAGTTGAACCCCATGGCAGGATCATGGGGCTAGATCTACCTGACGGAGGACATCTCACTCACGGATTCTTCACGGCAACCAAAAAAATATCTGCAACATCAATTTTCTTCGAAAGTATGCCATACAAGGTAAGTCAGTAATTCATTGATAATTTGATTTACTACTGATTTATTTACTCTTGCAGTTCTTTAGGTGTGTTTAACGTAATTGAAAACGATCGCCGAACTATATCTTCGTTTATTTAATGATTGGCTGAACAAGCAGTGTGTTATCATTAGAACTTGTTTGAGTCTTTGAAAAGACCAGCCCTCTGTAACTGATCTTTTATGGGTTAGTGGGTTGTTGCTCGCTGGAATGCGAACCTCGCGTCCCGTTCTCCTTTCAACCCCTTCGCTTGCCACGCGCCAGGGCCGGTCATCGAGACGCCAGGTCTCGAGATAATGTGACTGGATTATAAGTTATGGTCTGTACCACATGGCGAGTAGGCGAAGAAGCGGATCGGCGAAGTCATGTTGTACAGTACGCGCAATCTAACTTTGGCCGCTTTTAAGCTATTGCAGATGACTAGGGAGATGTAATTGACAGGGAGGGTGGGGAACGAGTGTTTTCATCGTTTCTGATGATGCACGAACTTCTCTGATAGTTAACTTCAGGCCGGTAAAGTAAGATTGCCAGAACTGTACCTGACCTTGACACCAGTGTTAGTCCTCATTATATTACGATAAGCTGTTTATTTCAATGAATATGACTACTCTACAGTCACACCCGTTTGACGTAACTCGAACTGTAATGTTTAAATCGATACAAATGGTTTCAAATGTTTTTGACCTATGATCTTATGTTGCGTATGTCGTTGTTTACATTTAATAGATAAAAATAATTGTTCTCATCCTTGAACTAACTAGATGAGGACAAACCGTTATAGTTTGTCATATTTTAAGCTTGACCAAACTTGCCTGGAGTTTTAGGCAGGTGGGTTATATTTGCCCGTTCGAAAAAAACTAATTTAGATAAGGTATCGAATAAAGTAAACACATAATAAGTAGTTGAATGATCTTTGATTGATAAACATTTAAAAACTTAGAAATCGTCTAGAAATTATGTCAGCTCTCTAAGTAATCCCTTTTGGTATCTTAGAGAACAACTTAACCAAATAAGGAATTCCAAACAATTGCCCACGAGCGTCAAATGTTTTTGATCTGTCCTATCATTTGTAGATCAGTACTTGCAACAGGTTTCGATCGTTAAAAAAGTGTAAATCTATTATTGCTTACTATTCTTATTTATTTTTTCTTACTTTATTTAAAAAAAAATTGAGTTTCAATTCATCTGTACATTTATTTATTTATTTCATACTTAACACTATCTTTACAGGTTTGCACCTAATACAATAGTGAAGTTTTATCTTATTCTAAATTAAAATATCGTAACTAAATACTATACAATCTTGTAAAAAATTAATAATAATTAAAAGCTCACTAATCCCAAATAAACACATTTACAGTTACTTGCTTATTTATAAAACAAAAAATAGTCTAATCACAAGAAAAAATTAGAATTAAAATTTAGAAATTAGAATTTAAAAACCGAATTAAAAAATTATAATAAAGAAATAGTGTACAGTACCTCTGGAAAATAGTCCAATGCAAAACATAAAAGTAGGTTGCACAATATAAAAACACAACAGCTAAGTATCACTGTAATGTAGATACATAAGTAATAATGTTCTTTATAGCCTGATAAGTATAGGTACCTAAGTAGAAAAAGATTACACGAATAACTATGCGTATTATGAATTGCCTATTGTTTTAAATTTGCCATTTTAAACGTACCTACCTTATTAAGATTAGCGATACAATTAAGTACCTAACCACATCAATGCTCTAGTTATCGCTAAAGGTCGTTATGTCATGATACTTGACTTTAGACTAAAATAAAAGTTTAGAATGTCATTATCAATCTTAGTCTTAGATAAATAATATTATTAGCAAATTATTTATTAATGATATTAAAAAACGTTACTAAACCGTATAAGTTTTCTGCAATTAGGGAGAAAGTACGGTCTAACTTCGTATTCAGTCCATACGTGCGTGCGCTCATTACAATATAGGACACCAAAATGCATCATCAAGAAACCGAACAGGTCATGACTAATCTATACTTCTATACTAATATTATAAAGAGGTAAAGTTTGTGTGTTTGTGACGTTGTTATCTCTGGATCCACTGAACCGATTTTAAAAATATTTCTGTGTTGAATAGTCCATTTATCGGGGAGTGTCATAGGCTATATAGTATCACGCTATGACTAATAGGAGTGGATCAGTAATAGGTATATGTTTAAAAAAGGGACTATTTTTTTTAGCCGCCCAACGAAGTGGGCACGCGTCAGCTAGTACTTGTTATAACCGTTGAGGTGTGGCTAAAGGATAAGATGGAATTTAACTTACTGCAGTTGAGCGCTTTTGAATGACAAGTAGACGTGTTGGCAGTTTCATTTGAAGAAGTCTATTACATCGATCGGTTTAAATTAAAATTATGCGCAAACACTGAATGTCAGTATTAACAAACTTATCTGTTGCCACCAAATACCATACACAAACCCACAGGCTACAGGCGGTAGGTAAAATTACATCAGCAAATTAACGAAACAATAGAAACCTTAGGGCAAAAACAAACGTGTATTTTTTTTTTTTATTTATTTAGCACACCAACAGTATAATTGTCAAGAAATATAACATAAAATTACATAGGTTCTTACATATTAACAACAATCATACAGATTACAGGCATGCATGGCTTTTACATTGTACTATTTGATAAAATATATTGGTACACAATGAACAATAAAAAGAAAGAGAGATTAATTAACAAATCAAAGAAAATAGCTTAAAGCAAGACAAGGATCTTTGTATTTATGCAGTCGGGATTGCATGTATGCTGTCAGCCAAGAAACGTTTATATGACCAAAATGTCTTTAAAAAATATTAATTTGGTTACCTGATGCAACCGATACCATGTTATACAACCTTGCCATCCGCGTTACTGGACTATTGTGTGAAATGTTTAAGGTTGATGTCGGGATGTCAAATATACGATGATGTCTTAAGATGATACATTGATAAAATGCACTATCTTTCATCAACTACTACAGGACTATGAAAAGACCTATTGATCTAGAATTTTAATATAGGTAAATTGATACCTTTAACTAGGTTTTTGTAATTACCAAAACGCGATAGCTTGATTTTGGCTCGATCATATTTATTTTTGAAAACACCTCTACAAAAACAGTTTTTTACATATTACACGGAAAGTACACTATCATTATGCTTAGGAATTACTCAAATACATTCGTAACATCAATATTAGTATTACTGTAGAATATCATTACATAACTACAACCAATAATTTTTAATGAATCAAATAAGATTTTAGCAATTTCTAAGCGCTCCGGATCGTTGCGGGCGCATCGCAATTTCAGACCTTATACCGATTAGTTAACGATCGATACAGAATGAGTACGGTCGACGATTCAGTCGGGCGATGGCCCTCTTCGACGCCGGACCTGTGCATGTCGACTCACCGTTCGTACTAAATTTTATCGCGTAATTTTTAATCGTAGGTAAAATATATAGGTTAGGTTTAAAATATATACCTAAGTTTTTATTAATACTTTGTTCTCTTTTATAAGTAAATAATAGTATTATTTTATAATAGTTATTTCGATAACATTGGTTCGTAAAATATTTTTGTAGTTATGTCTTTTATAAAACTTAGGTAATGTTCGCCATAACTCAACCAAGTACCTAGTTACTGTTGACCCTTTTGATAATGCAAGCGTTTGTTTATATAAGCGATTTTAGACTATATGCTCAAGTGTAATAAGTTTTATAACCGTTTTCGTCAAGATCACGTAATTGAAATGGCCTCAGTGGCGCGGGCAGTGCGGGCCGGTCGCGGTAGTGGCTTGCGTGCACGAGGTCGCGGGCTCGAATCCAACCAAAAAAGTTGTTTGAGCGATTCACAAATTACTGTCCTGAGTTCGGATGTTCTTTGTAAAAGTCTCTGCGACAGTACCTAGGAGTTGTGTGAAACTGAAAAAATCTAAGAAATAATATTACTCACCTATTTTATTTGCAAGCTTAGGTAGGTAGGTACTTACTGATAAGATCTAAATAATACTTTTTACTTTCGCGGAAACTTTTACAAATATGAAACAAACGAACACAAAGAACGTCCAGACTCAGGACAGTTGTTTGTGGATCACACAAAAAAATTGTCTTACGTGAGATTTGAACTCTCATGCACTCCACCGCGGGAACGTTTACAAACATGAAACAAACGAACACAAAGAACGTCCAGACTCAGGACAGTTGTTTGTGGATCACACAAAAAATTTTCTTACGTGATATTTGAACTCTCATGCACTCCACCGCGGGAACGTTTACAAACATGAAATAAACGAACACAAAGAACGTCCAGACTCAGGACAGTTGTTTGTGGATCACACAAAAAATTTTCTTACGTGAGATTTGAACTCATGCATTCCACCGCGGGAACGTTTACAAACATGAAACAAACGAACACAAAGAACGTCCAGACTCAGGACAGTTGTTTGTGGATCACAAAAAAAATTGTCTTACGTGAGATTTGAACTCTCATGCACTCCACTGCGGGAACGTTTACAAACATGAAACAAACGAACACAAAGAACGTCCAGACTCAGGACCGTTGTTTGTGGATCACACAAAAAAACTGTCTGCCTTAGGCAGTGGCGGGCGCAGTAATCGGTAATCGTAAGTCAGCATGAAGAGTCCACCACAAGGGCGAGACGAGACGAGAATTGAAATCGCACCGAACTCTTTCCACCAAAAATTGACATCGCGACATGCGTGTTTCTTGTTAATGTATTTTGAACTCTATTTAAGAAAAAATACGGTTCATTTTTACACAAACAAAAAGTAGCAACAAACAACAATAGGCCTATCGCGAGAAGCGAGTGTTTTTATTACAAAGTTAATATATACTCTATTTCCTAAGCAATACGGTTCATTTTTACATAAAGATTTCAATTTTTGCCTCGTTTCGCCCCTCTGGTGGAAAATCACCTAGAGTTCAAATCTCACGTAAGACAATTTTATTTGTTCCATCCACTAATTATTGTCCTGAGTCTGGATGTTCTTTGAGTCAGCTAAGTAAATGTTTGTAAATACCCCGCGACACAGGACAATACATAGTGGGGCTATTGTATTTTTTTTAAAGTTCTATTGTTTTGCGTGAGATTCAAACTCGCGACCTCGTGCACTGCGACCGCTACCCCGAGGCGGTTAAATTATTTTTGTGATCCCCAAATCATTGTCCTGAATCTGGATGCGCTTTGTGCCTTCATAATACCTTGCGCGGGTGTAAATTAAAAAAAAATAGGGGCTACATGTATAAACATAATAGACCGGTAGATAGGTTTTTCTGTAACAGAATTTTCTGTTACCTACCGCGGACTGACGTCACAGTATAACCAGTAGTCAAACTGGGCCGAATATTTATTATAAATGGGTGCGCGGTACATAAACAATAGTAAACATGCGATCTACTTTGTGTTTCCATTTAGTTTTGTAATTGTATATTAATACTTTTTATTTTTCTATTTTATATTTAAATAAATAGGAAGTGTTCTGTAAAAAACGTGTTGTTTTATGATTGATACATTTAATTTAAAGAAACATGTATATGTTTGTATTTATATCCACCATGTTTGTGATATAAATAAAATACTAAATTATAATATTAAGAAGGTACTTAACAAGTCATTCAGTAAAGTAGGTACAGTACCGGGCCGTTTATATTGCATATTAACCTATAGAAAAATACAATCGGTCAATTTCGGCTTCGTAGAGCGTCAGAGAAAAAGTCGATGTGTAATATTTACGGCCGGGTACTGTATTTATTATATTGGCCATGTTTGTTTGAAATTGAATTTATCGATAACCAAAACCAAACTTTAAACAGGTCTATTAGATCTATTCTAACGTCAAAATAAAGGCATCGAGGTCACTTTATGGATGGGTGACCAATCCATTAAAAAAATGACATCGATGTCATTGCTTAAATTTACCTAGATCAAAGTGAAAGACACGCATGGGGGATTACATAAAGGGGGGCTAAATTTTCATTATTATTGACCTAAGTACAACAAACCGTTTTCGTGATAAAAAAAATACTATATTATAATATTAAATACCTAAGTCATTTAGTAAGGTAGGTATTTATATCAGCCATGTTTGTTTGAAATTGACATATGAATAATATATTTAGTTTCAATTTATAACACACAGTCCGCTCGTTACTGCGGCACAGTAGCGACTGTTCCCTCCGCGATCGTGAGCGTGTAGGTATAAACTCACGTTTCGTCCGTTTCTATGAAGTTGAAATACTGTATATATTTGTACTATGGCACAGAGCGATAACGTG
This sequence comes from Schrankia costaestrigalis, assembly GCA_905475405.1. Lineage (NCBI taxonomy): Eukaryota > Metazoa > Arthropoda > Insecta > Lepidoptera > Erebidae > Schrankia > Schrankia costaestrigalis. The sequence goes on along the minus strand of FR997831.1, from coordinate 7,381,725 downwards.
TCCTTGAGGGCCGGTGGGACGACGACGGCGCACACGGCGCGGCGGCGCGTGAGCGAGAGTATATCCGTCTCATTCGCGCGCCGAGGGGCGCGCCCCTCTGGCCACGGCCGAATTCAACTCGAAAATTTTCAAAGCAGCGTCTTAAAGAGCGGTTAGTAATCCTAAAACCAAAGTAGCTTATCAGTTCTGAGTCTATGACACCATTGACAATTTTGTACAAAATTAGTAAATCTGCTCCGTTTCTTCGTTCAGCTAAGCTTAACATCCCAAAATGCCTCAAACGTTCAGAATAATCTGGAATTGCTTGACGAATTCCCTGTTTTACACATAAATACCTAACGAATCTCGTCTGAACTGATTCAATTCTCTGAACATGTGTAGAATAATGCGGTGACCATACGCTAGAACAATATTCCACAGAACTTCGCACCAGTGCATTGTATAGTAGCATTACACTACTTGTGTTGCGAAACGGCTTAAACATACGAATAATAAAACCAATCATCTTATTTGCTTTCGCCACCACATTTTCATAATGCTCACGAAATGAAAGTGCCGTATCAAAGAGTACACCTAGATCGCGCACAGTAGATACTCTACTGAGGGGGGTCCCATTAATGTGATAATTAAACTTAATATAATTAAATCTATTAGTCAAGGTTATGTACTGACATTTTTTAACGTTTAATTGCATTTTATTATATATGCACCATTGTTGAAGGATATTTATATCAGTTTGAAGTTTCAAACAGTCACCTATATCTGTGATCTTACAGTATATTTTAATATCATCAGCATAAGCTAAACTAGCACACTCAAAACTGTCTAACAGGTCATTAATAAACAACAAGCACAGCAATGAACCTAATTTTGACCCCTGTGGAATCCCGGAACCTGGAACAATTGGTACAGAATACAGATTCGTAACCCGCCAGTGTAACTATCTGGGATCGGTTCATTATATAACTTTCGAACCATCGCAACAGACAACCATGGATACATAGTCTATTTAACTTTGCACAAAGAATTGAGTGATCCACACGATCAAACGCTTTCGCAAAATCTGTGTAAACTGCATCAACTTGACTTCTAGCCTCAAAAGCATCCGCTATAAAGGTTGTGTAAATAAGTAAATTAGATGTAGTAGACCTGTTAGCAACAAAACCGTGTTGTCTCTCATTTATTATATGTCGTACATGGAAGTAAACTACATTATAAATTATTCCTTCAAATAATTTTGCAAACTGGGATATAATAGAAATTGGTCTATAGTTGGACACGTCATTAACACTACCAGATTTGTGAATAGGGATAATGTGCGACATCTTCCATAAGTCCGGAAAGATGCTTTCCTTAATGGACTTATTATAAATAATATGTAGCGGTTCAATAAGGGAATTTGCACATAGACGAATGAAGATTGGAGGTAGGCCGTCCGGTCCAGCACCCTTGCTTAAGTCCAATTTCTTTAGAGCATCTTTGATGTCGTTTCTAGTAATGGTAATGGAGGACATTATGTACAGTACCCGGCCGTTTATATTACACATTGACTTTTGTAAAGAGACAATCGGCCAATTTCAGCTTCGTAGAGCATCATCTCTGTCGCACGAAATACAAACAGTCTGGTATCTATTAGCAACTGTTAAGGGTACGCATTCCACAGTAAACGCATTCCACAGACACGAAGTTACTGTACACTTTTCGGATATGATAATCGTCGTCACTTTCATAAGAATCTGCACTAAGCCCGTACGCAGTTCTTCTATATTATTATGTTTTAATATTCCACGTTTCTTTTATAGGTGGATCCAAAGACTGGCTACATAGACTACGACAAGTTGGCTGAAACAGCAAAACTTTTCAAACCTCGCCTTATCGTGGCTGGTATTAGCTGTTATTCTCGTTGTCTCGACTACAAGAGATTCAGACAGATCGCTGATGAGAATGGAGCATACTTGATGGCTGACATGGCCCATATCTCTGGACTTGTTGCAGCAGGTATTTAGTTAAATTTTATTCGAGTTAACAGTAATTTCCTAGGTAATTTAAGTCAACTAAGATACTACTACTAAATGACATTGTTTTTGCAAGAGAAGGAAAAATTGACAAAAATTTTAAACCAATCGAAAGCTAATCATGGACAGTATACTTAGTCTTCGAGAGGGAACCAAAGTCAAATTACGGGTTTAATTACGAGAAATTTTAGTCTTCTGTAGGTCTTGAGCAATTTAATAATAAAAGAGGGTCCCAATTAGTCGGCAGATTGTCCCAAGATGAGAACGAAAATGCATGTTAGGCAATGGAAGTTCAGTACACAGAGAACCGTCCTTCATCCGTTTTTACGCATTCATATTTTGTCTCAGTCTCATTACAACAATATTCCTTTTTCAGGTATAATTCCAAGCCCCTTCGAATACTGTGATATAGTAACTACCACCACACATAAAACACTCCGTGGGCCTAGGGCCGGAGTTATCTTCTTCCGTAAAGGCGTGCGTTCAGTTAAAGCAAATGGAACCAAAGTGATGTATGACATTGAGAACAAGATCAACCAAGCTGTGTTCCCGGGGCTACAAGGAGGTCCGCATAATCACGCCATTGCTGGGATAGCTACTGCTATGAAGCAAGCTACGACGCCAGAGTTTGTTGAATATCAAAAGCAGGTAAGCTAAATGTTTTTAGTTTTCTTTAGTACAGTTGTTTTATTATGCTTTCAAATAATGTAAAGATGTATATTTCTCTATGTTTCGGCCAAATTAGTTTAACCGTAGTCACTGAATGATTCTTTAGCTTATTCAATGTCATTTGTTCGTCACAATTTTGGCCTAAGTCAAATTACCGAAACATTTGGTACTGAAAAGTGGTGTACTTCATGAGAATGTTTAATATCTGTTCCCGCGACACAGAGTTTGATTCTTAGTGCAAGTTTCAGTTTCATTCATTTATTCAAAGTAGTACAATAATATTGTATCTTTTTGACGTCATCTAACATTACTTAATCTAAATTTAAAAACATTTCAAAGTTTAGAAAACTTTACCACCGCCTCCAAAGCGCTAGTAGAGAAGAAGCGGCGCAACAAACTCTACTGCTGCATTTTCTTGACGTCATAATTTTTACATAGGAGATCACTGTAATTAGGCGCTGCAACCATTGTATACCATACATAACCATAACCAAGGATTATTCAATTATAAAGGTAGCGTCGTGATGTAGGTAGTACATAAAAGTGGGAGCACCAAATCACATTCATAAATAACTATCCAGTAGTAAAGACGTCGCTCAGCCAAATGACCCCTTGAATAAAAACTCAGAAGTGTATTACAATGTAAATTTATTAATGTCAGGGTCGACCAGTCACCCCAAGTAGCACCCGTTCACGAGTATAACGCAAAGGTCAGCCATCAACCCCCTCGCCATATTGTAGGGAAGGGATTGACCCGGCCTCCACGCCACCACAAGCAATGACATTATAGTGAGCATGACGAGTCCTGACAATAAGAGCAACAAAAAAAACTACAATTAGGGGAGATACAAATGGCAGAGGGACGCGCTTACTTCACATCGACCAAAGTAAATTTTTCTGCGAGTCCTAATTCATAGACCTATTTTAAATCCAGGCATCCCGGTCACTAACATAATTCTCAAGAGTGTAATATCCTTTGGCTACTAAACAACTTTTAATTTTTTCTTTAAATGAAGTAATCGGTAATTCTAATAACTCTACAGGTACTTTGTTATAAAGGCGTATACTAAGTGCCATAAACGATTGATGTACTTTGTGTAAACGGTAATGAGGGACACACAGTTTATGTTTATTTCTAGTATTTACCGTATGAATATCGCTTCTTTTGGTATATAAATGTATATTCTGTCTTACATGCAATATACTGTTATAAATAAATTGGGAAGCGACGGTTAAGATACCTATTTCCTTAAATAATTCTCTAAGCGATTCTCGTGCTCCAAGCCGATAAATGGCACGGATAGCTCTTTTCTGTAAAATAAATACACTTTGTATATCGGCAGCTGTACCCCACAATAGTATACCATATGACATAACGCTGTGAAAATAGCTGAAGTAAACTAATCTAGCTGTATCTACGTCTGTCAAATATCTAACTTTTCTAACAGCGTAAGCAGCTGAGCTGAGCCTCGCTGATAAATAAGATATGTGCGCACCCCATTGTAACTTCTCATCTATTTTTATACCTAGAAACATTGTGGATTGAACAGCTTCCAGCAGTTCCCCATTTAAAATTAAACTTGGGCCAAGGTTTTTAACATTTGGTAATGCAAACTTAATACATTTCGTTTTCTTTGGGTTAAGTACAAGGTTATTAGCAGTAAACCATTTAGTTACTTCTGTGAGTGCATTGTTGACTTCGTCAAAATGCGTCCTATTTCTATTAACTTTAAATATTAAAGATGTATCATCAGCGAACAGTACAACGTCACAAATGTTTTTTAAATGGTAAGGTAAATCATTAATGTACACTAAAAACAGAAATGGACCCAAAATTGAACCTTGCGGCACACCCAACGTTACGGGCAAGCCTGAGGACCTCGAATCTTTAACTTCAACATATTGAGTCCGACTACTCAAGTAGGATGAGAGAAGAGCTAAGGAAGAATCCTGCAAACCGTAATGCCTAAGTTTGTGTACAAGTGTTTCATGACATACGCAGTCAAATGCTTTTGAAAGGTCGCAGAATACACCTATAGCGTTGCAAGAATTCTCCCAAGCATTATAAATTTGTTTTAACAAAGCTACGCCTGCATCAGTGGTGGAACAACCCTTTGTAAAGCCATACTGATCCTTATGCAGTAAGCTATTCTGATTAAAATATTTCAATAATTGCCTAAGCAGGTTATTACAGGCAAGAATAGTCATTCAAAACCCTCCTTTCAAAAGCGGACGTGTAACCAATACTAAAATCACTATCATCAATAAATCACTATCATGAATAAATACATCAAAAATATATTTATCTGTTCAGGTGGTAAAGAACGCACAACGACTATGTACCGGCTTGATATCTCGTGGCTACGACATCGCAACCGGCGGTACAGAAGTACACTTAGTACTGGTCGACATGCGAAGCGCTGGTTTAACCGGAGCACCTGCTGAACGAATCTTGGAACTTTGCAGCATCGCTTGTAATAAGAACACGGTACCTGGTGATAAGAGCGCACTTAATCCTAGTGGGATTAGATTAGGTGAGTTTTGTTTTTATTCATTGGTATTGTCATTCTTCACTGTAAAGGACGTTACTTTCGCATAGTCCTAGTCTTTGATTCTGTAACTACGGAAACAATTGCAATGATATTTTGTATGGGCTCGTTAATGTCATGTTCAATAGAAATTCTATCCTTTATTCTGCCCAAAGTACCAGTTTTACATGAACAAGTATAGATACGGATGGTAAGCGTTCTGGGGGGCGCGTGTTATAGAAGTGGCCTATGTCCAACATTTAAAGTCGGAAGTAAATTTTCCTGCATCACCGAAAGAAGGCTGCCGTTGCAGCATATAAAGTGACGGAATTGATCAAGTAAACTTTAAAACTCAAGATTTTATAGAAACCTTGATTATATATCTGTAATCTTTTATTTTCAGGTACACCTGCACTCACGACAAGAGGCTTAAAAGAGGCTGACATCGACAAAGTAGTCGATTATATCGACAGAGCACTTAAAATCGCCAAAGAGGTTACAGCAAAATCAGGACCGAAATTGGCGGACTTCAACAAAACAATTGAAGAAAGTGAAGATTTTAAAAAGAAAATCGACGCTCTGAAGACAGACATTGAAAACTATAGCAGAACATTCCCATTGCCAGGCTATGATGCTTACTAATTTATTTATTTACTTTTTACATTAGTCTTTAAGTATGAAATCGCATTTACTATTATCATGATTCAAGTGCCTTAGAGAACTATTAATTTTAGTATATAAGAATCTCCTATTAAAGTCACGTGCTATATTATGCTATAAATAAACGCATATCCCTATGCATATTATAACTGTAATTTTATTTCTTTATTCAAATTCAATTTAGAATATCGCCGATGTTATTATACTATTTTTCAGATCTTATGGGTACGGTGACGTTTAGTATTTGTCATTACTAGAGATGTAGTAACACTAAAATCGTTTTTAAAAATACCGATTCTATATCTAACCGATATAATTTACAAACAAGAATGAGATGAGAAACTAATCTTTTTTTAAATATTTATTAATTATGCCGAATTAATGCGTGATTCATCTGATGAACAGCTTGATGAATTACTTGATTCGTCACTTAAGTGAAAATCTACTAAATTGTCTAATTTGATGTCTCTTCCTCTCACAGTCATGAAGTATTAGATTTTTGTTTTTTCCAATCATCGGCAGTTACGTGGTCACAGGTCACAGGCCTCTTTTAATAATGAGATCATCAAGATTTTATCGCTATGACGTACGAATCCCGCCAAAAAAAAAACTTGCGGCTCTCGTAAAAACTAATATTGAGTTATAAGACAACTGAAATTATTATATTAATTTCTATGACTATAAAAAAATAATTTAATCAATTTTATAAAAACCATTCGATTTTAACAATTTTATTGTGTCAATCTCTATTGAAATTCGTTCCGAGTCGCGCATACGATTTTAAAATTTATATGTTTATATTTTACATATTAGGGTTGAAGATGGAATATAAAACAAATATTTCATATAATTTAATTATATATTAACGTCTAAATAATATTTTTAATTTTTTATCAGTTCGGATTCATAAATTGATAGCTTTTATTTTTAAATTCTACAAAAGTAAACTAAGTAACATGGAAAAGATCAAATGTCACCGTACCTTTCCTGTCTGATAACGACTATAGTTCTTCGATTTCATGAAAGTTAGTAATAAAGAAGTTAAACAGTGGAATGCTGAATACATTATTTGAATAAAAATAGATTACCTACTTTTAAATTTGTCCTGCCCCATACTGTGCGACACAGCGATCTACCTCTAACCTAGTTTTGTCTAACCCCTCACTAACAAAAAATGGAAAACCTATTGAAGGTGGCGCCCTTAAATATGAATCCCCATAGCATTTATCATAACAGCCCCTTAATGTCCCATTGCAGGGATGGGCCTCCTCCCGTGACGGAGGGATACGCCTACTAATACCACGCTGGCCCGACGGATTGGTATAGGGTGTAATTTCAAGTTTTCATTCTTATTATTTTGTAAAGATAATATTCACGGATAGTCCCTTATACGATTTTTACGACACCCATGGAATGAGATGGGGTGGTGATATATTGTATTCTTAATCCGTCACCACGCGGATAATAGCATTTAGGCTCAAGACAATTGTTTGTGAATCCCAAAAAAATACCTTCCGTGTAATACACAGGCACTGCCAGCGAGGCGGTTATAAATAAATATTGTACATTTCACGACCCGCGGTGACGCGGAGGACACGGTAAGGGGCTGACTTGTACGAGGTCGCGGGTTCGATTTCCACGCAGGAAAGTTCTTTGTGTGATCCACAAATTATTGTCCTGAGTCTTTATGTCCTTAAATAGATGATAAGTCCCCGCGATATAGGGCAAGATGTCTTGTGCGGGAGTGGTTCTTAAACAAAAAATAAAATGTGAAACTACGAAGTCTTTATTTATACTATCTTGTGCTATGTAGTACTCAGCCGCACGTCTCTGAGCCTCGATATCAACTGGTTAGACATCAATCAACAAATACTGGCAAAGCCACCATGCTAAAAATACTATAGATAGATCCTTGATTCCACTAAATATGGCCCTACTTTCGTTTCTTGAAGGCATCTCTTCGTCTTCCCCTTTGGGCATAATGGCCCATTTTTAACCCCCGACGCAAAAACGTCGAGATGTTATAATTTTGACGTGTCTGTGTGTGTGTAAATGACGTGTCTGTGTGTGTGTAAATGACGTGTCTGTCTGTCTGTGGCATCGTAGCTCCTAAACGAATGATCCGACTTTATGATCATCACGTCGTTTGTTAGGTGTGATAGGAATGTTACACGCTCAGTTTACTTGCAAGCTTAATATTATGTGGGATCTGACATTTGAAACACATCTTCTGGAACCAAAGAGCTGGTCTGCTGTTACGTCTCGAAGATAGGCCACGTAACAGTAACTCTGGATTGCCTTTTCGTAGGTAAAACCATCGAGCTTGGGCTCGTTAGATTTGTCTTAACTAGTTCCGTTTAAGTTTCTTTTTAAGTTCGGGTTTTTTTTATTTGATTAAATTAACTATTCTATGCGATGCAAAATTAGTTAATTAAATAGCTAAAACATAGTCTTATTTTGAACATTCTATTCTTCTTAAGGGGACAGTTAAGTAACAAGCATGACCTTATGCTTGACTACAAAGACGACGTACTTTTCTCCGCGACGGAGAAATAAGTACGCTGGGCAAATAAAAAGTCTGCCGCGGATTTTCAACGCATACGATGTGCGGTCATTTGTTTGCATACTGCAAACAGGCAACAATTTAAATTGCATTGTATATGTAGTTCTACTTTTTCAGAGACTTCCCCGTACTTTGTCTGATCTGCTCACTCCTCGGTTATTTGATGGACTTTTTGTAGACGGTACTTTTAACCCTTCGTTTGTGTTACTCGATACAGGTATGTAGGCATAAGAAGGAAAATATGTAATACTACTATTTTATGGTGGTTTTTAATTTTATTTACTTTTTTATGTGTTCTACAGAAAATCTTACAAAACTACTGCTTCTAAATTATTGTTATTATTGGTTATTCACCTAGAATTAACCCCCTACATTTTTGCAAGTGTTGTATGTTGTCAACAGAGCTTCAGTACTTTCCTCTATCGATAAATTTTTATTCGGGAATACATGACCAAAAATATTTAACTATAAATCATATCCCAATTCTCAACCCAACTTTAATGCTTTGGTAAAATGTCAATAAATTAATATGTAATAAAAATACATGAATTAAACAGTCACGTTTACCGATCAATAGCGTGAACAAATTATTTAGTCATGCTAAGGCACTACTAAATCACTTTTAAATCACGAAAAAATGAGTTTTATTTTGTACAAAAATATATATTATTCGATGCAAAAATATTTTCATACCTAAATAAGTGAGCATGATGTACTGTACTGGCAACACTACTTACTTGTGCAGTCTGTGGTGTCTTGAATTTCTGACTTTCATTCATTCAATAGAATTAATCGCAATTCATTCATTCTTATTTTCGTGAAAATCAAGTTGTTTTTGTGTCGCTAATGCAAATAAAACGAAATTAAGAACGCAATATAAAGTAATAATATTTAACAATCTGTTCTTGAAGTAAACCACGTAGGTAATGAGTTAATAAACGCGCTTCTAGACGACATAAATTTACGACCTTGTCTACACGAATCTATGTTATGTTATTATGGTTGGCAGCTAGAAGAAAAAGTGTAATTCTTATTTTTATAAACTTAATATTGTTTTCAGTTATAATCCGTCTGGTCTCTGTGTTTACTGTGGATAAAACGGATATGTCTCATAAATAACTGTTTGTTAATGGGTCGATTAAAGAACTAGATTCGTCACTATTATGTATAAATTCGTGTGTGATAAATACCACCTGGAGATCAGGCGAGTAACTCCGTGCTCACGATGACTATGTATCCATCTACTGCATTAGTAACGACATCACAACAAGGAACTAGTCAACCTACTCCAAACGGAAGCACGACGTTGCCTCGATCGCACCATCAGAGAACAGGTATGTGTTCAAAAGTAAATATGACTTACTAAACTGTTGCAGACTCTAGACTCTGTTATTTATAAGACAACTACGAAACCTAGTATTATAAATGCGATGTTGCGAGCAGCGATTTTCCACATAACATTATTGATCCAGCAATATGAAAAATACATGTTATGTTAAATACATGTTATCATTTTGAGTGAAAGTAAAATTAACTTCTCTACTTAATCCTCTTTATTTTCCTCTAGCTAGATAACATACATACCTGTCAGATCTTCAGTGTCATTACATAAAAAAACCTTGATACTCTTTTAAAGACTTACAGAGATAAGATTTATACTGTAATACATATAATCATACTTTACTATGAAATTGAAGTCTAGCATACTTTATTAAACCAGGTATTTCCCATGCTGTTGTGTTACTAATAGGTTTTTATTTGAACAAGAACTTCACACTACTATCATAATACAAAATATATTTATAACTTATGTTAATACATTAAATTGTCATTATATTCTTTAAACATTAATTTAACATTAGACAGAATGCTTGTTAGGGGAAGGGCACCAATGTTTCATATTAACTTAGTCTTTGATTAATTATTTAAATGTGAATAAAATGACTATGTCAGTATTAAATAATGACATTTACTATTCTAGGAAGGCCACCAGCAGCTCCAAAATCATATGATTATCTGCTAAAAGTATTACTAGTAGGAGACTCTGATGTAGGCAAACAGGAAATACTTCAGGATTTAGAAGATGGCTCAGCTGATTCACCCTTTTGTAGTGGTAGTGGTAAGTTATATGTAATCATATAATAAGATACTAATGTATCTTATCTACTGTAATGCATAATATCTAACATACTTGTCATCCATCTATAGAGGAACATAACTTTAAATTAATTAATGATAAATACTTATTTTTAGAAAAGACTATGCATAAATACACAGACCACTAGAAAAGTTTTTTGTTGTTATCATTTAAGAATTTAGTAACATAATGATTTATGACTATGAACTCAAGAACTAAAACTATATTTTTAGAATTAATTACTGTCATACTAGTCAGTGAGTCCTTACTGTAAGTTTAAAATAGCAATGCTTGTGGTTAAAAATCATTTATTTAATTTTTACAGCATACAAAACCACAACTATTTTATTAGACGGAAAAAGAGTGAAACTTCAGCTATGGGACACGTCAGGACAAGGCCGCTTCTGCACTATTATACGCTCATATTCCAGAGGAGCACAAGGAATACTCCTTGTTTATGACATTACCAATAAATGGTCATTTGACAGCATTGATAGATGGCTTGAAGAAGTTGAAAAGGTACCTTATTATGCTTATTACAATTTTAATATAAATTATAGTAATAGGATTATTAATTGCATTTAAGATTCAATTAGCCACAATATAACTAGCTTTCATTAGGTTATTTACATTAAAAGCTAGTACGCTGCAGTAGCAGCCAGACTGCACTTTTGTATGTACTGAGACAGTATATTGTGCCCATTCAAGTATCACTGAGCAGGTTTAATACAATTTTAGTACAGTTATTGACTCCCTTACCTTAAATATGTTCTATTAATATTGTTTCAAAAGCAGCAGTAATAAAAAATGGTTGAATTAATGAGACAATTGATGCGTGTTGTGAAATGTGTAAAAAATTAAATATGTTGCTGATAATCACCATCCACAATCTAAATGCTATCCCCTTATACCTCATATTCATTTATTACTAGTACAGCCTATGTATCTGGTCTGAAATAAAAGTCTATTTGCCATGGAGTTGTAGTCTTGTGTTCTCAAGGGCAACTTGTAAACTTTTCTGACAAGTGCAAATGATATGTGATTCCTATGAGAGTTAAGTACCTTACGCTATCACTCCACCTCTATGCCAAGGTATAGATGTAACGTTAAATAATTTGGAATGAAGAGTGTATTGAAGATAAATAGCCCCCGGTTCTAAAAGCCACCACCATAAAATGTTCTTCCAGCTTACAGTACCTTGATTGTGAACTCCAAAGCTCTTAGGCCTAGCACGCACTAACGGCTGGCCGCGATGCGGTATGCCGTTGCGGTAGGCCGCACATTGATGCGGCCAGCCGTCAACCGCTCAGGTTGTTCTGGGGCTGCGACGGGCCGCACCGGTTGAATGATAGGGCCAAGACCGTACGGTTAGCTGAAATACGGCATGCCGTTACGGCAAACCGTATATATTGCGGCCTACCGCAACGGCATACCGCATCGCGGCCAGCCGTTAGTGCGTGCTAGGCCTAAGAGCTTTGGAGTTCACAATCAAGGTACTGTAAGCTGGAAGAACATTTTATGGTGGTGGCTTTTAGAACCGGGGACTATTTATCTTCAATACACTCTTCATTCCAAATTATTTAACGTTACATCTATACCTTGGCATAGAGGTGGAGTGATAGCGTAAGGTACTTAACTCTCATAGGAATCACATATCATTTGCACTTGTCAGAAAAGTTTACAAGTTGCCCTTGAGAACACAAGACTACAACTCCATGGCAAATAGACTTTTATTTCAGACCAGATACATAGGCTGTACTAGTAATAAATGAATATGAGGTATAAGGGGATAGCATTTAGATTGTGGATGGTGATTATCAGCAACATATTTAATTTTTTACACATTTCACAACACACATCAATTGTCTCATTAATTCAACCATTTTTTATTACTGCTGCTTTTGAAACAATAGGGCGTTGAATGATAGGGCCAAGACCGTACGGTTAGCTGAAATACGGCATGCCGTTACGGCAAACCGTATATATTGCGGCCTACCGCAACGGCATACCGCATCGCGGCCAGCCGTTAGTGCGTGCTAGGCCTTAGCTGTTAAGGAACATCACTAATCTTTCTTAGTCTTTCGATTGACTATCCGTATAGGGTCGATAGCCGAATATTTAGCATATTATGTTAAGTATTAACATTATAATTTTGCTTTCAGCATGCTCCTGGTGTTCCTAAGGTATTAGTAGGTAATCGCCTACACCTAGCGTTCAAACGTCAGGTCCAAGAACGTGACGCTGAGCAATATGCCGCTAAGAACCACATGGCGTTCTTTGAAGTCAGCCCTTTATGTGATTTCAACATTCGAGAGAGCTTCTGTGAACTATCACGAATGGCTTTACATCGAAATGGTATGGAAAGGCTTTGGAGAAGCAATAAAGGTAAAAAAAAAATTTTTTTGTTTAGAGAAGGTTTTTTAGGTTATCATAATAAGTACTCAAATAAATTTCAGTCATTTGTCATCATTGTTAAATAGATAAGCATTAGTTGTAGTGTATAATAACAATAATTTTTTCACACATTGAGTCATTAACAAAGCAGAGCTACCTCTGCATAAATTTCTCTGGTAGCGTCGCGAAGGCGGATTTTAATCTCCTGCAGTTCGACCTGCTGTGAAAAGGAAGAGGTTTCTGGCAATAATTTTTTATTTTTTAGAAATCAATCTAAACTGGTTATACCTAGACTCTACCTACCACCAGTCACTCAAAAACTCAAGTAACTGTTGTAAGGGAATTGATACATTTATGTTTTTTGCTTATTTACAGTAATCCTACTTCCTACTAATATTATAAATGCGAAAGTTTCTGAGGATGTATGGATGTTTGTTACTCTTTCACGCAAAAACTACTGAATGGATTTTGATGAAATTTGGAATATTGGTAATATAGGGTGTAAAATAACATTTAAGTTTCTTATTAGACGCGGGTGAAGCCGCGGGCATCAGCTAGTACTATATAAAATTAAAGTACTAAAATTATTACTCTCTAAAAATTTTAAATATTTTTTGTCCAGTACGAAAAATAACTGTTACCTACACATGGTAGTAATAATTCGAATTAATACAATTAATTACTATGTATAAGATAAAGGTATTATTATCCCTATTTACAACACATGTATATTTTGCCAACAGTATTAAGTCTACAAGAGTTGTGTTGCCGTGCAATAGTGGCGCGTACATCGGTGTACGGGTTAGAACGACTGCCATTACCGACCGCGTTGAAGTCCCACCTCAAGTCGTACGCCATATCCGCGGCGCCAAGCCGACACCGTGCAAGGGCACCTAAACACCCACACCATACGAGACTCAACTGTACCGGACGAAACTCCTGCAATATTGCCTGAGACTAACCTACACTAACACAACTATAATTATTTTGTATGTATCATTGTAAAATACTTTCCATTCTAATATCGAACGACTAGATGTAGGAAACTAATATTTCTAACCTCATTTCAATAATCGCGTAATAACTTGAGTTATAGATATTTGTATTTGTAACACCCTGATGGTTATTGACTTCTGTTATTGGGTACTAATCAAGCTAACAAGTAGGATTTAATCAAAATAGTTTCCAGTAGATGCTCAAAGTTAATATCAATAAAAAATGTATCGCATTTTAGTAACATTTTCAACATACGACAACTTTAAATGTAAGATAAAAACGACGATATTCCCCACAAAATACGTAGACATTGAACACAATATCATAGTTTCACTAGAAGGAAGTAACTAGATTTGTCTCACTTGGTTAATACCCAATATAAAACAGATGTTGTGATATTATCAAATCATTACCATTAAAATTTCGCCACAGTTAAATGTATTAATAATCTGTTTCTGACTGCCAACTATAATCATAAGAGTATTATAAATATAATATAGATGATAGTTATCCTACAAATTCCCTTCGGAGCAAAATGTACAAAACGCAAAATGTACACGACAAGCAAAATGTACAATTCTCAAAATGAACACTACCCGCAAAATGTACAATTCTCAAAATGTACAAGTTAAACTAAAGCCTTTTTCACAGCGGTGAAGAGCGATGACACTTTAAAAACACTAATACCACAAAGTATGTTTTTTATGTTTAACTATTAGGTTCTTTTTTATTTTGTTCGTTGATTATAAGTATAATTGACATCATAATTACATACCTACGTTACATGCGGAGGCTTATTTCAATGAAGCGCAATGCTCGCCACACAATGTCCCGCCACACAATGTCCCACGTAGCTAGCTGGCATGTGCTGACTCCAAGAACTTTACTATTTTTAAGAGTGGACCCGCACGGTTATTACGGTAAAAGTACTAGGCTTGCAGAAGCTTGCAGGAGGTTAGAACTCCTACTATATTAGATATTCCTACTCATAAAAAACTTCCTGGATGCATGTGCTAGCCTAGTACTATATACCTAAATAAATTTAAACCGCCTCTGTAGACCTTTGGTGGTAAAACAACTAAATAAAAAAAAGTTATGTAATTTATCTAAACACTACTGTCATTCGGACAGGGGTATCGTTTACTTTTGAAAGACCTACGATACCCCCCCGGGTGGTAAACCTAATAGCGGCTTGGCCCTGGTAGGTAGGTTGGTCTGAGACAAGCATCAAAAACCACTGTGTGTTTGTTTCGGTTCTTGCTATAACAAGTTATACAAAACAGTAAAACACCTAATGTGTGAATTTAGCTTTACTTGTACATTTTGAGAATTGTACATTTTGCGAGTAGTGTTCATTTTGAGAATTGTACATTTTGTTTGTCGTGTACATTTTGCGTTTTGTACATTTTGCTCCGAAGGGTACAAATTGTTGTCGACTTTGACTACTCTAGATGAAACTTGGAATTCTACTGTCCAAATTAAAACTATCCTAACAATACAGGCTGTAATTGACAACGGATTTGTGACTAGTTTAAGTACTAGAATAAGACATTGTTACTTAACAGAATATAATGTGAATATTGTGTTATTTAATTGTAATAATATGTGAATATTTTGACATGGCGACTAGCCCTATATTTGTCCATCATGTAATACCTAATACATTAGCATTGTATCAACTAACATTATTAACGTGCCTAGTGATATGAATAGATCTATTGTTATACAGTGGTGATAATTATATAAGGAAACAATACAACACAGGTGCCATGAACACTTGGCACTCTATAATACAGTTTATCATAGAATGTGTCAACAATAACTATAGGATGTATCTCAAAACAATCAAGCATCATTATTTTAATATTTATCTAAACATTAGGACACTGCTATAAACTCTCATTTAAGTAAATGATACGATCTTTAAGTATGTTAAATAAGTACAGTTTTCTATTTCTATATAATGTATGTAGTATCATGTCTTGGATAAAATTAATTCGGAGTTGTACAATTGTATCTTATTGTCCATTATATATAAGGTATATTATTTAAGGTTATGTAATGTGTAAATATTATGACTATATTTGTATCATTTACGAAAGTTCACTTCATACCAAATGTTCATTCTAAATTATAGTACCTATCGTAAAAATATTGGCTATTTTCAGATAATTATATATTATTTACTGTAATTTATTGTTTAGGGTGTTAGTCACCATAACTGATACATTTCATTTAATACACCAATATTTTTATAATACGTGGTTGTGTATGTTTTAGCTTGTATAATACATACTAGGGATATTTTGCATTTAATATTTGAGTTGACGTCACGTCCCTACAATATTTAACAACGAAAGATCAAAAGTGTATACCTACATTAATCAACACTGTTTTTCTCCAGTCCGTCCTTAGAAAATAATTCAAAGCTAGAATTTCATACTGTGTGTGAACTTACTTTATTTTACTTTTTGATTTATTACCAAAATGTAAATCCCAATAAAGGTAACCTATAGTCCTCATTATTATTATGTTATAACGAGTACAATTAACATAGATAAGAAGGACAAATATTTATATTTTTTTCGATTGGACAACTAAAAATGTAAAGAGAAAGTGGTGACGTATTTGTAATGTTAAAAATCATTTTGTATATTTTTCTATTGTTTTTTTTTACTATTTTATTGTTCTAATATTGCATGTTGACGATTCTAAAATGAAGGTAGTATACTATATTTTGATCTATTAAAAAAACTAAATCATATAAATACAAAATGAAATGATGTGACGTGATTATTCTTTTGTACATATACACATGAATTGTTTCTATTACGAGTTATTTTATGGTATGTATAATTGTGATAGCTACAGTGGATAATATAACAATCCAAATGAACTAATACCGACTAAAAGTTTGGTTTAGGTTGATTACAGTCATAATTTTATTATAATTATTATTATTCAGTACGTACGTCTTGAAATAAAAACTAATTTATAATAAAAAGTACTTGTATTATTTTCCCATGCATACTTTTTTTACTTTCCTCGTAGGTACATGCGCAATACGCACCGGTCGCAAAAAATGAATCAATATAAAACAACATGCGCGTCGCGATGTAGCGACGGTTCACTTTGGCTTAGTCCAAACAATGTTTGTCTGACATTCCTTTAGAGACCCAATAAATACAAATGTTTGATAGAACGAAGCAATGTAATCTCACACACAAAATGATGATACGTCTAAATAATTTTTTGTATGTTTTTAATTTACGACAAGGCACAATTCTTATCGCCGTCCATCAAATCGTGAGTATGAAAATGTTATGTATTCGTTACACAATCAGTGTCAAGTGAACTGCATTTATGTTATTTATTTAATTTTTACAGGCGCTTTCATCTTTTATTTTGACAATATTATTGGTTGGAATATCTCATGTGGGGGAGATGTTGGCAATGTTACATAGTGACATGGAAGACGATGCCGACAGGCGAGGGTACTACGAAGCGACCTATGGGGATCACCCTCATAACGATGTCTCCGTCATGATGAATGTGATAACAACTAATAATCAACGCAGATTTGCCAAAGCACAACATCTTGCATCAGGTGATTGACAACTACTAAACTTTTTACCTACATTTCTATATTTGGTTTTATTTTTTTACGCTCTACATTTTAGTGTTACATATTAACCGGCAACCGGTTAATTTATTTTTTTCATGTCGTACAATGATAAATAATATGTACCACTAAGTTACCTCACGTTAAGACTTAAGAATGAATTAGAATGTATTATGTCTGCGACAGAATAATAAACTCGAAAAATGAAATACCGTAATCAGTCTGGAATCTTAATTTTGACACAATACTTCATAACTTTGTTAATTCCAATTTCCAATGTTCCATGCTATAAACAAAGTGTTATTTAACAAATAATTTTCCTATCTTTTTCAGTAACCGTTATATTTCTATACACAAGCACAATTCTGACATCAATATATTTAATGTGCTGTATATCGCTGTTACACGGTGCTGTGAAATATAAACGGGAATATGTATTACCTTGGATCATGGCTGCGTGCATCGGTGTCGTGCTGCTAATCATAGCTACTGTTGTTGGAGACGGTTATCCTTGCGTCGTTAGCCTCTTTGGAGGACATAATCTTTACCGTGAGTAATACCTTATTTACCTTTGCCTTTTTATAAACATTAGAGTAGCTACTACTGATATATATAGGGTGTATACGAGTACTTATCTCCTAAACGGATGGGTATTTTTAGGTTTTTTTTATTCTTTCGGCCTAGTAAAGTTATACCTTGTGGTATTTTTTTTTGTTGAGGACGAGTAGTTTGTCTCTGACGACAGTTACTAATTTACGCGGGCTGTGGTGGGGCGGATGGCCCTCAACCAAAGCCTTGTGGTAAAATAAATGCGCCATACTTATTTACACCCTGTACAATAGTCTTATTGGCTTAGTAGTCGATAGTGTGGTGGTAGTACGTTTGATGGCTTTGCTTTACAAAAGCGTTGTTTGCGTTTTTGGTGATTTAGAAATCATAGCAGAAGAAGAACTCTTTTAGATACCCTGTCTGTAACTTGTCTTGAACGTAAAATACCATTGTTTTGTTTTGTACTAGATTAATTAATATGGGTGGACTCTACCTACGTTCAAATAAATGTTACCTACCTAATATTCAGACTAGGTATTTCTTTATTATTATTCTGACATTATGCATTTTATATTACAGATTTCGGATGTGCCCTGTTCGTGTTAACATTCATTTACGCTATTTGCGCCGTCAGCAGTTTTGCATTAGAGACAGGTAGTGGTCGGTGCGCCCGAGCCAATCGTGCTACGAGCGACGAACGAGGCGAAAGACTACTCTTGTTAGACCACGCAGCACATTCGAGCTTACTCTCCGCAGCACAACTTAACAAACTTAATAGTGGTACACGAACACAGTTCGTTTGAATAGGTACTTAATAAAGTAAGCGACAAATGATTCGGCTGGCTTAAAGTTGTGCCGCAAATGTCAGTTTTCGAACTAAATGGCGGGGGGCATGGGGAGGGGGTGTGTTATTTGTTCCTCTCATGCGCGAACTACTCTTATAGCTAACTTCAGCCCGACCGAGTTATTTGACGACTGCTGTATATTACGTTTTATCCATATGGCTGCTACAAAGATATATAAATAGTTATGCACTGCGCTATTTGCACAATTAGTCACTAATGTCAAATTATTGTATATACTTACTTATTTGCTAGTTTCATACTATTGTACACTGTGAAGTACATTGTTTTGTGGAATAGAAGTTTTGATGTGTATTTTGTTTATCTGTATGTTTATTTTAAGTACAGTTATGTTTGTCTAATATTTAAGCATTTATATGTTTCAAGAGTAAAAGAGGTAATAAATATTGTATTGAGGGATTATAAATATCATATATCGACTTATGAAGGCATTTATAAAGAAAATAATAGTGCTTAGCTGGCAAAATTATTTTCCTTGTCAAATTTGTTAAAGGAAGATGTGTGCAACAGGTCGTTGTGATCATTATAGACCTGTTTACGTCCAAAATTCTAGTGCATTAAGCTAACATGCTTAATTATACTGTTGTAAACTATAACAATTAATAATTGTGATATTATTTCATAAAATTGAGTATATAATATTATATGAAAAACAATATAAATGTTATGGACAAAAAATAATGAAATGACTAAGATTTTGTTTTATCTCATTATTTTAGTGTTCATTTTAAAACGTGATTGTAATGAATTGTAGTCCTAGAAGTTAAATTTGAGCATTGATATCAAATGCTTCAGAATATGCTATTTGAAGAAATAAAAAATACTCTTTTATAATTATTTTGTTTTATTTCATATCTACATGCTTCTTTGTTTTAGCAAAGTTACCAAATACCCATAATGTAACAGGTCTATGACACAATTTGTCTTTGAAGTAATCTAATGGAAGACATAACTAAACATGATTTTAAATATTTTATTGTAAATGGCTATGCTGCAGTCAAGATCTTATCATCAACAAGAACAGTCAAATTACTACTTAAACTTATGTCTATTATAACAAATTATTATGATAACATTTACAGTAAAGATATTATGTTTTTATCTTATACATTGGCTCTTAATCTTACAATTTTCTAACTTCACTAAAAAGTATTATACAGATTAAATTTTAAGGGCATCAACATACAAACGATACATCCATTCTATGACTTCTGTACTCCTCTAAATCCTCTAGCAAGAATAAACTTTTCTGAAGATTCAGATCGACTAGCTAAAGGTTTCAGGACTTTAATACTTTTATAAAACCTCTCCAAATCCATTTCTAGTATAGGCACTTCTTTTCCATCCCAGACCTTGAAAAGCAAGCTACCATCAACCTTAGTAACTAATGCAGCAAACCTTATGGCCATATAGCACAGGCCTATTATTCTGTCCTGGTCCAATTCTCTCACACCTGTGGCACTGGGAGCCATGTCAGATAGCACTAAGTCGACTTTTGCATCACCCATATTAGCTACCACTTTATTTTGAGCTTCCTTTGTTGAAAAGTCCATGTTGCTTAGAATTGTTGCACCCTGAGGAAAAAACAATTCTGTTTTTATATAGAACTTACAACAGTGGTAACTGCAGAAGTTACCACAGTCAAGTTATTAAAATACAATTAACTATATTAAAGGGTGTCCAGTAAAGAATAGATAATCCTCAAACACCTTATAGAGATCAAAATAATATAATATGTATCAGTAGTAGTAATAATAGCAAATTTATATCAAATTACCTTAATAGGAAAAATATGCAGTTTATCAATAGCAATCACTTTTCCTACAGGTTTACTTTCGTCAACACCATCAGAGTTCGTTTTTTGAACAGCAACTTGGGTCCATGAACCAGGAGATGCCCCAAGGTCGACAACTGACAAACCCGGTTTGAGTATTTCTACTTTATCATTCATTTCAATTAACTTGAAAGCACTCCGACATCTGTAAACAATTAGAAAATACCGAAATATTGAAAATACGAAAGAACAGTAAATCATCTTTTTTTAATCTATTATTATTACTTCGTATTACCAATAGTTTGAATAAATGTAACTTGGCCATCGTTGTATATTAGTAATAAGAAAAACAAATTAGTAGTTTAAAATTACCTGTAATTATATTGCTTTGCTTTTTCCACATAAGGATCAGTGCTTTGTCGACTCAACCATTGTTGCGAGCTTTTTAACCTTTTGAGACAGTTAACAAGAAAACACATTTTCGTGTAAGTCAAAGGCTTACGTATGCATGGATGCATGGGAATCATTGTTGTTTTATAAATGCACTTCTTATTTTATGTACAAAAATAACATCTGTTTGTGTACATTTGACCGAACCCACACCACTCATTGAATGACAATTGACATTGTCAATGTCAGCTAATGTCAATCAACTCTGAATTTGTTGTCAATACCTTCGTGTCGGATTAAATACAAATAATAAAAAAAGTCAAAACTAGTTTTATGGAATTGAAATATTCCGTTATACCCTTTCCACTATATTTAACGACATTTGACAGATTGATGTTAGTGACGTTCAGTAGTATCTCGAATGTAATGCCATTCGATTGTAAGCGATTTCGCGATTTTTCAAATTACTTTGTTTTACACATTTGGATCCTTATCTATGTTAAGAGAATTAGCCTATAGCTTAAAATGATAAAATTATAGTTAGCTTAGGTATTATTTAAAATACATAATTTATCGTGACACATTCGCGGGTTATAGCTAATCTAAAATATCATATTACATTTTATAAACGTATTATGAAGAGTTCAGGTTTATTCATAGCATTTATTTCTACCGATTATTTATAATTTGTTTCATAATGGTGGTAATCGTTATGAGTGTCCATCACTAAGTAACCATGGTAACTGAAAAAAACATGGGTACGTCCATGAAATACAATATTATTTGTTTGAAAAATACAATGGAAAAATAAGCAGAAGTATTACGAAACTTCATGAACGTGAACTGTCAAAAAGCTAAACTTACGCTGGAAGGGGTATAGTGGCTTCAATTTGCATTGTTTAGTGGACCAACAATGCCTACTTTCCAACTTTAACTGAATGAAAGTTACTTTAATTCAAACTCGATCAAGTTCAAATAATCAACATCCTCAACATATCAGCCAATGGACGTCCCCCATAGCTGGACATCATAGGCCTCCTCCAAATAATCAGTCTTAAAATTACACTTAAAAAAGATATCTTTTGTCAAGACAAGACTTCCAAACAGGTAAAATGGTCACCACACCAGCCTTGGCTTGCCCTAATAGGGGCGAAAAAAAGAGAACTGTCATGTATGTAGTGATCTGTCAAATACGTCAAGTTAACCAAACTTGTTTTGTTTGTGTTTTGGCGGTATATCATTCATTTTCAATTTTCTTTTGTCGCTTTGAGCTGCAGTGATCTAAAATACATTGTTATTGTTTTCAATATGTATATTTAGTATTTAGTTATAAATTATAGCATTGCTGAAATAATGTAATGAATGTAAAATATGTGTTGTTTATTCCGATATGGACATAACCTAACACGACAGATATTATGTGGTATTTATAAGATTAGTAAAGATCCTAGAGTTTCGTTTAGTGTACAAATCGAAACTATGAAGTATTTAAATGTTGCCGAAAAAAATGATGCAGCGAAAAATATTGCTCAGCATTTGTCACGGGGCACATCTAGAAGAGTAAGATTCTACCTACCACAAATTACTCAACTTCAGTCTTAGTGTACTGAGTAAATACTTTTTAATAATTTTTCAGCGCGAAGGGCTTTCCCAATACAATAAAATTTATGAATTCGAAGCTGAGGTAATGGGACAACAATGCCAAATGCTAATGACTTCTGTATCTGGTCATCTTTTAGCATTAGATTTTGTTGGTACATATAAAAACTGGCAGTCATGCAACCCGTTAGTACTATTTGATGCACCAGTTTTTAAATATTGTCCTGAAAACTATGAAAAAATTAAGGTAAGTTAAATTTCATACAGTAATCTATCAACCTCTGTAATTATTTAGAACTTAGCAAATAATTATTATTTAATGATATATGTTTCAGAAAACCTTAGAAAGAGAAGTAAGAAGCTGTCAAGGGTTGATCATTTGGACAGATTGTGATAGAGAAGGTGAAAACATAGGTTTTGAAATAATAGAAGTTTGTACAGCAATAAAAACTAATTTAAGGATATTCCGTGCAAAATTCTCTGAGATAACTTCTGTGTCAGTGAGAAGAGCACTGAACAACTTGGAACAGCCAAATAAAAATATAAGTGATGCTGTTGATGTTAGACAAGAGTTGGACTTGAGAATAGGTAAAATAATTTAGTGAAATTATGAGGTGTATAGTAGAAGAAAAGTATATATATATATATATATATATATATGGGAAGCCGATGGATGAGGGAGGCACAGGACCACACAAGGTGGCAATGCTTGGAGGAGGCCTATGTTCAGCAGTGGACGTCGATTGGCTGAAATGATGATGATGATGAGGTGTATGGACTGAAAACATATTATGTTATAATTAACTTTGGAAATGCTCATGAAGATCTTCTTCAACTTTATTCTAAGTCACTTTTAATTCCATTAATGGACAACCAGGATCATGCTAAAGGTGGCTTGAGGTTGATGAATGAGTGAGCCGCATGATTGCATGAGGTGGAAACATTTGGTGATGATATAACCTATGTCTTTGGGCTCATATTGATGATGAGTTTGAGATTTTTAAACTAAATTATAATAGAAAAATTTGTTTCTTACTATACCTAATTAAAGAGACCAAGAGTAACTTCTGTTAGTTTCTAAATTTTGTCAATGTATTTTACAGGCGCAGCATTTACTAGATTTCAAACATTACGCTTGCAGAGAGTATTTCCTTCAAAATTAGCTGAGAAATTAGTAAGCTACGGTTCCTGTCAATTTCCGACATTAGGTTTTGTAGTTGAAAGATATAGGGCTGTAGAAAATTTTGTATCGGAACCATTTTGGAAATTAAAAGGTGAGTTTAATAATGTTGATTTTTTAACACTTTTTACCCCATGTTGGGTAGGTGAACCATTTGTTAAGTTGAGGTGTAAGAGGGCTATATTTGGCAGTGGGGGTCAACTGGCTAATAAGATGTTTTTTAGGACTAGCTATGTGGCAATGTGAATTTGATCCAAAATGGTTTTTGAAAATAGTATGCAAGTGGCATGGACTACCTCATAAGTCATAGAAAGTTAAGCAGCTAATATAATTTAATTATTCTTTTGCGGTACTGTCTGAGCTTTTTTGCCAATCGACACGAAGAAGAAGCAGCTAATCTCTTAAAATTTAATGAATATTTTTAGTCAATATTTCCTTCACTTAGCTATGGTAAATGTAGTTAAAGATATCAATGGCCAAAATGACGCAAATCTATCTCTTTCCAATGCATTATTTTAGACATGTATTGCATATTTTTGTAATTACTTCATTCCAATTTCCAATGGTGATGCAACATTTCGTTAAGAATTTTTATTAAGTATAAACAATCACAATACTAGTTGGTGATACAATTTAAAACAGTTTGTCAGCGCTCCTTGCAAACGAAAACCCAGCACTAATTAAATTATATTGGCCGATTACCTATTATTGGTTGTTTAGAGTGTTGTATCAAAAATTCTTTTAATTTTCTCATAATAATATTTGCTGTATGATTATTAAATAAAGTAGAATGGTATTCTTGTTGCAACAACGGTTTATGTAGGCCTCCTAGGTGGCGAAGCGTCGTGTATGTTGCGCGAGTGTTTGCTTGCGGTTTCAATCTCATGCAAGATTAATATTTGAGCAATCCATAAATTACTGCCTTAAGTCCCCGCGACACAAGGCTGGAACGCTTAAGTAGCAGTTCTCTTTTAAAATTATTAAATACAATACAATACAATACAATACAATTCTTTATTTGCGAAATATGGGTTTACATGAGATCTTAAAATTAGATTATGTATCTAGGTTTCACCATATATCAGCCTTCCAGCATGCAAAGTAAATATTAGAATACAATTTATTAATGATAATTGCATTACAAATGATTAGCATGATAATTTACATTATATTACATAATTAAAATAAAGATGTCAAACTAAGATTTATAAAATTATACATTCAATAAACACATCAACAATTTACATAAAAATTCATATAATACAAGTAAGTGACACAATAGAGACAAAATGACTCATTTAAAATAACAAAAGAAAACAATAAAGTACAGCTAGCACACAGAGTGACAGTTACAACGAGTTATCTTTGAGATATTCATTGGTTGAGTAGTACGCCTTACATGCCAAAAGAGATTTTACACGATTTTTAAAGTTTAATAACTTAATATAAACTGAAACCATTTATTAAAACACATTAAAAAAACTGTAAAAAAACTTAAACATTTATAAAACTGCCCTTCGTGGAAATCGAACCCGCAACATCGTACACGTCAACCGCTTACAAAGACCGCCGCGCCACGGAGACTGTTAGTGTAGTACTTATTAAAAATCGCAATCTATTTTCAGTAAACCACACTATGAATGGGTTAAGCGTTGATTTTAGTTGGGAGAGAATAAGATTATTTGATAATCACGCCTGTCAAGTTCTACATGATATTTGTTTAGAAAACCCATTAGCAAAGGTTACTGAAGTGAAGACTAAACCCAAATCTAAATGGCGTCCATTACCTTTAGATACAGTGGTGAGTTAAAGTTGGTTTAATAGTTTCAGCACCGCATAAGGTGGCAATACTAAAGGAGGAGAATACTATTATAAAACAAATTATCGTTTTTCAGGAACTAGAAAAACTAGCTTCAAGAAAGTTAAAAATTAATGCAAAAGAGACAATGCGACTAGCAGAGAAATTGTATACACAAGGTTTTATCAGTTACCCGCGTACTGAGACCAACGAGTTCCCCAAGGAGATGAACTTGGGCCAGTTAGTAGGACACCAGACCGGGGACCCTAACTGGGGCCAATTTGCACAGAATATAATGGACACTGGGGGACCAACGCCGAGGCAAGGAAACAAGAGTGATAAAGCTCATCCACCGATACATCCGACAAAGTACACAAACAGTAAGATTTATTAACTTCGCCAAACATAGCTTATCCGTAATAATAATAATACATATTATGTAAACATTCTTCATAACAGGCCTTAAGTGTCACTGCAAGGATGTAAAGTTAACTAAATCTGCTAATACTGCCCTTATCTGGAAGATTATTATAGGGTTATGTATGTTTATTAATAAAAAAACTTATTCTTTATTTATTGCTTTGAAATTCATACTTAATATAAACTAAAACCATTTATTTTGAACTAATTTAAACTAATGTGAATATAACATTAATCAATCAATCAACTATACCCTTTCCACTATATTTAACAACAATTGACAGCTTGACGTTAGTGACGTTCAGCAGTATCTCGAATGTAATGTCATTCGATTGTAAGCAATTTCACGATTTTTCGATATTTCAAATTACTTTATTTTACACATTTGGATCCTTACATCAACTTACATTATCACTTTATTATTGTTTCTTTCTTTATCTATGTTAAATAAAATTATAGTTAGCTTAGGTATTATTTAAAATACATAATTTATCGTGACACACTCGCGGGTTATAGCTAATCTAAAATATCATGTTACATTTTATAAACGTATTATGAAGAGTTTAGGTTTATTCATATCATTTATGTCTACCGATTATTTGTAATTTGTTTCATAATGGTGGTAATCGTTATGAGTGTGCATCACTAAGTAACTATGGTAACTGAAAAAAAGATGTGTACGTCTATGAAATACAATATTATTTGTTTGAAAAATAAGCGGAAGTATTACGAAACTTCATGGACGTGAACTGTCAAAAAACCAAACTTACGCTGGAAGGGGTATAGCCTATCGCAGTCCACACTAAATATTACATAACAGCCCATTAATGTCCATGTCGAAAGAGGCCCTCTTTATGTGACGACAGAGAAACCTAACCTTCTAATGCGACATACGACTCTTTGGTATAGGGTTTTAGGTAGCTTTTTTGTTTTCATATAAAAAGCTTCTGTGAACTTTTCTCGTTTTTTACCCATGGGATGAGATAGGGAAGTTACTATTCTTACTCTGCCAGCACTGGGAGATCAAAATTCAAGATATAATAAAAGTAAGTTTAATTTGTGTGACACTGTTATAGATTTGTCTGGAAACGAGCAACGGTTATATGAGTTCATAGTAAGATCTTTCCTTGCCTGCTGTTCAAAGGACGCACAAGGTCAAGAAACAATTGTAAATATCGAGGTAGCTAATGAAAAGTTTTCTGGCAGCGGACTTATGATCACGGCTAGAAATTATTTGGAGGTGTATCCATATGATAAATGGTCGTCAAAGGAAATTCATATTTATGAGGTAAGTTTTAAGGATTAATAGAACTAAAATTTTTTTTATCATGACAGCTTTTGTGTTTCCTTGAACATTTAAAAGATATGAGGATAAGAATCTTCACAGAAAGATACGGTACAGTTAGAAAAAAAAACCGTGCGCATCCTAGCCGGCACACTGGTTACCAATAAATAGGTAAAATGTGTGAAATAAACTTTATGATTTTCTTGACATATTTAACTTATAGTAGTTAACATTCTAAGATTGCTTACGCTTCAACATATCTGATGACAATGAATTAGACCGGCTCCCTGTCAGCGCCGGCCCACATAGCAGCTTTGGTCCTTGTAACATATTATAAAACTTCACAAAACTCTTATAACTCTTACATGTATTTTTAATATTAATGGTACACACTACATTAAATAGTTGTGTTATTTCAGAACGGTCAAACATTTCAACCAACAAGTATTGATATGTTAGATGGCAATACATCACCTCCAAATCTTTTGACGGAAGCCGACCTCATCGCTCTCATGGAAAAGCACGGAATTGGTATGTACCAATTATTTTGTTTTTAACTATAGGCCGACCGTTTATCTCAGTCCCCGCCTGCGGTATGAAAGGGACGAGGGGGCGGGGTAGCGGTGTCCGTTATGGTAGCGTACACAAGAGCTATACCGAGTTGGTTGCTATGCCAAATAAAATAAGTTTTTACAAAAAAAAACCGACTTCAAAGACAAAAATTGCACTAAAAATTTAAAAATAACACTAGTCAACAAAAAAACAATTTTTGCGTGTAACATGAAAACTTTTGTCTAGTCATGTTTAGGACAAGGATAAGGATACTAAATATAAAATTAAAATGCTTCAAATACGAATAGTTTTTTTGTAATACCATTTTATAACATTTCAGAAATTTTGAATTTTTATGAACAAAAAGAAGTTATTTCGCTTTATTGCTACATTAATATGAATTCACTTTTATGAGTTTCGTCTGTATTTTGCTTCAGGAACATCTCGTTTTAATGTCTAACAGTAATCCGCCAACATACGTAGGCTTCACTTGCCCTGATTTCGTTTTTCTATGGTAGAAACGTCTTGATGAAATTTTTCACTGTGTTCATCGCTGACGGCGCCAAAATTTTCAGGAAAGTACTAAGCTTTTCTTTGAATATATCATCTTTCATTAATTGCCTGATTTGGATGCCAACAAATATGATCTTTAAATTAAAAACTAAAAAAATAACAATCAGGTGAATGGTTCGTTGGTTCCGTCCAAATCATAGGGATTGCAAAAGGCATAGATCGAGATCTTTTCGCCCATCCAGTAAGAAGACCTACACAGGTAACACAACAGATGTGTGGAACCCACGCTTTGTCTTGTTGTCCGATGGCAAAACCAAAATACTGTTTATATAACTTAGTTACTTATGGTGTCAAATTCCTTCGCTGAGTTTGGAAAGTAATGTCACCACAAATGTAACAAAACTTGTTAGGATCATTTTTACACTTTCTTGACATTATTTAAGAATCACTTCACTCTAAAAACAGAACAAACCACTGCGCTCTTCAAATAAACAAATTCTCTATAAATGCGAAAGTAGAGCAAAAACGGATAATTTTTGATTTTGTGGTAGCTGTAACACGAAAAGTAGATCTGATGGAATCGAAATAAATATGGTTATTATATGGGGGTATGTGGGTAATTTAGAATTAACAAGCACCTTTCTTGTTACAAAATTTTGTTGACCAGTGTAATTAGTTGTATTTTGGTTTTGCAACATTAAATCAGACATTCTTTTTACTTAATTATAATCTAAAGAATAGGTTCTTTTAATTATTGTAAAAAGTATTGTTAAGGATATTTTCTTAAAGAGTCTACAAATATATTTATTTGTAGATTCTTTAAAATATAATTAAATTATTACAAATAATGTAATATTATTGTTATTTTTGGAGTCGGTGTCAGCCACGATAATGATATTTTATTTTATATTCCTGACTTAAAATTTAAAGAAATATGGCGTCGTGTTATACACAGACTAAAGACTAAGATGAGAAAGTACTACGAATCAAAGACAATTACTTAAAATTAAAAACCATTAGTGATCCCAACTAAAGTGATCAGAATGTGTTATACAAAACTTTATTGCCTTTTCTAACGATTTTGTAGACAACATTTTGCATTATTGATCCTATTTGCGAATTACGATCAAAGTGATAAAATAAATAAAATTCCAACGTTTTTTGATCAGCAGATTTTTTTTTTCATAAATTAAGAATGTGGCGCTCGGCGGCCGCTTCTGCGGCCCGCTCGCTTCGCTCGCTCGCTTTCGCGCGTTGGTTGTCACAGTTCTAATATAACCTAACCAAATGATCTTTTGATCGAAAACTTCAAAATCGGTCAAGTGTTATTCACCCCATTGGTTTGCTACACTAGGTACAGTGAAATGCGAGCGCCACATTCTTAATTTATGAAAAAAAAAAATCTGCTGGTCCAAAAACGTTTGGTTTTTATTTATTTTATCACTTTTACCAATATGTGTCGTGAATTATTAATAATTACTACTAAAAGTAATAAATTTCGATCGATTAATCACATTTACCAAAACATGTGGTTATTATTAATAATAACCGGTAATTATTAATAATTTTCATTTAATCACATTTACCGTAACATATACATTAAAACAGGTATGATTTAAACATATTAATTTGTAAGAATCAATCTTAGAAAATATTTACAGATAATAAGAACAATAATAAGAGCTTTTTTTATTTTTACACACTACCATAACGGACACCTAGTCAGTATGTCAGTATGACACTAGTGCAGTAAGCTATAGGCCGACCGTTTATCTCAGTCCCCGCCTGCGGTATGAAAGGGACGAGGGGGCGGGGTAGCGGTGTCCGTTATGGTAGCGTACACAAGAGATATATTATCGAGTTGGTTACTATGCCAAATAAAATAAATTTTTACAAAAAAAACCGACTTCAAAGACAAAAATTGCACTAAAAAGTAAAAAATAATAAGTTGTATTTTGGTTTTGCAACATTAAATCAGACATTCTTTTTACTTAATTATAATCTAAGGAATAGGTTCTTTTAATTATTGTAACAAGTATTGTTAAGGATATTTCTTGAAGAGTATAAAAATATTATTTATTTGTAGATTCTTTAAAATATGATCAAATTATTACAAATAATGTAATATTATTGTTATTTTTGGAGTCGGTGTCAGCCACGATAGTTATATTCTATTTTTTATTCATGACTATAAATTTAAAGGAATATGATGTCGTGTTATACACTGACTAAAGACTAAGATGAGAAATAAGTACTACGAATCAAAGACAATTACTTAAAATTCGCATGCAAAAATGAAACGGCCATGTTTGTTTTAAATAAAATATTTATCAAATTAAAAACCATTTAAAGTGATCTGAATGTGTTAGACAAAACTCTATCGCCTTTTCTAACGACTTTGTAAACAAGATTTTGCATTATTGATCCTATTCACGAATTACGATTTTGTTCAATTGACGGTGCTGGTTAGCCCTATAAACGCCCATAAGTTATGGAAAGCTTTAATCAGTTACTAAATAGGTATATCAAAACGTTTGAACGTGACACAGGTATTTTAAAATATATTTATTTAAATATAATAAAAATAGTTATTTAATATTTGTTTAATTTTTAAACCAATCCATAAACAATCAACAACTTTATGTCATAATGTCGAAGTCATATAATAATATAATCTGTAATTCATGGCCGCCATTCCATTAGCTTATGTATTATCGTATCTCGTTGGCTGACATCGACTCCAAAAATAACAATAATATTACATAAATAATTTGTAATAATTTGATTATTTTTGAAAGAATCTACAAATATTTTGAATAAGAATGTTTTGAAAAAAATAACATTTGGTTACTTAAATAAGTTTTTGTGTAATTTGTGTAGTTTTAAAATACTATATTGCTATAATTTGCATATCCGATGTTGATAGACTGTTGAGACTAATGTATTCATACACTAACACCTGATGTACACAGTTTTGCAATAAATCTTTATCTTATCTTTTATCTTTAATAAATATATTTGTTATTATAAGAATGGCTGATTTATATATAAATATAATTATAACTAAAGTCTTAGAAAATATTTACAAATAATAACAATTGTACAATCATTAATTATATATATTAAAATCACAGTATAATCACATTACAATAATAACAGTTTACATTAAAACAGGTATGATTTAAACATATTAATTTGTAAGAATCATTCTTAGAAAATATTTACAGATAATAAGAACAATAATAATAATAGGAGTTTTTTTTATTTTTACACTCTTATTTATGCTACCATAACGGACACCTAGTCAGTATGTCAGTATGACACTAGTGGAGTATGCTAGTCCGTCTTCTATACAATTTACAAATGTCAAAGATGGTGGCGTCATCTTGCAACTAGAACTCGTACTTTCTTAGAGAAAATATGCAATCTAAATTATTAAACTATTTAAAGCCTGACCAGAAAAATAAAAAAACCTCTCCAGGTATTTCGATTGGTTTAGGGTATAATTTAAATTTTTCCTTCTTGTTATTTTATAAAAATAAGCTAGCTAAAAATTAGAGCTGTGTTGTGATGTGATGTAGTTCGGGTCACAGTATCTAGATGGCGCCGTTTTGCCAAAAAATCAAGAGATAGCTCTCTCCTTTGTCCTCGCCCCCCGCGCACCCCTATTACCGCAGGCGGGGTCTGAGTTAAACGGTCTGCCTATAGTCCGTCTTCTATACAATTTACAAATTTCAAAGATGGTGGCGTCATCTTGCCATTAAAACACGTACTTTCTTAGAGAAAATATGCAATCTAAATTATTACATAATTTAAAGCCTGACCAGAAAAATAAAAAACCTCTCCAGGTATTTCGATTGGTTTAGGGTATAATTTCAATATTTTCTTCTTTTTATTTCATAAAAATAAGCTAGCTAAAAATTAGAGCTGTGTTGTGATGTGATGTAGTATGATGATGAAGTTCACAGTATCTAGATGGCGCCGTTTTGCCAAAATATCAAGAGATAGCTCTCTCCTTTGTCCTCGTCCCCCGCGCACCCCTATTACCGCAGGCGGGGTCTGAGTTAAACGGTCGGCCTATAGTATCACGGTAACATAATTATGTAATCAGGAATGCATTGACAACCCTATCATCTCACTGCTAAATAAAGGTTTCTCCCGCTGACTTCCACTAGTTTTGGCCCAAAGTCACTTTTATGCCCTCACACTCGCTTACTCATTCACACAACGCCACTTAGCATCAAAGTAGGCAGAGTTTGTACTAAGGGTACTAGACAAAAATTGTTTCTTCACAATCGCGTTTTTTTTGTCGAAAAATGCAATTCTTCCATTAGGATTACATTTCGTATTTACTAATCAGACTACTAAACAACACTTTTGTTCCCCAACCTTTCTAGGAACGGATGCAACACACGCGGAACACATAGAAACAATAAAGAACAGATCATACGTAGCATTAGCTGATGCCATACATTTCGTACCGGGCCTCCTGGGTATGGGCCTGGTGGAAGGTTATGATGCTATGGGTCTCACGATATCTAAACCACATTTGAGAGCTCAGCTTGAAGCAGATCTGAAGGCTATTAGTGAAGGCAGGAGACAACCGCAACAAGTATTAGCTGAACAGGTGAGATTATTTTCATACTTTGTTTTATTTTTCGAGTCTACTTTGTCAAAGGTATGCTTATTTTGAATAAATAATTTTGGAAAGTCATTCATAGTAAATATACTTTCATCGATGAAGGACGCAAGTACGGTAAAGGTCGTATCTTGTTACCTCACCAATTTTTCGATCGTCGTTAGATACAAACATCGATTAGTAGACGCTGATCGATAGATTCTACCACACTGCTCGATCAAGGGATGGTAGAAACATTAGTCGAAAGCAAGCGATTAAATGGTTGGATTGGATGCTATCAACCGTTTCATTAATGTTTTAATTTCTTAAAACATCAATAAAGCAATATAGCAATCGATCGACCTAGATCAACATTGGTCAACGAAATCAATAGGTTTAGAACCAGATAAAACTAAAATGTTATAATTATTTTCTAAAGTAATTACATAACAGTATTTACTTTATACTAGGTAGCAAAATACAAAGAGGTGTATCAAACAGTAGCAATGGAAGCGAACAAGATAGATGCGGCGTTAGCTGAACGGTTTCAGGAACAACCACATGAATATGTACCCTCGGCTCATACTATGACCGCGAATATGCCCTCCGGTAAGTGACCTAAGTTATTATTTTATATATATGTAAATTATTTTCTTTCTTTCTTTTACTAGTAAAAGAAGAAAAAGATTATTTATTTATTATTTATTATAGATTATTTATTATTTGAAAGTGATAAGTTCTAGTCATCACTTCTATTATTTATGACCTTTTAAATACTGTTAGGTCACTCTGTGTTAAAAGTCTTATTCAAGCAAAAAGACAATTCCCTGATGTGTAGGGATGTCGCAGGGGTCTTTTACAGACATGAAATCTACATTTATATTAACTTTAAAACTTTCTTGTTTCATTATAACTTATTATTAATAACTACACGGGTATTAACTAGATTAAATTGTGGTAAATAATGAAATCTACACACAAAAATAACATTCATGATCAAGCCAATAATTTGTAAATTTTAAATCACACTTTTGCCACCGCTTCAAGCCAGTCAACTTAGATTTTACGTACTGTAGTACAGTTTATTTGTTTTCATTTTCAGCGTTAAAATGTCCGAAATGTGATAGTGACATGACCGTCCGCCAAAAGAAAAATAATGCAGACGAATATTATATTAGTTGTATGTCATTTCCAAATTGTAAAAACGCTGTATGGTTCCCGTCTATAGTTAAAACTGTAGAAGTTTTATCGGAAACGTGTTCTGAGGTATGTATCAACTTAATAAACATTTCACTCGCACACATAAACGCCCTTGTTAGTACTGGAATCTGATGGATGAGGGAGCCATAGGACTGCGTAAAGAGGAAATATTTGGAGTAGGCCAATGTCCAGCAGTGGATGTCTTGACTGATATAATGATAGATAGTGAAATAATTTAACTATTAAATTTGTACTTATAGAAACTATAACTACATAGAAATAGATGACACTGTTTAAATTACAAGTAAAAAAACGTAAATTGCATGCCATTTTAACTTCTGTTAACATACTCAAAGTTTTACATATCCTAATTCCGTATTCGACATCAACCTATCTGGAATAAGCTTAATTCATCTTTCAAACCCGTATAGTCAGTACTCAGCAGATGAATAACAATGTTTACATTTTACAGTGTGGTCCAAATTACAAAAAGCTAAAATTCGAATGGAGAAACAATTCCATAAGTCACATATACCCACCTCCTTACGTAACGTGTATTGGTGGATGTGACACTACATTCCTAGAACTGTTACGAATAAACTTATCTAGTGTCAGAAAAGTACCTGAAAGTACCAGAACGCAGATACAAAACAATAATATTAGACCTACTTTAAATGGACCAAGTTCTAATAGCTCAAGAAACCCAGTACCCGTTATGCCTGCAAGACAGAATGCAAGTAGTAGTAATACTAATCAGCCAAGGCAATTTGTGCCTCCACCTACAGTAAATAGAGCTCCAAATACTAATGCACCTAGAATGCCGACTCCTTGGAACGCCGGAGGTAATAGTACGAGTAATGGTGATGATAACAATGTTACATGTGGTTGTAATAAACCTGCGATACTTTTAACAGTACGGAAGCAATCTGCAAACCATGGTAAGCTATACTTACAAGTTTTTATTTTCGATTAGTCTTCGTAATAATTTGATAAAATTAAAATACGTAATGATTTCCTTACTTTAAAGTGTACAATAATAATAAATGATAATAATTCTAATTTAATACAAGGTAAAAGTTTTTGCATAATTTGTAACCTCAACTCTTTATCAAGGTTACTTTGTCCTTCAGAAATAACCATCATATTTTTCCTCTTCTTAGCCATGCTCTAAATAAAATAGACGACACAACATAGTCCCGCACGATGCACCCCAAGAACTGTAATTGATAGGATATTCAATTAAATAAACGACTTTCCAATTTTGTATATTTTATCGCTAATATATTTGCAGGGAAACAATTCTACAAATGTCAAGTCGGCAAAGATAACGGTGGTTGTGACTTTTTCCTCTGGGCACCGGAGTCGGCGGATAGTACCGTACAAAATCCTTACGAGACTCCACCACAAAGTTCTTGGTCGAATGCTGGATCAAGTAGTACGAGTAGTAACACGACTAGAGGTTGGGGCATAACGTCTAGTCATTCTAGAGACAATAACAGTGGAGGCAATGATGATGATGTTAACTGTAACTGCGGAATACCTTGTAAAAAGTAAGTTATTTAAAGATGGTATTTAAACGCACGCACATCAAAAAGAGTACATTCACATCAAAAATACTGATTGACCAGCAAAATTCTTAACTCAAAATATAACTAAATAACATCAATTCAAAGTCGTGGTGTACCGCTATTTATCTCAAAGTCAAGCTTTTTTATTAATCCATAGCTAATATTTAAAAAATCTAAAAAAAATAATATATAAATTTATGGTCGCAGTTCTAACTTAACCTAATCTACAGAAGATGAAACCTGGTGTTTTTTTAACCTTTTACCAAAATAAAGTATCTTGTTTCTGGTAGCATCTTGATTTTTAGTAGTGTCGTATTTATGAGGATAAAATACTTGATTAGGAAACGTATAAAAACGAATTTATAAACTAAATTGATTATTGTCAATTTTAAGTAAAACTGCATTCAGTAGTTTTCACATAAAAGAGTTACAAAAATTCATTATTACTTACAAACTTTCGCTTTTATAATATTAATAGGATTTCCGTATAACGAACTTATATGATTTTTTTCTTTTACAGAATAACTGTACACAAAGAAGGTCCAAATAAAGGTCGACCTTTTTACTCCTGTTCTAAGGATATGAGCTCTCGATGTAATTTCTTTCAATGGGCTGATAGCGCCCCTACCCCAGGTATGTTCATACAATTTATTTATTTATTTAACACTTTTTATACAATATTGTACAAAGGCAGACTTAATGCCTAAGGCATTTAATTTAATATTAAATCTGTAATTATTATTGACTTGGCATTGACTTAGACTTCAATATATTATGTTATAATTATTACGTTGAAAAATAATTTCTCTTATTAAAATACGTACATAAAAAAACTACTTATATGGCGATTGAAACCAAACCAAAATACTCTTTTTAACGCTTAGTTGTCATGTCACACTTAAGTCCTGTTATTGGTTTTAAGTATGTAAAATATACTAAAACACAGCTTAAATCCTACCTTATAAGTTAGGACATTGAATTCTGCTTTGCTTTAACTGTTTATAGTGCCAATTTAAAAAAATATATAAGCAAAAAAATACGATAATTTGGGTTCTTCCTCGTGGTCAAACTATTTTGTCTAACTAGTTAGCATAATATTTCTTACGGTATTAGTATTTACCTTCAATTTATTAAAGTTTATTTAACTGATTATTTACCAATATTGTTAACCCGCAGATTGGGGTAGCAGCAGCAGTAGTAGTAGTACTACTACCCGAGGACGCGGAAGGGGCAGGGGAGGGGGAGGTAACAGGGGCGGTGGGAACGCCTCTCGCGGCTCAAGAACCTGTAGTCTATGTAAACAGCCCGGACATACAAGGAACAGATGCCCTAACAGAGATGAATGAAGTTTTGTTATGTTATATGTGTATATTTGTAGATAAGCATAATTTATGTTATTGTTAAGTAAAAACATTTAAAACTTGATTTGTTGTTGTTACTTAATTTATTGTCACTTTACTTGCACTTTTTTCGTCATTGCTTTTCAAAACTAGGGCCTTGGCATAATCTTTTGGAACGCTTAAAACCCTTCGAACTGCAGCCCATCAATAAAAGCTGTTCTGAATTTCCTAAACAAGACGGTTTCCGAAAAGGCTTTACTATAGCCTACATGCAAGCACGGCCTTTCAAGCTTGCCGTTAGGTTCGGCGTATTTCCCTTTCCGTGTTCAGCTGGCGACAAAAACCAGCACGGTTTTGTATTACCATTCAACTCGCCAAACCCGTGCTGAATTGGCGTCAACTGAACACCGTTTTGCGATCAAGCAATGCCTAACAAACGTTTTTTACAAAACCGTGTGCATTTAAGAGAATATTCGGATTGTTCGGGAATGTTCGGAATAAATCGCGGCACTCGAAGTAGGTACTTAGGGTAGCCTAGCAGGCACTTGGCGCGCAATTCGTCGTCTCTAAACGCGCTTGTCAACGTTTACGTGTTTGTTATTGTTTTAACCCATTTAGACCGATAATTATTTTTGTAAATATTTTGTAATTTTTCAACAAAAGCTTGCTAAAAGACACTTCAGAAATCTAAAAAAAATATCCAATAAAAGGGGGAGCATAGGTGGGGGGGGCGTACCATATACGGTACAGTAGGCCTATAGGGTATGCAAAAACATTTGATTTTTACCAAAGACTAATATAATAAATAATCCTCACACATCGCCACCTAGTCCCAATATAGGGTAGTAGACAACGGATAAACATACTTATATACTGTTTTTTTTTTGTAAATAGATGCATATTATACATAGAAAACACTGAAGACCAATGCAAACAATCATGTTCATGCACTGAGCGGGAATCGAACCCGAGACCTGTGCGTAGCAGCTATGTAATGTACCGACTGCGCCACAGAGGTCGTTAATTGTGTTCATAATCACGTCAAATATGTTTCACTGAACTTCTATACTTAATCAATTTAACCTTACCCTACCTGTATTCAGTTCAACTACACAATAATTAGAAAAACATTACCTAGCGCCACTCGTTACAAAGACAGTTGATGCGAATTGAACACGGGTTAGTTGAATTCCATAGTAATAAAAAACCGTGTTTGATTCAGCTGTACGCTGTTTTGTAAAACGTTTTTAATGTTGCTTGATCGCAAAAGCGTGCTCAGTTGACGCCAATTCAGCACGGGTTTGGCGAGTTGAATGGTAATACAAAACCGTGCTGGTTTTTGTCGCCAACTGAACACGGAAAGGGAAATACGCTTAGGTTCGATACAATCATATTGTCATTTTTATCAAAGAAAATGAGATTCGCAGGAAAACTAAAGTGACCACGGCCCAAATTAATTATATAAACTAGCGTTAACCAGAATATGCGAGAGCATAAAGAACCTAACTACAGCCTTTAGGGCAAAAGGTTCTTGAATCGTCATCATAACAGCCCATTTGACGGGCCTCCTCCCGTGACGGAGGGATACTTGGCCTACTAATACCACGCTGGCCAGACGGATTGGTATAGGGTTTAATATCAAGTTTTTCGTAAAGATAATATTCACGGATAGTCCCTTAGTCGGTTTGTAAGACACCCATGGGATGAGATTGGGTGGTGACATATTGTATTCTTACTCCGTCACCACACGGGAGACTGTGAAGTCAGCGCAAACAGAGAGGAATAATCTCCGCTTGGTCTCGAGCTTTCTCTTTACGGAACGCGTATGTATGTATCTATCCCAGAGGACGCGCGAGCATTTTTGTCAGCTTCAAGCATTTATGCACTATAGACTAATACCTAATTCTAAAGTTTATTTTCAAGTGCGTTAATAAAATCCTCTTTGCAGCACTGCTCTGTCTGCGCTGACCCTAAGACCTCTGGGTGAGCAGACACTTAACATGGGAGACTGACAATAAAATCAAGGAGGTGAGAACTGATGAATAAGGGAGTCCATTTATCTACCATTTCTTTTCGCTCTTCTGTTTCAAAGAGCCCAAACTCTGTGCTCTCTGTAATTCTGCTTGATCTTCCACCTCCACTGTTTTATGTGTCATTATGTCCAGTAGTATTTCAAATTTTAATCTTAACATGACCGCTCATGGCATAAATATTTTAAGGAGCCATTTATGTCTAACTGTCGCGATTCATTGGCTAATATGACAATGAAGATGAGATTTTAACACCTCTTTCGTAGCAGCTGCTAATTAGTGACCACGCAATTGAGGCATGTCTATACATACCTACCTAATGGTTAGTAATTAACAAATTAATAAAACAGCTGTTTTATGATAATATTATTATTATTAAATAAAAATGTAACAAAACAATATTATTCTAATTGACGACCGTAATTTTTCTCTATTACCATTTCTTTTTGCTTTTCTGTTTCAAAGAACCCAAACTCTGTGCTCTTTGTAATTCTGCTTGATGTTCCGCCTCCACTGTTTTATCTGTCATCATGTCCAGTAGTATTTCAAATTTTAATCTTAACATATTATTTTCTTCTTCGAGTCGTTCCAACTCATTTTTGAGGCGAATATTTTCCTTGTGAGTTATGCCTGCTTTACCGGAAGCTGTTGAAGGAATATTTTGTTTTATCTTGGTTCCAAATTATAATAAATACAAATATTGCATGAGGT
Source organism: Schrankia costaestrigalis (assembly GCA_905475405.1). NCBI lineage: Eukaryota > Metazoa > Arthropoda > Insecta > Lepidoptera > Erebidae > Schrankia > Schrankia costaestrigalis. The sequence continues at coordinate 7,341,751 of FR997831.1, read as the reverse complement.
GAGGAAGTAAAGCAGGAGAATGTCAAAACAGCTGGACAAATGCAAACGTTAATTGGTAGCTAGGTGTACCTACTTAGGTATCACAATGTCAAAATTTCTAAACAAAGATCAATGAAGGGTGACAGAATAATTACAGCAACGACTTCTACCTCTTACCAGTTTCCTACCCTCTATAATGCCAGATAGGCAATACTTGAACTAACAAAACCATTACAGAACTAGATTAATAAAATATTCATGGTTACTGCAAAGTAAAAAAGCTAAAGATTAGGAGATTTCACCACGATATCCATAATGTTAAATTACTAATTTTTTTTTATACCTATAAATAAAAAAAAGAAATACTCAAACAATTTATAATAACAATAATATATCATTTAATAATTAGAAAAGATTTCCAAAATTATTTGCCACTATTAAACTTATTTTAAACCTCCTGTATAATAACCACGAAGGGAGCAGATGAAACTAAATGGGTGCCATTTACAACCGGGGTGGCAAACTCGAAGGGGCAGATGGGAATAAAGGTTATGGATTACTACCTACTATAAACTAATAAGAAAATTTACCAATAAATCTTACCAGGTATCCATTGCCCATCATCGAAAGACACTTCAAAGTCCCCAAGTTTTAACTTCAGAGGGGCCACGTCCAGTGATAGTTCTTTTGATGCATAGTCGCTTCCCAGCTCGTTTTTGAGGACATTAGTGTCTTGTTTTCTTACAGGAATTGTTTTAGGAGAGAATTTATTATTGAATAAAGGCATTCTTAATATAATTATAACAATAACAACGAATAAAGCGTCGTTTGGTTGCTTAGCAACGACTAGAGTAAACAGCATAGAGTAGGAAACTTACCAGGAGTAAAATTATCAAATAATACTTGCTGTCATTATGTATAAAAATGTACCCATAGACTACATTTATCGCTTCTTTGGGGAATTTTAGGGCCTTGTTAAGATTTTCGGAGGACTGTAGATACCATAGCAGCCTACGGACCGCGCCACTGTTTTCAGCTCTACTAAGCATCAATCAAAAAATTTTTAACGACGATACAACGGTTTAGGTATGTTCTTGTAAGCACAACTGGTATAGGAGTAAACTTAAACATATTTACACCACTAGTTGGTAATTCGATTGCCAGCAACAAATTCTTTAGCTACGCAATCAACCTCACACCGTACCGACTCTGTACCTAGGTATCTACATACTTTGCGGCCCCTACCGCATCACATTATGTGTTTACTACTCCGTAGAATAATGGTTATTGTAGGTACCTACATGATTGGTGCGTAAAGGAAACAATAGGTATACCTACGTTATTTCACGGTTCGCCCAAAATCTAAATTGTTTAGGTATAATGTTTTAACCGGACAACTGCAAAACCAAGTAAACTTTCTTTACATGCTTGTCCGTGTTATGTCCTAACACCAGTGTCATCAAAAATCAAATAGAATCCTAACTTTCTCGCCACCTACCGGTTCCGCGTAAAATGTCTACCTACCCTGCGTTTTTAGGAACAGTCACCGTACTGCCTCATTAAGCCCCTACAAGGAGACGTGGACAAAACTACACCGACAAGGAGCATGACTTGTTAATTAATATTAACTAATAATTACATAGTTACTTAACGCACAAAAAAAAAAACAAAGACAAGGCAGAGGCTTTAGACTATAAGGTCATTCGAGCTCTACCCTTGAAGTACAAATTTATTCATTGCCTACTAAAAATTTACTATTTTTCCTCTTGCAATCAATATTTGTAATTCATACAACCTATCAGATAAGGTACTCTGAAGTAATGAAATAACTCGATAAGATAAACACTTGATTATGGTAATCTATTACCAGATCTGCCTTGAAAAGATTACTCTGTCATATCGAGTCCAAATACCTACATAACAATTTTTATCAGTAAAATGTTTAAAGACGTAGTAAATAAAACAATTGAGTTATTTTACTCAGTTAATACTGTTTATTCGAGAAAATATTAATTAATCAAAAACAATAAGTGATATAAATAAGTAGATAATATTATTAAAAATGTTTATATAGAACACGTGTATACAATAATAACAAAATGGTGGTAATATTATGAATGTACAAAAACGCTGACATAAGATCAGTTAAATTTAACAATTGAAATAGGACCAATGTTTTCTAACTACGTAGGGTTAATACTGCCTTTTTAACTTTAAAATTGTATAATAAAATTATTGCATAATGTTACCATTCAAAATATTTTTCCAATCATAAACAAAATCTTTTAAATCTTCTAGCTTTATTCTTATTGGCCCTGATTTAACGGTACGAAATCTACGGAATGATATATTACTTATTACCTTTAATGTCCAAAAGGGTTCACATCAAATATCTGAAATCATTTCTTAATTTATTTTATTTCCCAGTTTTAAAGACACAAATATTAACAAAAATAGTTTTTCTTAGTAAAAATATTATATTATTCTCTTTTGATCACTTCAGCTATTGAGATGGCAATAGCCATTACATCTTTTATTCAGCAAGTAATTGTAAATGTGCTAGTCTGCAGTACTCGTATTCAATGGATAATAAATAACGTAGTGTAAAATGTAAGTGTAAAAATTGTTCATTTGACGATTTGACGAAAACACTTCGAGAACTGCATTCAAATAAAGTAACTAGAATAAGTTCTCTACAGTCTTATTGTAACACCGACGACGTGAATATTATTAGTTCTAAGACACATTCAGACACTTTTAATCTGCAGAGGTTCAAAAATACTTGTATTATCTTAAAATAAATAATAATTATAACATTCTTATTTACACTTAAATAAAATTAATAACGGTATTTATTTCTTATTGCTTGTTCTTATATTATAACGCAGTGTAAAATCTGCATATTAAGTCTTCAGTCTAATTAACATCACAGCTGGGATTATTAAAATTATTGAACCTGCAGTGTAAGTGGTCGCCGCACCCGAACACCAGTATACTGAAACAATGGATTTGTTTATTAACACTTCGTAATAATAATAAATGGTTAAGACCTAAAACACCATCGAATTCGCAGGTAGGTATTATCACACTTACCCCCAGTTTCTGAATGACTGATCAAGTAAAAATCAACTAATCAAGCGTCAAAACTGTCATTTTAGTTCCTGAAAATGATAGTTTTGACACTTGATTAGTTGATTTTTACTTGATCAGTCATTCGGAAACCGGGCGAGAGGCGTGGGGAAAGGGTGTTTTATTTGTTCCTGTCATGCGCGAACTTCTCTGATAGCTAACTTTAAGCGCCGGCCGACGAGTCCTGTAAAATAGAAGTAAAGGAACGACGCACGTTTATGTGCGTAATGCCCATGTTAATCGAGTGTTTACGCGTTGACTCAATCATTGATAAAATTACATATTCACATTTCACAACGTAAGCTTATCAACTGTTTTTTAATTTTCTTTAAGGTTCATATGTGTCCCTTCATATTTAGAGGATATCTGTCCCTGCAGAGGAACAGTCACAGCCTTTTATTATTGGATCTATGAGTGCCTTGTTATAAAAACAGATAAATATTGATTAATAAGATTTGGTTTCTGTAAAAACCAGCCTCATAAATATGCACATAGTTAGCTGTGACACATTTTTAGGAAATACATTCTTGATACATTAATCATAACATTTATGTCGCTGTGTAGTTTCTGTCTGTCACGTCATTTCGGGGTAATCTTTAAACATGACTAATAAAGAAGTTACACAAATTACAAAATTAATACGTTTAGATTGTATTAATGACTATAGCTCGTTGTGTAGCAAATAGTAAAAGTAAATCTGGTAAGTACATTAACCGTTTCAATCAATTATATCTCGGTCACCATTGCATACCATTGCAAGCGTGGGAAGCCGAGGCGGGTCGCTAGTAAATTATAACTTGCGGAGAACCGACAGCCGTTGGGGCAGAAAGGTTCTAGAATGGCGACCGCGTACCGGAAAGCGCAGGGTGGGGAGACCCCTTACACGGTGGACCGACGACCTACTTAGGACGGCGGAAAGCCGATAGATGAGGGAGGCACAGGACCGCACAAGGTGGCAATACTTGGAGGAGGCCTATGTCCAGCAGTGGAAGTTGATTCGCCAATATGATGAAGTATATAAAATATAATATACATATTTACTGTCGATTGGTCGTGGCAAGGCAACTATACCCCTTCCACTATATTTAACAACATTTGACAGATTGACGTTAGTGACGTTCAGCAGTATCTCGAATGTAATGCCATACGATTGTAAGCGATTTCGCGATTTTTCAAATTACTTTTTTACACATTGGATCCTTACATCAACTTACATTATCATTTTATTATTGTTTCTTTCTTCTATGTTAAGTGAATTAGCCTATAGCTTAAAATTATAAAATTTTGGTTGGCTTAGGTATTATTTAAAATACTTACATAATTTATCGGTACACATTCGCGGGTTATAGCTAATCTAAAATATCATATTACGTTTTATAAACGTATTGTGAAGAGTTCAGGTTTATTCATAGCATTTATTTCTACCGATTATTTGTAATTTCTTTCATAATGGTAGTAATCGTTATGAGTGTCCATCACTAAGTAACTATGGTTACTGAAAAAAACATGGGTACGTCTATGAAATACAATATAATTTGTTCGAAAAATAAGCGGAAATATTACGAAACTTCATGGACGTGAACTGTCAAAAAGCTAAACTTACGCTGGAAGGGGTATAATAATGTACTTTAACAATTAACAACTACATCTATAAAATTGCAGGCAAGTACTCAATAGTCGAGTTTATGAATAAAAGTGGTTTTAAGACAGCACGTTTTTTTAGTAGTTGCATTTAATCATCATATACTTGTCGTGATTTCTAAAGCAATTATCTATTTTATTCACTATTATACTTTTTTTTATACGGTCATTTCCCGTGTACGAGCTAATTAATATGCCAAACGGCACGATGCTAGGTATCAATCCGGAAATGGATTTTAGTCAGGTACGGAACTTAAAGGGACATGAATTTATAAGTTAAGGCTATCCATTAGGTCATCATCATCATATCAGCCAGTTCACGTCAACTACTGTTAATAGGCATAAAGAAATTTAAAAATTAGGTACGTATTATAAACTAATAAGAGAGAACAATCTACGAGACAATAGTTTATATTACCTGAGGAGGCAAGCAAAGGTCCAGCGGCGCGCGCAAGAGCTCCCAAAGATCGTAGAGTACCGAGCACCGCTCCTCGTGCCTCCGTCGGCGCTTGAGCTGCCGCCATTGATGTCATGCAAGACACGGCAAAGGCCGTAGCTGAAAACAATATGCAGATATAACAATGATGTAGTTGGTAAATAACTTACGTATGGGATTCATTCTGCAATTTCTGCTTATCTATGATTTATAAAGTAGAAGAGTTAGTGGTTTGGTTTAGTTAAAGGCTATAAATCTAAGAAACCACTAATCTTATTTTTGATATTAATAATTAACACAATCATTTATCGAACAAGGAAATAAGTAGAAAAAGCAAGAAAAAATACTTGATAAGTAGTTGTAATTAGAGCTACCGAAGCCATAGGAATGTGCTTAGGTGATTACTCCGATAGGATTATTTTTCAGAAAAAGATACCTGTTTCAACTGAGTAAAATTTTCC